>VZTJ01003574.1:3501953-3634648 GCA_013397795.1 Orthonyx spaldingii
CCCCCCCTTTCTCTTTTTTTTTGTTTCTCTTTGAATGTTCTGGGACGTCTCTATCTACAAAACACTTCCCACACAAAAAGTGGACTTGTTACCAGTCTTGTAACATCTGAAGGTTTTCCTAGTTGCAAAATACATGTAAAAAAATAAATTCAATAGAGGATTTAATGCTGTCAGTGCTCCTATCTGTTTTCTACTCATGGGTTTCTGTGTGGTCAGAGTGAATTTATAAGGATTACAAAATTCTCTTGATTTTTAAATTCTCAGAATTTGAATATGTTCACGAAGCTCTCTGAGACTTAGTAATATTCTCATACCCTAGTTTGTGGCCAAAACCTGCTGTCTTATAAATAAATAAAATTGATAGCAAGTATCAAAATATATTTCACATTAATGCTGTTTTATGACTAGATTCAGGTTTAATTAATCACTTGACACTGATTCTATTCAACTGTGTAAGGAAAATTATGAAACCATGTGCCAATATATGCAAATATTCTCTCGTACTTATTGTGCTGGCCTTGTTTTCCTCAATATCATCAGTTAGATGGGGGCAGAAAACATCCAAGTAAATTGGATTTTGTTGCAGGTATATTCTTTGTTGCTTGATAATTTTTCAGTAGATGGTCAGTTTGGAGGAGTTCAGTTATGCTTTCAGTTATTTATGAGCAAATTTTCAAAATTGCACCATTTGCCTCATTTCTTCAGAACAATATGAAGCAGGAGGATTGTCTGTGCCTCTATAAAGATGTGCAAGGCAGTGCCAAAAGTGGATTTAATAATGTGCACACAGAGTGGGTGTCTCTTGTTTTCCCCAGCTGTTACTCAGCAAAGCTCAGCATTACCTGTCCCAGAGCAGAGCTCTACCTAAATATAACACAGGAAATAACCAGACAAAGAAGTTGGATTTTTTCCTATTTAATGTTAGGAACAGAAAATACTTACTTAACATGTATTAATAGAATTTTTACATGAATAAAACCAGTGTGGATCTGCACAGATGCCTGTAATCTGTATGAAAAACTGGCATTTGGGCACAATATTTTTCCCTCTGTAAAAACGCTTATTTACAGAGCAGAGGTGTTTACGTCTCCATTATTGTGTTACTACATAAAGTGCAAAATACATGATTAAGAATATGAGAAGCAATCATATTCAAAGATGAAATGCAGGTCTGCAGTGCATTTAGGGGAAGTGATTGCAGGAAATAATGAAAAAAGTAATCAGTGTTAAACATGCTCTGCTTATTCATCTACCTTTGGCTGCCAGAACCTGTCAGATGAAAGTAAAACTAAAACTGTCTTTGAAGCTTGAGATGCTATTTGATGTAGGTTATTCAAATGCTCATTCAGACTACATTGATAAAAAGGGACTTCAAGAAACTTAATTGCAGTTAATTTTAATTACACTTCAGCATATAGCTTGCACATCCATTTTGTTCCTTTGCTGTGCTCAATATCTGAGATGTTCTTATTGCACGTTCTGTTCCTGCAAACACAAATGCCTGCTTGAGATCTGGAGGGTGGAACTATTGTTAATTGTGACTAGAGCACAGGATTGTAAATCCACAGTTCAAAAAAAATGAAAGGATTTTGTATCCTCTTTGAAAACAGTAAAAAATGTTGTGAGTGAGATTTGTTGCTTGGCAGTGGTACTAGGAAAGTGAAATCCCGTGAATTTAATACAGAACTGGTGTAAGAATGTTTGTGATGCGTAACACCTACTTATTTCTACTCCTAAGTATGGAGTTTGCATTTGGTGTTGACTTTCAAGTATCAACCTTGCCAGCAGAGGCACCAGCCTGAAATGCCAGAGCGTCTGGATCTGCAGTAACGGGCTGGTGTCGTACAAAGCCCCTCAAAAGACTGGAGATATTTCTGGGCCTAATGCCAGATTCCTGCCCAGTCTTGCCCTGGATTTTACACGTGTTCAGTGTATTCAAACATAAAAGAGTCTTATGGACATGAAATGTGCACTTGAAGTTGGAAACGATGTCTATTGCCCAGGTCTGTATTAAAGGAGTACAACTGTGGGTACATAATTATATTTTCTAGAGTTGCTGCAGAGCACTGTCAAAAGTAAAGCTGCCCTTACAAGGACAGAAATGTGACATAGTAGAGAGCAGGGATTGTTTTCCCTCCAGTGGGTCAGGACTGATGAGGATGGTGAAATGTGATTTAATTGGATTGATCAGAACACGAATTCTTAAAATACGTTTTTCAAACTCGCCCTCCTTGTTTGTTATGTCTCTAAAGGCACAGTTAGTTCAATAGTTATCACCAAATTGTTGAGTGATAAATAATTCCAATTCTTCTAATAAATGGAGAGTAATTTCCGTGTCTAATATTGGAAGTACATTACTTTGTTTTTGCTTTTAAAGTTGATGAAATAAAGGCAAGTATATGGATTTCTTTTTGCCAGGTGTATGCATTCCATCTGTGTTTCATTTTTTTGTATTGGGAAGCTGCAATAACATTTTTTCACGTGTGGGAATAAATAGATTTACTTTGCTGTTTTTTAATTCTTACAGTGATTCAGGTCACACATGATGTTCAGAGAAATATAGGTATACAGAGTGAAAATTTAAGTATTTATCTTTTGAAATTCAAAACTCAAGTTACTTTTCTGTCTTATAGATGCAGTGTTTTCCCAGTGCCAGAACTTGAAAGAATGGCTGATTGTCAAAAGATAAATGGCTTTATATATGTTGTCAAGACATCAGTCACACACAACTTATCAAACAACATGTGGTGGTTTTTTTTGTTTTGGTCCCTAAATGCATTATGTCAAAGTATCTTGTGTTGTCTCTAAACTTCAGAAAGTTGATCAGTCTGGTTAATTTGCTTATATTGAGTCATTTTATCTGCTAAGCAGTTTTTACTCTGATGCATGTTAGTCTGGATGCAAAAATGTATTTCCTCAGTTAAGAAATAATTCCCATCTTTGATGCCAAGGGAGTAGAAATTTTAGTATGGTAAGACTTAATTACCTAGCAAAATAGATTGAGGTTTTACAAATTAATGATTACTATTTTGAAATAGTTATCTTATGAAACATCTTAATGTAAAGGTAGAATTTTGGTGTGTCACCTTATGACATGTAACAGTAGCTTTGCATATTTCTTTCAGAGATTTTGAAAATATGAAGATAATAAATGATGACTAATGTACACCATCTGGCTAGGGTGGGGGAAAAAAGATTTCCTGAGCAACAGGGTTTCTGCTAAGCTGATTTACTTAAAATAAGAAAGCAAATGCTTGCTTTTTTTTCTTTTCGTTTCCTTTTTTTTCTTTTTCTTTTTTTTTTTTCTTTTTTTTTAGGAAATGAAGCTCTAATGATCCCAACTAATCTTATAGGGTAAGAGTAGCCTTTGATATTGATCACGTAGCACAAAACAAAGGAGAAGTCCATGGATTCCATCAGAAAGGCAGTTTATCTTACCAGTCCTGTTGCATCATATGTTCAGAAAAAGATTGCTGAGACTTGAAGATTTCGAGCAGCATTAATAAAAGTGTTAGACAGCCTTGCTGGAATCAGCTGCCTGTAAGGAGAGATGACCTAGCTTTATCAAATCAGTGAACAAACAACTATTAATCTATACAGCCTCAGGATTAGATCCTTCAGAACACAGACATATTGTTGTGCTTCATGGCTTCTTTAGGTTTACAGCTGTCAGTTTTTTCTGCTAAGTTTATGATGCAATGTGAAGCTAAATGCAATATTAGCAGTAGTGCAAATTCTACTTCAATCAGTGCAATTCCTTAGAACCAAAACTGCCCTCATAGTTGCTTTTAATAGAGATTTTCTTTTGCAAGCACTCAATACCTACTCTTAGGTATTTCCTTATTATTTTGTTTAGTTGTCTTCTTTTTTACTGTTCCTACTTCCATTTTGAATGAAATTAAATGTTCATTTAAAGGCATCAACTAATTTGAACCAAATAGAATTTCTCCACTGTAGAGAAAAGAGAGCAGATAAATGTGTGCATCATACCCTGCTAGAACTGCAATCTTTACTCTGTATTTTGAATTCATCTCTTACTTTTTTTAGTTTTATTTTCACAAACTGGCCCCGCCTCTACAGCTCTTTCATTAATACTGAAAATTAAATGTTATTTACTCTTGAGTAGAGGTTGCTTAAATTCTGGACATAGAAGGTGATGTGTGGCCTACAGATGTATCAGGGTTGCAGAGGCAAAAATTGATGTCCACAGTGACCAGCAAGAAATTATCCAAGTATGAGAAGAGACTGCCAGAACCTTCCTGAGGGCAAGCAGGTTGTTAACTCTGCAGTTCGTGTGAGAACATCTGTTGGCTGCCTACTTATTAAAGAGCCAAACAGTCTGTAAAGAAAGCACAGCCTGTACTTTGTTGTTAACTATGGGGCCAAGTCATTCATCTGGCCTCTGTGGAAGGCACAAGTTGTGATTTGAAAATAAATTGTGTATGAGAACATGAACGGGGGGAAAGCAGGACGGGAGGGAAAATAAAACTGAAAACTTGGTTTTTGTCTGATTTACAATGAGCACATATTTTACTTAGTGCCCCCTGTGACTCCCAGGTCCTTTCTCAGCCCATATTGGTGTGGGATTATTTAACCCGAGGTGCAACACTTCCCATTTTTGCTTGCTGCGATTCCTGTGGCTTCTGTTGGTGCATCTGTTGAGGTTTCTTATGGTCCATCTGCTGAGTGGCACACGCTGACCTAAAGCCCACTGGTGGGTTTAAAAATGAGATTGTCCTACCTTCCACATGGCTCTAATAGAACATTTGCAATACTGTTTAGGAAATAAGAAACACTCCTGTTTCCATAAAAGAAATGAAATAAGCAGGAATGAGACCAATATTATTTTTCAAAGATGGATGGTAAAGGATAGGGCAGAGTTGTTGAGATTTCAATTGTCACATTAAAATGACCTCTTTTGTCACATTAAAATGAACACTAACAAAGTTACACTGGGACTGGTGTTCAGCCGAGAGAGCAGAGGAATATTGGAATATTTTTTTAAGGGGAGCAGTGAAGAGCAAAGATGGTGTTTAGGATGGAACCTGGTACGTTAATGGATGAAGTTAAATTACATGTTTGCCCATAAAACAGGACATTGGACATAGGGACCCATGAGGTCATTTTGGCTCAGAAGGTTCCGTCCAGACCTGGATCCTGTGTTCTTTTTAAGTAGTTATTGTAATTTGGCATATATGAAACATACTTATTTTGTTTCACTTTTTCTTTTGCTACTATGATTTTGATACATGTTTTGCCTATGGCAAATGACAACCATAATATTTTTGTCTTCCTTACGTTTTCCTACATTATTTATCTTTCTATATCCAAGCTGCAAATTTAGTTGTATGCAGGGAGACAGAAGTAGCTGTTTTTGTGGAATGTGTATGTGGTAGGGTTTCCTGTATTTAAGCATTTCTGAGCGTGTTTCTCAGGAATGCTGATAATTCATACTTTTTTTTTAATCTCTGTGGTACTCTCTAGCCAAAGAGATCTGATGGATTTTGGTGCACAAGCCATTCACTTTTTTTCTGAGGCGACTTCATTATTATTATCCAGCAATTGTCCTCGTGGATTGGTGATAAATTGATGAGTAAGCAGAAGGGACAATTCTGAAAGAAGCAATAGGAAATTTGAGGAGAATGAGGACGTCCATCAGTTTCACTGGGCTGGAAGATCTCACACACAATATAAAGTAGCTGAGGAGCCTTGGATGAAGCTCTCCAGTGTTTATGAAGTGTACTCAAAGGAGGGGAAAAAGGCAGGGGTAAAGGGCTGAGCAGGAGATGAGATCCAGGAATCCTCACTTTGCAATAAGAGAGCTTTACCTTCCACAGAGATCCCAGGGTGCTGCTTGTGGCAGGTAAAGACCTGGAGAGGAGTTTGTTGATAAGCCTGTCACCAGTGTCAGATTTATAAATGGATATGTCACATCCTAAACATAACCATCCTAAATGGGCCTTTGGCAGGAAAAGAAATCTAGCTGCCCAAATTAAAGATTTGCACATAAGAATATCAAAATCTTTGTTTGTAAGTTGTAAATGGTTAAGGTTTGTTTTTTTTTCCTTTGGTTGTGTATGAAAGTGCCAAGTTGTGTAACAAATAAGGAATGTGTATTTTTGTGTGTGGCAAATAAGGATAACGTATTTTTGTGTGAAGCAAACAAGGATAATGTATTTTTGTGTGTAACGTTGGTGTTCTATTTGAGTAATGATAGTAGAAGATTGTAATCCTGACTGAGCAGTTCTAGTCATGTAATTAACCTTGTATGTGATAAATGAGCAATATCATGTGTTCCTGAACAAATTTAAAAAATGAATCATACTCTTTGTGCCTTTTATTCTTGCCTGTAATGTTTGAGTAGCCACAGATAACTAAACAAAATGTTACAGAAAATGATGAAATGATCATGTGTGAGGGTAAAAAGAACAGAGATGTTAACTGCTCTGTTGTGATAGTGGTGACTTCTGCAATTTACCAAATCAAGCATGTTAATAATATTTTTGGGGTTTTCTTCTTTCTAAAGTATCTAGTTAGCTAGGAAAAGAGATTTAGTGTATAGCTCTGGAATAAGAATTTTGGTAAAATGCAGAAACTAATAACCTTTTAAAAAACCATTGAAACAAATCTGATGTTGGAGCTTCAATGATATGAGGTGGTGGTACAGTACCTTAAAATTTCTTCAAACATAATAGGGTGTTTTAAAGAAATTCTGGTGAGAAGGAAGAATAAGTCAATGTAAGCTTCCATATCAAGATTAAAAGATTAAAAATTTTGAAGAAGACAATGTAAAATTAAATATTAAAAAAAGAAAACTTTTGGAATAGTACAAGTATGTATATCACTGCTTACCTTCCAAGGATATTTCCAGGGCTCTGTTCTACAGCATTTTCTAGTTAAAATGAATGCAGAGAATCCTACTGACCGGGATGGGACTGTTTGCTTAAGCAGAGGTGCAGTATGTTTCCATGTTTGCAGAAACAGCTTTTCTTCCTCTCACAGAATGTAAAAACAAGAAAAATCTCATGCAATTATGTAATTACAACCTTGTCAGTACAGTTATCATTAAGTGTTATGCAATTAAAACCTGTGAAATAAATTGCCCTGAAGGTATTTCCTTAGTCCTGCTCTGTACAACTTACTCACTCGTTGTAAATTGTAAAAAAGAGCTGTTACGTTACATTGTCTTTCATTGTACTTTTTTTTGGTCTTCTACAGGAAAAAGTAGAATATGCCTTCCTGATAATTTTTACAGTTGAAACATTTTTGAAGATTATAGCATATGGATTATTATTACACCCCAATGCATATGTTAGAAACGGATGGAATTTATTGGATTTTGTAATAGTAATAGTAGGGTAAGTAACTTATCTTTCATTCTACAAATACTTAAAATTTTCTTTACAGTGACGTAGGTCTGTTTGGCTGTAATAGGCTATACTGGGTTTCTGTTTCTTTGGAGTAAAAGAATGAACTGAGTGAAAAATTTTTAAGAAGTCCTAAAAGTTTTCAGTGCTGTCTGTGGCTGTAGACTGCATTGCATTTATAGTAGAAGTTCCCAGGGAATTCTGAGTCCTGCTGGAGATTTCCAGAGTTGTCTTTGAGAAACTTTTCCATGTGATTTTTTCAAGGTAGACTCCTGGTATCTTTCCATATGTTGATCTGTTAAGGGCCACACATTGTTATTTCATTTATTTGTTTAACCCTTCACTGCAGTTATGTGGAGTTCACCTGTTTCACAAAGACCTCTGGGAGGACCCACGTGTTTCAAAGTGGAGAAGAGTGGTTGGGGAGAAAGAATTAACTGAGTGATTCCTTAATATTCCCCAAATCTGAGTAAAATTGGGTGCTGCACATCAGGCCCCGGATACAGTTATGATTTTAACTTGCCTGGGGTAGAACATATACTAAAAATGCCTTTTTTCTTTACCCTGTGCACCTTGCTATATGAGGAAACCTTGGAGAGTTTGTTCTTTGTCCCAGAGAAGAAGGGACTGCTTGGGCATTGTGCTGGTTCAGAGGAGTGGAGAGTGGAAAATCTCACACTTACATGATGCACCTACTTATGATAAACAGTTTTTATCAGCAGCTTCCTATCTGTGGTTGTGATACTTCATTAGATCCTACCCTCAGCTATTTAGGGAATGAATCTTAAGATCTATATTCACCAATTTCCTAAATATTGTGGAGATTATGTTAAAAACTGTTTAACCAGTACTGTAAATTTTGTTTGCTAAACTAATGAATTATCTAGGACATGGAGAACATTATCCATGTATAACTCTGGATGTTGTAGCAAACAACACCTTGGCTTGCATTGTGCAATTCTAAGTTCACTTTTAAATTCAAACCATGTCAAGGGTTGCCTGTAATTGAAAGGGCCCAGAAATTAGAGTGTGTGCTGCTTTTAACTTGTCAATGCAGTAAGGGAAAAGAAAAAGATGCAAAGTAAAGCAATTTGTGGTAAAGCCTTGTTAAATTTGGGGAAGTACTATGAATGTAAGAATGCCTGATTTGTAACTATTTGATTATGAGATACTAGATGTTACTGAGAAGGTTGTATTTGGGCCAGTCCCTTGGCATGCAGGCAGTTTTGGTCCAGGATTCAAATTTGTATATAAATAGATCCTTCATCAGGTCAGGTCATTCTCAACAGATTGGCCTCTGTGCCTGAAGGGGAAGCTTGGTGGGCAGGTTGAAGACCGTCACACATGAGCTCTGTTCCCTTGCCAAGCAGTCACTTGAATAGACCTCTTGCCTTTTGTCAAGTGACCACAGAGTTACAGTAACCCTGGAGCAGTCTAATTAACATGACCTCTATCTTTGGCTGTGTCCTAAATACATGACAACTAAAAAATTTTCCACTAATTCCTAAAACACCCGTTATTGGAGGCTAAATGTGGTTAGGTCAAGTGCTCACACCAAATCTGTTGAAAATACAAATAAAAAAAGACTATATCTTATCAAATGCCTAAAATATCACACTAAGATTAAGTCGTAATTCAAATCCAAAAGTTTGGGATATAAACTATTTTGCTGGTTGTCATCAGCCTACCTGTAAGACGAGGTGGATGTTTCATAACATGTCACACACTGACAAAAGTGTGAGCAACGTTTTTGTTCTTTCAGTAAGAACACAACCTACATGATTAAGCAAGCATGAGTCCCATTTATTTAATTAATATGTAAAAGCCCAGTGAAAAATTGGTTTTAATATATAAGCCAAGGTGGATACGGAATCACTTCTGGACCTGATTCTATTTGACCAGCTTCAGTGTGGAATTTCATTAGGTATTCTAACAGCTTTGAAAGAGCTGCCACAGTGTCCTATATTGAATGTATTGAAATTTGCTTCATGTGCTTTCTCAGCAGAAACTGTAGCAGTCCAAATGCATTAATCTTAATCATACCTAAAGAAATCTCTACAAGCAAAAGGGAAACACGTATAGAGACATTTTTAAAATCAAATCTTAATTAAACCTTTAAACTTGGGTAAAATGTACAGGACTATAAATGTAAATTTCAATAAAGAGGATTGATAGTTTTATACCTTAATGGCTTTTTAGGAATGACATATGTCCTGGTTTCAGCTGGACAACATAAAATGACAAAGCTGTAGACACAGATGTGAATGTGACGCTTTCTACTCTTTGTCACTTCTCTCTGTAATCCATCAGAGTACGAACTACTTTGAGTAGTCTACTTACCTACATGGTCTCTCACGTAATTTCCATTGATTTCTGTGAAAGAATAAGGTCTTGGTAGAGAAAGATTTCATAGAACCTTTCTATGCCTTTTAATTTTCTGAATGCTGTATGAACAGACAGACTGAAAGGTTGTCCGAATTCAGGACTTGATTCAGAAGCCTTTTTAATAACGTCTGCCTTTAGAGCATAAATAGTCACCCTGGAAGTCATTGAAGTGGTTCGTTTTCCTGCAGTTATGCCTCTGTTAAATTCTAGGGCTGCATCAGGACCTGCTATTCAGTGTCTGGATTTGGTAAAGCAGTCTGTGGGCTGCTGGTGTTCCTTGTCACATCTGTGGAGTCTTTGTGGTTGAGTTTTTCTCTGGAGTAGAACGAAGCAGTCGAGGGATGGGTATTGACTGATATGGGTCAACTGCTCACTGGGGGAGGGTAAAACATTCATAATCGAGTTTAGGCAACCTATTAAATAATATATGACTTCAAGCAACTATCCAGCGTGACAGAGTTCTTAACCAGAGTTGTGGAAACTTTTCATGACCAAACTAAAGTCCTGCATGTTTCAGGCATCCTTTACAAGTGTGAAACATTTCTCATCATTGCAAAACTCTATTAACTTGATAATCCTTTCAGGAGAAGTGTAGCTCTGCAGCTATTGAACCACACACTCTGTGCAAAGGATAACACAGTTTGTGTGGTCTAGTGACAGTCTAGAAAACCATGCGTCTGAAATGGAGCTCCAAACTAAAACCCAAGATTAATTTGTATTTCAAGAACATGCATCACTTTAAATTGCTCCTAAAAGTGGGAAAGCAAAATAAAATTCTTGTCTTGCAAACTGTTCTAATGAATGACTAATTCATTTCTGCAGGGAAAAAATACAATATAATAAATGAGCCATCTGGGAATATATTTTTCCTCAGAGGTATTATGTGTAAGAAACAAATCTTTTTGGTGTTATTAAATGTTGAACTCTAATTATTTTTAAAATATTCAATTTCTGCTGACTGCATGTAGAATATTGTACTGCTGTGCCACTTGGAGTTCATATATTCCACCAAAATTCAACCAGATGGTTTTAGTTATTATCTGTTTCTTCTTCTAAAGGGAAGATTAATTCTCCAAATGTTAAAGCTAAAATGTTTGAACAAAAGTGGTAAAGTAGCTTCATTTATTTAAAAATGCAAACTGTGCATATTAGCTGAATGCTAAATTATTGGATACTGTGTGATCCTCATTCTCTAGAGGGATTATAAAGTCTTGCAGTTCACAGCTCTTTCTGTCATGATTTAATGTGTAAATATACCTCTCAACATGACATCTGAACAGCTCTTCAGAATGATCCTCAGTTCAGCTCATTTCCAAAGTAATATCTTCGACTACGTGGTAAATGGAAAGTGATGATCTTACCTTTCATCTCATTTTCTAGATTATTTAGTGTAATATTGGAACAATTAACCAAAGAAACAGACGGTGGCAGCCACTCGGGTGGCAAACCTGGTGGCTTTGATGTCAAAGCCCTAAGAGCCTTTCGTGTACTGCGACCTCTCCGGCTCGTATCAGGAGTGCCCAGTAAGCTCTGTTCTCTTCATTCCATTGCAATCAGGAATGTAACTGATTTTTTAACTGTCTTGTTCCAGACACTACAGAAGTGAGATGGGATAAAGCTGCGTTTTTGTTATCTGGTTATGTATATAAAGTGAATTTTCAGATGAGTGATACCCTATTTCAAGTTGAACAAGGGACTGTGAATTCAGTCAGTGTATGATCTTACACACTTCAATAAGCAGACGGGGGAATACTCTTCCTTTTTAGAAGCTTTTTATAAAAGTAACTTGCATGTTAAAGTGCAAATACACCAGAAAATAAAATTCAGGTTTTTTTTTTTTTTTAATTCTAAAACTCCGTGTCTGAAAGTGTAGGAGGTCCTAAAATAGTTTATATGTTGGTGAGTGTATGCCAGAGCACATTACACATTTCGTGTTTCCTGCCCCCTCCAATGCACATGAATGCCTTCTGTTTATCTCAGCAGAGCTAACAGATAAATTAGGAAACTTGAAAAGTAGAACAATACTGTTTAAGGAAAGCAATTGCATTTTCCGATACTTTCTGGTTTCTTTTAATGCTTTATTAATTATTGAGGCTATTTGGGGTATACGAGGTTCATGGCTTACAGTTCAGCTCTTTCCAAGGCATTCAAAGGAAGAAAGCTAATTCTGTGTTCATTATATTGTGGGCAATTACATGGAAGTAATTGCTATTTGGTAAAGGGGCTTCAGTGAGGACAGAAGCAGCCCTAAGAAATGTCAGAGAGGAAGTCTATCAAGTTAAAAAAGAGGCACATTTTATTCTCATTGGTACTGTGGCACCTTCATTAGTCTGGGATTAACTCATTTTGGTAAAGCCAAAAGCTGGATAAATATTTAATTGAAAAAAAGAAAATAGAGCAGTTTTGAAAGGGATAAATGACAAAAAACCGAGTGTATTCAGAGCAGAAATGTGTTTACCCAGTTAACGATATTTTTTCCCCAGAGCAAAAATACAGTTCTACAATTGGCTGAGTGTACATTTTCTCAGAACTTGCCACAAAGTTGTTGTTTTAGCACAGAACTTCCTAAAGGTCATATAAAATGACCTACAGGCACTCAGTGACTGCATGCCCTTTCTTTATAAAAGCACCTACAGGTTCTTGTGACATATTTCAAGCACTGGCTTCTATCATATAACCTTTATTAACGAAGGAACTAATTAGACAGAAAGTTTTAGATTCTTATGAAGATTTTTATGTTGCAGGAATATTTTGTGGTTCTGGGCAGTAGATGTTTTAAAAAAACCTGATTTTTCTCTGCTTGTCTGTATCAAGAAGTTGTAATAATGTGTAATTACATAAGATTTGATAGAGCAAGACATAGAAATATGGTTCATATCTTGTATCCTCTTTTTTTTTTGTAGGTTTACAAGTTGTCCTGAACTCCATTATAAAAGCCATGGTCCCCCTCCTCCATATTGCCCTTTTGGTATTGTTTGTAATCATAATCTATGCTATTATAGGATTGGAACTTTTTATTGGAAAAATGCACAAATCTTGTTTTCTTATTGATTCAGGTAAGTCATTAAACTGTTGATTAAAATGAGAATTTGATGATGTTTTCTTTAAAATCGATGGGATTTCAGTTTGAAATAGAAGTAGGAGCCAAAGCATTAAAGCTGTTGTAACCTCAGTTTACACCGATTCATTATTTTAGGTACAGTGCATTAAATGAAAAAAAACCCCCAATACCAGTGACAAAAAAAATCAAACTGGTTCGAGACTAGACCATACTCTGAATAGGTTTTCATTTCTGATATATGTAGTTAAAATACCAGTAGTGAAGAAAATAAGGGTGACTGTCTACAAGGGGCAAGTCCAGATTGTGGCAGTGTGGAAAGAAGTGCAGTTCTGAAATGAGTGAAGAAGGAAAACAGTGTCCTTCCATCCAAGTGAAATAATCAAATGAAAGTGTGTGTTATGGGAGAATTTTGAAGGAGTGAGACCATCTTACCTGGTGGTTTAAAGGTGCTTTTCTATCAGCTAAGTAATGAAGATGACTCTGTACAGGAATTAGATCCTTAGTGGTTGGTGTGAAGTAGCAGCAGTGAAGAGGAAAGAAAAAAATCAACATGAGGGGCTTCTAAGAAATGATTAATTATTATATTATGCTTCTTTCCATTGCTTAATTACTCAATCTCTTGTATACATTATTTTGATTAACCTATTTTGAGCTTGTAAGGCCCAGATCTGAGAGAGGCTAAAAGCTCCAAAGCTCTCATGTGTTGCCTTCCTCAGCTTGAAATCTGGATTTATCTCACAACAGTGCTGATATTTCTTCACGTGAAGGGTTAACTCATGAAAACCTGAGAACTCAGAGTTCTGATTTTTTTGCTCATTTTCCAGATATCCTAGTTGAAGAAGATCCAGCACCTTGTGCATTCTCAGGGAATGGCCGTCAGTGTGTCATGAATGGCACTGAATGTAAGGGTGGATGGGTTGGACCGAACGGAGGCATAACCAACTTTGATAACTTTGCATTTGCAATGCTGACTGTGTTCCAGTGTATCACTATGGAGGGGTGGACTGATGTGTTGTACTGGGTAAGTTCAGAAACCACTGAGCTTTGTTTGCTTCCAAACAAGCTGCTCTGTTCAAGTGGGGAGTGAGCCGTGTTTCACAATACCGTCAGCAGGAAATCTTGGTGAGTTTTGCAGGAGACAAACTCGGCTGCATACTTGTTTCAGTCACAGCCTGTTACTGGATTCCTCAGGCTAAAAGGGCATTTTAGAAACAAATTTATTCATTGCTTATTTGAGGTGTTTTTTTTTGCCTATTCCATTTGGATAAATGTAAAACTACATTTATGTCCTTTGTACTAGCATTTTTTCATGCGAGCCTACAGATATTAAGTGTGTCTTCACTGATTAAGCTTAAGAGCTCTCTTTTTGCAGTATTTGTGCAGAATTTTTCACAATGTTAACATAAATTAGAACAAAGAAAGCTCTCAACTGACATTGTTTGCCATGGGGACTGAAAGTCATGTTAACCATTCAGAAACTACAAATTACAAGAGCTGTGGCCCTGACATCAACTCCATGGAAGCAGCAAAAGGTATTACAAAACCTAACTATGTAAATCTTCTCCTTTAAATGCTCCTTTGGTGTAAGGTATGGTACTTCCAGAGTCTTGAACATCAACAGTCAGCTGGACACACACTGGGAAACTGAAGAAGGGAGGAAAATGAACACACAAATTGTTAAAGGAGTAGAGTCACCTAAATGCAGAGATAGACATTTCTCTACTTAACCCCATTCCACTCTAAGGGACATGACATTGTTTTGTGAATCTTGGAGTATCTCTGATGTGAGTGATTTGTCCAAGGCCATTCCAGAAGTCTGTGACAGAACTTCCCATAGGTGCTGAACATCAGTGAGGATATTCTGTACTACCTGGTACTCAGCAGTAGGTCTTTGCAGCTATTAGGACCTTATAAAAGACGTAATTCTAACTGTTCAAATGTTAGAAAATATGTTTGGAAGAAGAAAAGTGATAACTGGTGAGGATCAGTGTTAGCAAGCTGTTAAAAAGGTATGAGTTATCTCAGGAGGTATCTTAGTGGAATGTTAGGTTCTGTTGCTGACAGCAGATCACACTGAGTTTGTTTGACTTTGTCTGGCCAAGTGGGGCTATTTACTAATAGTGCATCTTTTGTGGAGTGCTGGATGCATTAAAGAATGTAGCATTGCCCAGTGAAGGACCACATGATTTTATGTGGTCATTTGTTGCAAATCAAGGTGAAGAACATATAACACCAGAGTGTAGTCTCAGATAAAATCTGTGATATTGAAATACAGAATATGGAGATGTTTTAAGAGAATATCACTGTTAAAGATAATTAAGATGGTAAAATGGCATTCTTTTAGGATTGAAAGAAAAAAGGCATCTGTCAATATCTGCTTCTGCTGTCTGTTACCATTTACAAAACTGGCCAGAAACACACAAACCTTCAACATTAACGAGTAACAATTACGTATGGCTACATACAGACTATTGCATGGTTTTCCATTGTAAAGGTTTGTCAGTTCCTTGGGATTTGCATTCCAACTCTCCCTGATTTTCTAGGAGACCATGTGAATGTAGAATTAGTATGTGCTTTATGGTTTGTGTTCATGGTGATGGCAATTGTTTCAATTGTTCCTGAAAGGGAAGATGTGCCCTGGTTATCTTAAAATTGCATATTTAATCTTTTGGGGCAAAAGTATGCCCACACTTCAGGAGCTGATAATCCCTCCAACTTTTTTCAAAGAAAATATAGAAGCTTTGGAGAGTTGCTGTGCTTAGGATACAATTGTTACAAAACATACAGAAAGAATTTGAGTGGCTCAGAATTAAACATTTTTTCCCCTGGGATCTGATGAGCTAATTAATCTGCTATCCTTTAGCAACCTTTGCAGAGTCTCCATTGACAGCACAAAAAATAAAATCATTAAAATAGGATGTTGAATATGTTATGATCAGACAAAATGAAAAGTAGAAGAAAATGATAAAAAATGGAGAAACTACGAGTTGTTTTTACTTATTTCCCTATAAGGAGTTTCCACTGTAGAACATATTTACAGGTACACAGGTGTCATTTTTCATTTTATTACAAATGATACTGGGATCATTAGACAGTGAAGCAAATATTTATCGATCTAGTGAAATATAATCAAACTCAGATATTCAGGTGGCTTTGGAATCTGTCTTAAGTGATGCTTATATAATTAAATTATAGATTCACATTCTATCTATAGACCAACAAGTTGCCCATTGTCAAGCTGAAATTACTTGCTGAGGACAAGAGGAATGACAATTTATGTGTTTTGATTTTATCACTGGATCAAGCTGAGGTAGATGTAGCTAAAAAGTGGAAAAGATTTCATTTCATTTGAAAATTGTAAAAGCATTAGGGGGATACCAAATTATAATAAAAGGCTATTTAAAGGATCTGAGGAAGCCATTTTAGCTCGATGTGCATGGAATTTGTGGGTTGCCTTTACTTAGAGCTCCGTTAATAACACACAGACTGAATGAGTTTTATACAAAACAAATAAAAACAAACCCACAAATACTAGAAACTGCAAAAAGTGTCGTTTTTCATTCGGTCACTGTGTGAACAGTGAAATAAGCTTGTGTTGGTTTCTCTTGCTAGCAGGTGAGTGGGTGAAATCTGTGCAATATTTTGCATCGTGTTAAGTGGCATTCTGTCAGCAAGGATGACAGCTGAAAGTGACAGCTTCCAACAGCACTCACTGGCACAGCTCCTTATCACCTGGTTAATGACAGTAAACTTGCTTTAAAAATTCTTTAAGCACCAATAATGATTTTTCTCTTGTGCATATCTGTTGTAAGTCGAGGCTTTGATTCTGCTGCTGCTGGGCACCCTTCAGATCGCGGTGACTCACGTGGGCATCCTGCTGCTCACCAGTTTGCACCTCAATCCCTTATGTCCTACTGTTGTTTTAGTGTCTTCATCTGGCTTCTTTTCTCTCTCTGACTTACTTGTAGCTCACTGGATAGCAGATATTATGTGGTTTGTCCACAAAAAATACCATTCCTTAGTGCCAAAGGTTCAAATTTAGAGGTTAAGGGATGTTCTTGTTTTCACCAGTGTAACATGTGTGTTCCCAAAGTGTGTGTTTGTGGCTATGCATTTGTGTGTATTCTCCATTTGTCTTGGGACCGTGTTTATTCTCAGTCGTGGTCCTTTCTGTTTGCCCTGGAGCCCTAACTGGAGGCTCATGCTCTTAGTTTTGGATCCTGGTGCAGTCCTTGTTATCAGCCAAGTGGCAGCCCCTGCGTGCCCAAGTTTTTAATGCTCTGGCTCACATTCTAAAGCTGAGACCATGGTACTCTGTGCCTCCTTCCCAATTTATGCCTCAAGCGCTCAGGAATTGCAGAACTTGAATCTGCAGTTGCATATCTGGCTCCAGATTTTTCCCACGTCATTAAAACATCTCAATGTATAATCTATTACTGGCAAACACATATTTTGTAAATTGCTTTTTATTTTTAGCTGTTTGACTTGATACATGGGAACACAGATAATGAGCAGTGACACGTACCAGCAAAACCCCCAATTTCCCCAGGAGCACCAAAATTGTCACATTTAATTCTTCTTGTTTTCACCATAGTGAAGTTATCTTGAGTTACTACCTTTGAATAATCCAACTGTAGCTTGAATGAGAGGTCGTCAGGGCCTCTGAGAAACAAAGTACATAATGGGATGGGTTGCCAGCACAGTTGCCTCAAAGGTGGGACAAATGTGTTAGTGGCTACTGAATTTTACCAGGTCAGTTTTTTATGGACAGATGCTGCATTACTAACTCCAGTTTTAAAGCCTCCCCAGTTCTCTAATACCTGTCTAGCACTGTTCAGACTGGTCTGGGGATTTCTGAGATTGAAGCACTCGAGCTAAAATTGCTGAATAATATACACTGATGTCTTACATGGTTTTGTCTATTAATACACCTACTGATATGTTAACAAGATATTCTCTAAAGGATTCTAGTTTAAAATACTCAGTTCATTACTTGAAATGTCTAGGCAATCTAAAATATACCTAAAACTCATATAAGGTTCAAAGAAAGGGATGTCAGGTTTTTTTTTTAAATATACTCTTTACTGATATGTCAACTTTTAAAAACTATTACTACTTTTCCCTAATATATCTTATCATCAAAGAAATACTTCATTCATAGTTCCTCTACTTTTATAACAAAGATGGGTGCACTTAGGAACCTGTCTCCTGTTTTAGAAATTGAGTTTTATATCCCCCAATATACTCCTTGAAGCAACTTAGAACATCTGAAAAAATTCCATCATTTCTGTAACATGGACTGTTTAGGCTGCACTGCACTCTTGTGTATGTCTACATGCACTTTTGCATAAGTGTCTGCACAGCCAGTGTGTTAATGTCAATCAGATCAGGTCAGGAGCTCAGTTTCTACTCCTGACACTTTTTAGAATTTTTGTCTTCAAGGATCTTTAAGGACAGACTCAAATATAGTGTACTTGAAACCAGCTGATGTGCAGCCAAAGATTTTCCTAAATACAAACAAATGTTTTACAAATACATATCACACAAGAAAACCCCTTGGCTCATGCACAAAATGTATTATTAGGCTATAAACAAAAACCTGCAAAATATGTTTGAAGTATTATCAAAACGGTCATCAGAGTTCTGACAAGGAATCTTCTAATAATTCCTTTCCAAAAACGTGACCAAGAGTCAAATAAGCAATAATACTGGTAACTTTGAATTGAATGATTTAATAAGCCAGTGGGAATCAACTACTTAGGGTGGTTTAAGCCATATTAGTCTCATTCCATCTGCAGTAAGGGAAGGCATCTCTCTGCATCCAAACAATACCTGTCAGCAATGAATTTCAACTTATTGTCTGAGAGAAGACAAAAAATGCTTCACAGCTTTTTTTCCATTTGTAAATCAGTTGCAAATATTTAGCAATGTTAAAAATTGTGAGGAAACATGCCTGAAAAATCTTAGAAAATACTTATTTCTGCCTTTTCCTCTTATGTACCTAGGGAAAGCTTAATGTTGTTCTGCCAGCATTGCTCAGCACCACTCACAGGTCATCTGAGGGAGGCTCTTGAGTGAAACAAGTCAGCTCATCCCCAAAGGCATCGCTGTGCTGCATGCACAGAGCTCCCAGCCTTCCATGACTACATAGGCAGAAAGTTTAACACATGATGTACAGCTGGAGAAAGAGTGATGGAATTTTCAGATGACAGCATTAATATACTGCATAAATCTCACCAAAGAGCCAGGGATTGCAGGCAGGATTTTTTCAATTTAAGTGTTAACTACTTGAATCCGGTTTCAAGCTTAGCCCCCCTGCCTTTTAGGTAATGATTTGGACTAATTGCCTTTTTATGTTCTTTAGTTATTAAAAGCTCTGAATCATCCAGTTTTGGATTGCAAAGAGACAGGACTTAATTTCAGAAAGAGAGAAAAGGCAATGATCAAATTCAGACACGCAAACAGAGCTACCAAGCCAAGGAATATACAGATTAAAAGTTTGAATTAGAATCAAAAAGGATGTGAGATAAATACATATATATATAATTTCATAATATATGGTAGAGTATAATTTTTTTCCAATTAGCACCTTAACACAAAGGCCCCACCCGAGGAGGATTTTAGACTAACTCACAGGGAAATACCTTTCCCATGAGGTGAACTTGATTGACTTTGACAAGATACCAGATATCTCAGCCTCAGCTGACTGCTGACCTGTACTGCAATCAAAGCGTGGAACTAATTTCTTGTCACAGATCATTGCAAATACTAAGAAGAACTTATTAATTCTCCCCAGAAATTTTAAGTGAAACGGGGTAGAAACTGGATTGGAAATACAGGCTAAACTTGGAGTAGTGCTAGGAACTCCACTAGTCCATTAGCTAGAGTTTCTTCCAAAAACTTTGCTACAAGAAACAAATAATTATTTTATAACAATCCTAGTTCCTAGTCTGTCCCAGGATAATAATTTAGGAGATAAATTTAGATCTTCCTGAGTATTGGGGCTTTGCTCGTTGTTGCTACATAAACTGAGGTAACAATTTTACGTCATCTATCTGAATAGTAAATGTTATTATACTTGCATTTTTTGTATCCAACGTGGAAAATATTAAATACATCCCATTGTTGTACAATGTTGTATGGTGTGTCTACAGGTAGCATAAGAGTTTCAAAAAGAAAAAGGTGTTTAGTACGTATCAGTTGTGTGGATACTATAACTGTTCATTTTCATACATGGTAGCTAACTATTTAGAAAATAAATACATTTTTTATTACATTAGTTACTTAATTTTAGTAGTTTTTTGAGCCCTTAGATTTAACAAACCAAATCTATGCGTAGATTTTATAAATGTTTGTGAAATTAGTTTGGGCAGTATAGATACATAGGTACCAGCACTAACAAATTGTTGACGTGAAATTAACGTGCTGCAATCCGTGACAGGAGTCAAACGCTTGGATTTTGTTATATCTGGACTACAGATTTTGTTACACCTGGTAGTGCTCAATAGCAAACCTTCTCTGGGTGACTGTTTTGTGGAGGTAGAATTCTTCATTTTGTTTCGGTTCTGTCCGTCTGCTCTGCAGATTCGAGCAGGATTAGACAGTGAGCTGGAAAAGGTGACACAATTTCTTAGCAGTCACGTTTGACATCTTGGCTTTCCTTGGAACAATTACTTGATTTCCGCCCAGCCCCTCCTCCTGGTTAAAGACAGTAAGCTGATTAATGGAATGCCACTAACAGGAATTAGCTAAAATAGCATTAGATACAATACAGTGTCTGAATGAAAAAGAAAGACCTGCATCTAAACTCATTTCCAAACAATCATAGTAGAAATTTATAAACAGTCATGTTTTGAAGAGTAAATGTTTTATGTGAGTACCAAAATTTTATACTTCCTTTGCTAAGTATGGATAAAACCAACAGAAGGAAGAAAATGAGGTCTGTTCAGATTGATCAAAGCAAAGTCATTAAGCTGAAGCAGTGTCTTCTAAGTTGAGGTTTAACTTCAGAGGATCACTTGTGTGTGTCCTGTGTGCAATTGTACTGTACAGTCTACACACAGAAGACAGAGGCCACATTTAAGAGTTGATTAAACAGTTATGAGGTTCTGTAGATACTGTGACCATTTTACACTTCTCCATGGGATCTCTCTCTTTAGGCTTACCTTGATGCCTGAGCCATGGAATTCTCATTTTCCTAGTTGTTGCTGGGCTGAAATGCTTAACAAAGAGTGGTCTCAGTGCATCTTCATTCCGTGTCAGAAGCACAACAAAGCTGAGTCTGCCCAGCCAGGAGGGTGTCAGGGAAATCTGTGCTTTGACTCCAGAACCCAGATAAGACTGAATATAGAATTCCATGCTTTTATAAACCAATGTGGAGGCTGCTGTGCTTCAAGCACAGCCTGTTTTAAGTCAGCTTTAAGTTAACTCCACTTCAGCCAAGAATATCTCAGGACAAAACCTTTGAAGCCAGACAGCTTTGAAAAGCTCTGTGGTGTGCTCTATACTGAGTAGAATAAATAGCCTGATCTGGGGTTTTGTGAACCTCCTCTGTATGCTTTGAGGAGTGCATGGTTAGTCCCACTTCACGAAATACTGGTGTCTGAAGAATTTTTACACCTGTCAAGAGCCTGAGTTTGTCAGTCTGAACAATTTTTAAGATGATGAGGCAGATTATAGGCAGCACTGAGTAAATCCACCAGTTCTGTTGTCTGTTGGAACGTTATGAAAAGAGGAAGGTAAAATTAAAACCTAAGGAAGCTAAGAAACAACAAATTTAGGTTCGAAACATTGTGGAAAATCAAAATAGGTTCATGGATCAGGACATTGTATCTGTAATGGTACAAATGCAGAATTAGAGGTTTTGTGTTATCATTAACCCCAGGTAGAGCTTGTATTAATTGCAAATTGAGTTTGCAACAATTTTCAATGAAAGAATACCAGGTGTACAGAAAAGTAAGACCTTGATTTGCATGCAATTGCCTATGAGGATTTTACTCATAATTACCACAGATAGGGATAAATGAGATTTTAATGATTTGTAATTGATGTTTTAGATTGAAGTTTGCCATCTGCTGCTGTGTAATACTAAGGGTTATATCTGCAGTAAACTTGACTTTTTCCCCTGTTTCACTTCAGTTTTGGTCGCTGATCGTTTATGCTGTGTTGTAATGATGGTTGACTCCAACTATAGCACAGCTCACAAGATAATTCATCCAAATGCCACTTGAGGCAGTTTCAGACTGTACCAAGTTTGTCCAATCAGCTCAAGATAATTCTTGAAGACTGCAGACTCACCAACATATATGTGCGAACACAAGGAGCCAAATAAATAATGTGTAGTATGCATCTGCTGTAGTGGTGAAACAGAATTAAGGGATCTGAAGAATACTTTGTCCTTCATATTGTCCATTATCTCATCTGCCCTCTGGTTGATGTGATGGACAGACTGCTGAGAACGGACATTTGAAAAGTAAGACCAGATCTTCAAAAGACAAAAGACAAGAAGGATGGTGCTCGGTGCTATCCTCACCATAGATGTTATGAAGGCTAAAAACCTCATGGCCTCAAAAAGACAGAACAAATCCATTGAGAGCCATGAAATATGACCCCTCCCTTGGCACAGTGCATCCCTGAGCCACAGGGCAGGAGACTCTTGCAAGACATTCTGCTGAGGATTTCAGATGTGAAATCTCCTTGAATTCCTGGTGTTGCTTTAGCACATCTGAAATTTGTGACTTTAACTCCTTATTCTACACTTTGGGTGAGAAGTCACCATTAATCCCTTCAAATGGACATCTTGGTTTTGAGGATGGAGATTTTCCTGTTCTCATATATTAACCAAGCTCTGTCTCCGTTTTTAATCAGAAGTCAAATCTCTTCCTTTAATCTTTCTTTAATTGGAAGTTCTGGAAAATGCCATTTGACATGCATTAAATGAGTAGCAAACTTTTCCAAAAGGAAAGGACTTATTTTTCTACTTTGATCTCTGGTATTAATGCAATCTGAAATATTACTTCATGAATAGAAATTACAAAGCATTACTTGATTAGAGTTTAATTGTATGTAGAATTAAATGGTAAAGTTGCTGAGTAGTGCAGTTTCAGGCGGTTGTTTGTAGGAATTTGATCTTAGATTACTGCCAAGGTGTTCTACTAGGTTCAAGTGTTTCTGAGTCATGGAATGGTTTTGAAATAATTCAACATCTGCCCAAACTGAAGCTTTTCTTCTAGTACTGGTTAGCTGCAGTTGCCAATTTTTGCTTCACAAAGCATTAGTCCTAGATAGATTAGCCTAAAACAATGGGCTTAAAATCCAACTGCATAAATGAGAATTTTTTTTTATATGTTGCACATTATTTAGTGAATGCAAATCACAGTTGCTCATACTTATAGAGCCTTTGTGACAGAGCATGAGAGTTGCAGGTTTGCTTCTGGGTCACTAACTTAGCAGAATGCCTGGCTGCTTGAAAATGTTCTCTTTATGAGCAAAAGCAGAGCATGGAGTTGTATTGCAGTGATTCCCAGAGCTCTGCTCCAAGTAAAATTGTAAATATTAATCTCTCATTTTTTTCAAAATGATACATAGCAGAAAAATGTTGGCCCCAATACCAGGTGAATTTATGTCTTCACTCTGAACTCTAGTGACTTGCAAACAACTGTCTGCTTATGGGTATAGTTGTTAGATGCAAAATGCATTCAGATGTATTTGAAATGTAATTAAAACATTTGCTCTGATCAGTTATTGCTAGAAATACACTTGGCCAGTATGGTGTGAGTCAGGTCTATGAAGCAAACTAAATTCTAAAGTAATAAAATAGTTATGAATAGACTTTTAAAAGAAACATTGAGTAAATATTATTCTTAAAATATAAGGCCAGATGCCTATGCTTGAAAGAAGATGCAAAGGGCAACATCCACTGGGACGAGGCAGAAATTCAGGCTGGGCAGGGAGATGTTCTGCTCATTAACTTTGCTGCTTCATTTCTGAAACTTCTCAAACGTAGGGGACTTGCTTTGACACAATGGGTCTGGATGACAAACCCCAAAACATCGCAGTCACTGTCTTTAACAGTCCCCTGGTGTGCCAAGAGTTACTGAAAGCACTGCCCAGGAGCCTGAGTAGGTTGGTGTAATGGCAGCACTGGGAAAGCCTTTCCCATATGAATATTACAGAACTGAAGGATGAAAGCTTGGGATCTCTTGAACTTGGAGGTAATGATCCCAATCTTGCCAAATGGCTATAAACCTTCTCCATTTTAACTCCTCCAAAATACAGTTTTATTGAAAGAGGAAATAAAAATCCAAATCAAATATATATTTTCAGGTTTCCTTTCTTTTTTTGTAGCAAGAGTAAGTAATTTTAAGTTACTTTTCAGTACCTCAGTTCAATTAAAAAAGCATTTTAAAAGGTGATACATAGATTCTTTTAAAAGATGCATGGAGAAGCTGTGTAAACTAATCTGGTTTGGTTACTTAGGAGGTTTGTTTACTTTACTAAGGATAAACTGGTGTTTTTACAGATCACCATGGAAGAGAAGTGCCTATGCCCTTCACCTGCAAAGACTTAATGCTTCTAACCATTCATAGGGCACCTTTGCAGAAACTTAGATATTTCATTAAAAGAGAGAGGGGAAAAAAGAAAGAATAATGTTGAAACCTGTTTGTTCCCATGTTTAGTAGGTTTATTCCAACAGAGATGTTAAGGAGAGGAGTCAGACCTGACTGCAAGAGAGCTCAAAGCCTAATCACAAATTCCAGATACAACAAACACAACAGTGTTACTGGATTGTTCTACAGTACCATATGTAATCTTATTGTCTGCTGAATTTTCGTGGCTATGAAACATCTTCAGAAGAATCTAATGCAAACTTGCCAGTATAAATAAAAAAGCTGGAATAATTCCTCTTCAAGAAGAGCCATTTCCAAGAAGCTTTACAGCAGAATTATTTTTTGACTTATCAAAATGTCTTTTTGCACACAAAACCAAATTTCCCAATTTTACAGTATCTGTTTTTCTGAAAAGGCCTTTTTAGATCTCCTTGGGTATATTTCACAGGTCCATCCTTTGATAGGTACATTGAGCTGGCTAGGAATAGCAAGTAGAAGAGGTCTTTATAGAAAACCTTTTGTGAGTCTATACAGAGTGTATTGAAAGCTCAGTTATTTCAATCTCACTTAAAAGGAAATGAATCAGCAACAAGTTATTAAATTTCATTTAACCTTGATCTGGATATAATTTATATTTGGAAATTTTCCTGGAATGTTTCCATGTTTCCATTGTGTTTCTAAAATTTGTTTTAAATTTTTCATTTTCCTAAAACTGTGTTCATGCTTTTTACACAAGTTTATTGTCTTTTATTTCTTTTTGAATTGATTTAAAATGTCTGACTGCATTTGACTGCTGTATTTCAGGAAAATCTGTGGGAATTCCATGTTACAAAAAGTAATACTGCTTGTACAGTTGAGATGCACATTGCTGTTTATTTTCTCAAATGACCATTCATGTAGACCGAATACATATGAACTAAAAATCCTAATATTTCAGTATAGTTTTTGATCACCATCTTAATTGGAGATCTGAAATTTTTGTTCATGTTCTCAACGTTAAAGAACAGAACTGTTGCAGTGCTCCATTTATGTTTGATAATATTTTTGATCCTAATGCTTGGTTCACTCAGCATTTTGTTTTAGGGGAGGTGTTAGAAATGCAAAGTGAATGTGGCCAGTGCCTTCTTGCTCTCGTTGTTCTTTGATTACTGAAGGAATGCATAGAATGTTATCTAACCTGAATGATCAAATTCTTGCTCTGACTCTTCATTGCTGTTAATATAGTGATCTACTCTATAAGATCATCTTATTTCTTGCAGATGAATGATGCAATGGGATTTGAATTGCCATGGGTGTATTTTGTCAGTCTCGTCATCTTTGGGTCATTTTTCGTACTAAATCTTGTTCTTGGTGTATTGAGCGGGTAAGCATACACCTTTTTCATCATGAAGGCAGAGTCCTGAATTCAGTTGCCATGAACACACAGGTTACCTCATACGGGTGAGACTTCACTAGGGAAGACATCTTTTAATAAACCTCTATTGCTTCCTCTTCTAATTAGAACACAAAAAGTTTTCTTGTAGCTCTCATATAAATAAAATCCAAACATCAGAATCAGAGTTTAGACCTATCAGGATGTATTCTTCGTGTCATTTTGGCAAAATTATAAAAATCACTAACAGCTCCCATGCACTCATTTAGACGTTATTTCAGTTAATTCTCTAAGGCCTCACATCTACAACAAAATTTGGGTAAGTAAATTTAAACAATTGTCCATTCACTTTTTAAAGACCTGGATAAGCCACAAACTTTGTGTCGAACCTACGTGATCTGGCAGCTGCAAAAAGGACTCTGCTGTTTAATGAATGACTGAACCATAACTGATTTCCTTGCGTTTTACAGGTAAATGATGCAATAGGATGTGAGTGGCCATGGATCTATTTTGTTAGTCTTATCATCCTTGGCTCATTTTTCGTACTTAACCTGGTTCTTGGTGTACTTAGTGGGTAAGCAGTTGAGTTAACATTGTGTATGCTACTGCTACTTGTAAGATGGCCTCTGCATTACTCCAGCTTCTCAGCAATGGCTTTTTTGCATGCACATGAGATTCTTATGTCATCCTACCAGTGCTTGCTCTTTGGACTGAACTGTGTGATTCGAGTGCCTGTATCTGTCTTGACATCACGTTCACCATGCTTGCCAAAAATATTCATTAAATGAGGCACTAATCTCCTTACTCCATAGTATTCCTGCAGGGAAAAAGATTTTGTGCACAGAGATGGGTGGTGCACCCGTGCAAATATTCTCCCCTGTTATATACAAGTGTCTTTTCCTGAAAGACCAGCTTCTGCTTTTCTTCAAAAAGTCACAAAGTAATTGGAGTGTTACATGTATTTGCTAGTCACATATTTTCCTCAAAATATGGCAAAATATTTTTAATAAGTGCTTCAAGGTATGTCTTGCAGAGAGTGTGGCTTCATTACCCCTACACAGTGTTCAGTGGTTCCTGGGTTGTAGAGCTGTGACCTGCTGTGACAACCTGCACTAGGAGCTGTGCATATATAAAAATAAATATATTTATCAATAATCAAGTATCAGTTTAATATAGTTGTCATTGGAAAGTTGTCACAGCTTTTTGTTGGTGTGTGCACTCCAGGCTCCAGCAAGAACTAAAGCCATGTCAGTTCTAGCTGTACAATGTGCTTTAAAACTGTACTTCATGGCAAGAGTTTGCCAGGTTTTCGTTTTACAAAACCCCCTTACTTGAAGTTACAACCCTATTTCCTTTGCCCTTTCCTGATTTCTAACACACTTGAGCTTGGGAAACTCCAGTTTATGGTAAAGAAAATATATAACAGATCTGTCTAGCATTTGAATGCTGAAAAGAAAATCATTATGGTTGCGTGCATTAGTTTTTAGTTATATTGCAACCAATATTGTTCTGGCAATCTCAGGCAAGTTTTACCATCTTTGTTAGCCAACAGAAAAATTCCTCTTGCGTGGAAAGCAGCCTGACACTGCAGTTGATGGTGACATCGGGATGCTGATAGTGTGTGCAGCCCTACTCCTGGTGTTGCCATATTGTATCCATTGTGTCTGAAAGACATGGTAGTGCACTGTTATATTCCTGGAAATCAGATAAGCAAAACAAAATTTCCAGGTGTTGATGTAACTTTGTTACAAGAGCACTTTTATCTGATGAGTGGTTTTATAATGAGTTTTTTAAAATCTTTGTCTGTGATAGATTACTTCTGCATACAGGAAACTAGGAAAAGCATAGTTTTACCTTACTGTCAGACTTTTCCTTTGCAAAGCAGATGTTTAAAAGCAAAATGGAAGTGCTAAAACCACACTGCTGATTTTTAGATTTAATCTCTCCCTTCCAAGACCTATCCTGTAAATTGTGATTTATACAGTCATATCAGCTTTGCTTTATCCAGGGACAAATGTGTAAATTGTTGCAAAACTAAGGGCCCAGTTTTCAGCCATGCTGGAAAATGAAATAAGAAGAAGGACAGATAAATGATGGTAGTTACGGTGTGATTTACTTCTTATTTTGATGCTGTTACCTAACGCTGCTGTGTGACTGGACTTTCCACTGAAGTCATTATAGGATTAGGCTCTCACAGTTCCTTCTCTGGCCCTTAAGAACATCATAAGCACCAATTAGTTTTCTTCCTGTCCTGTCAAGGTGTCTGGCAATAGATAATAAATATTCCCTTTTTTTTCCTCCCATGACTTGAACTGTTATTGGTTTCAGATTCTTCTGTTAAAAATAATTATAGGGAAAGTGATGCTAAATTTGGTGTTTTGTTGTGGAAGTTAATTTCTTTTCCTGAAGTCATGGAAATTTAGAGATACTCTCATAAATCACCTTAACATTTGATTTAATAAATTTAAAATGTTATGTGAGGTTTGCAACATTATGGCAACATTATGATACATAGATTTGTTGGAATATGGAGTCATATTTTAGCTGCCATTCCAATACAGGGAAGAGGAGTCCCCTTGTCCTTGGGTTCCTTTCTGCAGACAAGGAATCACCCCTAATTTCTAGGTTTTTTTGTGATCCACAAAGCTCTAATGCTCCTCACAACCCTTGCTAGCATCTCTTGAATTTTCAATGCACAGAAATGGCAGTGACAAGTGGCATGTGAACTTGCCTTAAATTCATCAAGCCATTAATTACTAAATTTATTTTTCTGCCATAGTGTCAGCCAGGGTCAATTGAGTGCTCAGGGTGCTTGATGGATTGTCTGAATCCATGTTTGCCTTAAATACATGAAAGAGCCTTCCTAAAACTCCATTTTTTGCTTTCTTTCTGAAGAGCATGACATTAGAGAACTGAGACATGTGATATATAAATATCACCAAGGACTAACATTGAAAGTGCAAGGAGAAAGTCAAAGGGACTACTCCTAAAAGATACTTATCATAGCAAACTGATGTTTGGTGCAGAAGTGAAGAGAATGTCCTGGCAGACTTGTTTGAGACTCTGACAAACAAGTGTCAGTGTGGAATACTGTTGCTCTGATTTATTTTGATCAGTATATGACAGTTGTGTATAAATAATTTTCCCTCTATTTTCTGTTTAGACCTACTAGTCTAGTCTAAATTTTATGGATAAAATTGATGTACTAGTAAAATCCAATGGATGTTTTCGGGTTTCTTAGCGATAGTATTTTTCATTCTGAGCCAAGCATTGAATATGTAACACATAAAATTTTTTGTTTTTATTTAAAAGTTATTAGCTTTTATGTTTTACACTCTTCAAACCATAATATGAAAACTTGGTTTATGATAAATCTACAGATAAAGTTAAATTTTACTAAACCAATCAAATGTCAAGAATGCAAAAATTATGCCAACTTACTTGAAAAGCATGGCTTTGCATACAGATTTTGGAAGTGGAATCTGAATGCTTAATATCTTTTCTGTATGAAAGTTACTTCCTTTATATCAGGTTATGCCGTGTACATTTAAATCTGTTTGCTGTTTTTGATCTGTTTGTGGTTTTAAAATATTCAGTTATTCTCTTTACACTCCTTTGTTACTCTGTGACCATCTGCCCCTTTGTATTTCTGTAATGCCTCTTGTGCACTGCATGTTTGATGTATTTGGATACTGTAAAATGGATGACAATGATGATTTGGCAGATCTTTTGTTTTACCTTTAGCTGTTTCTGAAGGTGAGTATTTCCTGGTGATCCATGTCAGTCTTGCCTGCAGAAAGTGACATTCTTGAAAATAGAGATCATATTTTTAATATCAGTAGTGTAAATGAATAGAAACAATGTGTGTATGGAATCTGCATGTGGTAAATATTGTAATTTCTGCATGGAAGCTGACTGTGGAGATTTTTTCCTAAGTATTCCCATGAATAACAAGGATGGAGAGAATTCATAGGCTTGAGTTAATTCAGCTTTTTCAAGAAACTCTAATTTTTACTCTGTATTAGACACTAGAAGTATTCACATTAGTCTAAAAGTGAATTCTCTGAAGGCATGAAACACCAGAACAGAAATTGGCAGCTCAAGACAGACCTCCTCCAAATATTTCAGTGTAAAAGACTAGAGCATGTCATGGCTATTGGTGCAAAAGAGTGAGCTGAAATTGAAAGTTAAGTTAGAAATTACAAGGTTAAGGTTATTAGAAAGTTAACAAATACAGATCAGGATGGAGATACTCATCTGTTCTGAAAGTGTTAAAATAAAAAAACAAGTTAAAATAGATGTGTCAGTAATTCAACATGTGTTAAACTGGTTTGCTATGAACAGAGGAAATAAATTATAAAACTTCATAACTTATTTATCAAGAGGCATGGCTTTTAATGATGCATGATAATCTATTCCTGAAGATAGTCCTTATCATTAGGGAATGGGTTCTGCTGACGGCATTTTCTGCTCAAGGCATTAGTATTTCTTTGGGTAGCCATGGGAACAAATAAAACCTTTCAAGTGCAGTTTAATAGAGCTATAAGTTGAATTTATTGCCTTGCAAAAGGACACCAAAACATAAGCTTTGACATGTCCTTAAATCCCTCCTACATGTGATCCTGCAGGTTACTAAGTGAATGTTAATTTTTTTCAATTTCTTTTCCCCAGTAATATTTGCAGTGTATGTACATAATGATTCTAAAATCTAAGGGTATGTACTTATCCACCCCAATCTCACAGCAATATCTGTCAATTAATGTCATATTTTACATGTTGGTGCAGATAAGCTTATACACCTAAGAAATGTTGTCTACAATATATATGGAAAAAATCATAGAAAAAGGTGTTTGAATAATGATGCACCAAATAGAAAACGGCAGTAAACTGCCATCCGTAGCCTTTCAGCAAAAGGAAAATGAACTGGTTCTGACAGTGTTCCTTTTCACAGCAGCAGGAAGGCCTAGTGAAAAATATGAAATAAAAATGATTGCTGAAAATTTAACTCTTTCCCACAGATAAACCAAATATACCTTGAAAACAAGGAGAGAGACTCCAGCTGTAGATCTCAGGAAGTTATGAGCTGGAGCTCTTGAATGCACATTTTGTTAATTGCTAATGAACTGCATAGAGATAGCCATGGGTAGGTAATACAAGTTTGCACTTCCCCATCAAGAGCCTAAGGCTGCTTGCTCAAGGAAAATTCCTGCTAGGATTTTTTTTTTGTCCTACAGAAATAATTCTAGTGTTCAGCCTGTGAATTTCTTCCCCCCCTAAGAGTAGGGGTGACAGTGATATATACAAATCTCCTGTAATTAAAGATGTGATGTTACTTAACCTTAATATGTCTCCACATCTGTTACGCTTTACACCCAGCTGTGAGCTGTTGTCCATGCTTTGCTGTACTCTTGAAGTAGTTTTAGTTCTCTGACTTGCTTCTGCTAATTTTTTGGTTGGTATGGTTACCACTGTGTGAAACCTCTCCTGCAAGTCTGGTGGCCAACACTGTACTCCTGTGACTACATGTTTGTTATTATGGGACTGTTCTCTGTGAATAAATGGGAGTCTGGGATGTCTGGGTGGCAGTTCTACATATAGAATGAGCTTAACACTTTCCACATAGCAGACCCTGTGTGCAGTGAGCTCCGTACTGCAGGAGATTCATTCTCCCTCCCACTGTGTTTGCAGGGACACAAAAGGGCAGGAATATGGCTAATGAAGGACTTGTGTTCTGATTTATGCTTAGACATCAAAAGCACCCATTTGTTTCATATCATCAGTGCCTAGAAAAGCACAGGAGTTTCAGCAACACTCGTGGTGCTGCACAGGCCCCCTTATGAAATATCTCTGGCCTTTAGCATGGGAAAGCTTTATAGGTGGTATAGGTGTCTCTAATTATTATACCTGTGAATAGACAGAAGGGAGAGTATACCAAAAGCATTTCAACAAATTGTCTTAGGATTTTTTGTTAATATGATCCTGCCTGTAATTTAAGGTGTGAGAACCAGGGAGATGTAATTGAGTCCCAGCAGGCACTCCCTGCTGCCACTTCCACCTTGTTGCATCAAGCCATTCCCAACTGATGCATACCAGCAGGAGTTATTTCACTCTGCTGCAGAAAGAAAAATCTGGCATGATTACCCCAGACTATTGAAGCATGAATTCAAGCCCTGCATTTTATATGCTTCTGCCTCAACAACCATTGATGATGACAGTGTTGTGCCTGAACAGAGAAATGAGATCATCTTTCTGCAAGGAGATGAGGAATTTTTGGGCAATAAACCCTGCATTTTATATAGTCGGTTAGTTATCACTAAAAGTAAATGAGATTATCTAAATTAGTCTCCATCAAATGCTTTATTTTGCAAGTGACGTCTCTATTGTGCTGCAGATGCAGCACCCCCTGCTCAAAATACTTTCAAATGTCAGATCCAGGCCATTTTATCAAACCAGAATGAAATTATGTATTTCGAAGTTAGCTCTTAGCACAAGCATTTGTGAAACCAAATATTTACAGAGCTGAAGTCCACTTACTGCAATTAATGCACAGTTTCCTGAGCCTGTCAGCTTCACAGGCTGCTGGGTTGATGGCAGGGAGGCCAGTCCAGGCCACCAGTCTGACCACGTCAGTCCCTCTGCTGCCTCCATAGCCAAAAGCTTCTCCTTTCTGCCCTGGACCCACCCTACCCACCCCACAGCCATGAAATGCTGTCCTAAATGTCTTAGTCCTCCTTCCAGGGGATCAGCCAATGTCTCTGTATCTTTATCTAAATATTTAAATATCTGTTTGTCTAAATGTCTTTGTCAGAAGCTTTAAAGAGCCAGCATTTCTCCCTCTTCTCATCCCTGTTATCTTTTTCAAATAACTTATTTCTTGGCCCCCCAAAAAACCCCCCCTGCTTTCATTTTGCCAACAGGAAACTCATTATTTTCCAATTCTGTTAAATTCTCCTTTCTTATTCATGGCATTTCCCAAAAAGGAGTATGTACATATGTGTCTGAGGGATGTCCCTTCATTATGGCTGTGATAGAAGCCAGGTAGAACCAGATTGCTCCCTCCCCTGAAGAAAATTGTCTTTTTGTGTGTTACAGTTCCTTATAAACAGTCAAGTTTTAAAAATAAAATTAAAAATCTTAAATATCATGGAAATAAGCACCCTTGCATCTCCCCCTACTGATAAATTGCAGCATCCTATAGCAAGGCAGTGTCTGACTTCTGTGGGGTATGAAAGGGAAAGGTCAGAATCAGCTGTGTATATAAAAAAACTAAGTTTAATTCTCTGCATGCAGCGGTTTTAATGTGAAGTCAGAGTTACAGAGTGGTTCAGCCATGGGTGAAGTGCTGTTCAAAGTATCAGCTTTGCCAGATGATTAATTTAAAAATTACTTCATTCACTTCACTCTATATAATAACAGCAACTTTTGTTTTACTTTACCCTCATACATCACATCTCCTTTGAATTAATGAGAAGTACCTGAAGGACTTTAAACGAAAAAGACATGAATATTTAGTAAAAGCCAGCAAGGCTTGTTACTTCTCATTTCCTACTATGCCATGATAGCTCTTTTTCCAAAGATGCTGCCTGTGGGAAGTGAGTCACGAGCGCGTTGCCTCAATCAGGTGTAAAGGACAGTCTCTAATCCTCTCTGAAAGAAGCTTAAACCCAGCATTCCCTAACCCAAACAGTTTCTTATTGACTTGTGAAATTATTCTGCTTTTTTTTAGAGCGATTATCTTTCAGAGAGATCTTTAGAGCTCTCTCTTTCACTGGCATTTTTGTGATGAGATGGCCTCTTGCAGGACCTCGTCCTTGGATGGGAGGTGAAGGGTAGCAAATGCAAAGCAAGCACTGGCGTTCTTCAGCTTCATTACAGTGCCATCAGATGGAACAGGATGATCCTCATGTGCCAGACTGAAATGTTGTTGAATTAAGTCCCCAGCTGTAAAAGATGTAGTGCCTGCCTCTTAGCTTTTGCAGCAGAAAGCTGTGGAGCTTCTGCAACATAACATTGAAAAAACCTGCAGCATCTCTGTTGTTGTATGTAAACGGTTTAACACTTGAATTTACTGATTTCCTCTAAACACTAAATTTTTACTCTAATGAGTTTAAAGACTAAAAAATCCAATAAAAATAAATAAGAAATCCCCTGGAGAGATTGTCTTTGCAATTCTAAATAAATACTGTACATAACCAAACAAATATTATTATATTGGAAAACTGAGACTTTCTGTTATTCTGTTTTCTTAGGGCAACATTTTTATTGATAATTGTTTCACCTTCTTAAAATATTTTTCTGTCTTATGCTAATTTTCTAATATTTTCCACTTGAAAAAGGATATTATTCAGCGCTTTAATGAATTTCCCCTTAAGAGCATATTAATTAGGGAATATTGTGAAGTGACATTTTCCAATAAATAAAGGAGTTACAAATTCATAGTAAATGAAATTGCTCTAGCCATTTTTTAAAGTTTAAGCCCTATTGTAGGATTGATGTGGGCAGCAATAGGACAAGGGGTAAACAGCTTAAAATGGAATGAAGGCAGTTTGAATTAAGTATTAGGAAGAAATTCTTCCCTGTGAGGGTAGTGGGGCACTGACACATGTTGCCCAGAGAAGCTGTGGCTGCCCCATCCCTGGAAGTGTCCAAGGGCAGGCTGGACAGGGCTTGGAGCAACCTGGGATAGTGGAAGGTGTCCCTGCCCATGGCAGGACCATGGAATGAGATGAGCTTTGAGGTCCCTTCAAACCCAAACCCTTCCATGATTAACGTGTTAGAACAAGCTTAACTTTAAATATTGAATTGTGTGTGCTTAGACTACAGTCCAAAAGATACTTGCCTGCCCCTAGTTCTACATGTTAATACTCAGATAAATTGGAATGTGTTTGATCCTCCTAGCAAAGGGAGTTACTCATTTAGAGCTGTGGATCACACCAAAAGTTGTAATAATGTTGTCATGTTGGGTGTTGTAGGCAGAGAATATACTTGTTAATTGTCTTGAGTCATATGTCATTCAGGGAATCATTTATGGGGTAATTTGGGTTGAAAAAGATCTCAGGAGGCCATTTTATCCAATCTCCTTGTCAAAGAGCATTATTTCATGGTTTTTATTATCATTCTATAATTCAGGGCTTGATCCTAATCATGAACTAAACTGGAGAGACAGTCCAATACATTGGCTTGAGACTGGGGCAATGAGATAAAGGACTGAGTTTATATAAAGGTTCTGTTTCTGCTCCATGAGGGCAGGACTTCTAGATTCTGTTTCAGAAAGCAAAAGGGCAAAACACCCAGATTTCCAACAGCCAGGAGTCTGTGCATGATACAGTCAAGGGAGAGCCCAATAGTGGAATTCTGGAATGCTGTATGTTTGGACAATCAACTGTGGCTGGGAGAGGAAGGATTTTAAAACTGGCTCCCAGAATTTGCTTTTCGCTGAAACTACTTAACTCTGAAATTGCTTCATTATTGCAAGTTAGTTTCTATTTGTAGATAAAAGCAATTTTAAAATCTGTGTGGAAGAGCAGGTGACTAAACGGGGGGAATGGACTCTTCTCATATGAAAAGTGCCAAAAATACTACTTAATTTTTCATTAAATCATAATAGCTCTGAAAGTTGAGATGTGGTAGGGATTTGCCATGACTTCTTTGCACCTCTACCTTGTTTTCAAAGCAGCGCTTAAATCTCTGGTGTATTTTCTATGTCACTGCGTTAATCTGCAATGTCAAGACTTGGATCAAAATGCCGGGGAGTTTGTCAATCAGTGTTTTCTTTCTGCTTTATCTGCATTCGATAGAGAATTTTCCAAAGAAAGGGAAAAAGCCAAGGCCCGAGGGGACTTTCAGAAGCTACGTGAAAAACAACAGCTTGAAGAAGATCTGAAGGGATATTTGGACTGGATTACCCAGGCAGAAGACATTGACCCCGAGAATGATGAAGAGGCTGATGAGGAAGGCAAGAGGAACAGTACGTATTCTTTCCTCTCTACTTCTGTGGGGACAGTTTGACCCCTTCTGGGGGTGTTACACTGCACTGAACACAGCCTGGCTGGTGCTTTCCCTGTCCCAGTTTGCAGCAGTGTTGGGCAGCAGAGCAGTTGTCTGCTCATGTGGCCATGCTGAGTCATGGAACGTAATTTGGAATCTTACAAACTTCTGCTTGGGCTGTCCATTTGTAAATCACTGTCTGCATGCAGTCACTACTGAGACTTATAAACTTTGCTTTGTTTTTGTTCTGGAAAAAGTTAGTGCAGAGAAGCCACGTGCTGCTGTCATCGTAAATCCTTAGAATGTGTTTTCCTGTAGGTGAATGCAGGGGAAATAATAATGATATAAAGAGCTTAAAAATATGGCCAAAGCTACAGTCAAGAAATAACCTTGTGCTAATACTGAGGCCTTTTTTGTTGTTGCTGTTGAGGTAGGAAAATGACATTCTAGGTCTTTCTTTTTGATATTCAGAAAACAATATAAAATGTTTTACTACCTGTCTTAACTGGGTGCGCATTAAATGAAGTCTTGTGGGATTTTCACTTGAATCACAAAATATCATTTTTGATATTTTTGAATATTTTCACTTCACAAAATATCATTTATGATGTATTTATTTGACAGTAGGGTATTATGGACAGGTAATTTATGCTGTAGTGACCCTCTTGTGCTTCTAACCTGAATTCTAAGGTTAAAGAACAAGTTAATTTCTTGATACTCTAGCCATTATAAAAGTTATAATTGATGTCTATATACCAGAAAATTCTAGTAACAGCAGTATTTTAATGTCATATTTTAGCAGAGGTTATTTTAGCCTCTTTGTCACGTTTGCATAGTAGTAGTTAAATTTTTCGTGAGAAGTTTTAGAGCTGTACATAAATGAGAACACAGATTCAGGATGTGGTTACTGATTTAATACTAAGTCTTTGCAGTATATATTCTAATGCTATATAGTACCTTGTTATTAATGTTATACTCTGGAAAGTCATGGTATGTGTTCATTTAGGTACCATAGAGTATTTATAAGGACTAATGGTTTGTCAAAGACAATTTAGAATATTTTTTGTGTCTTGAAATAGTACATCATTGCCATTGCTTTTCTTCTAGTGTTGCTAATTTATTGTAAACTGTTCTGTAAGTCATAGTACTTTTCAGGTGCAGTAAGTGACAAAAATGATGTGGTCTGATATTGAGGTATCTGTTTTTAAACTTACCTCTGTATTGCAGAGATAGTAGTTTTTCAAAATATTTGAGTTTCAGGATTTTATTAATCTTTTAGTTCACAATAAAAGCAGAGTGTGGGAGTAGGGAATTGTGTTACTGGCTGAAAGGACACTGATTTCATGAGAGGCTGGAAGGCAACCTGTGTGTTGATGTTGATGCCAGCATCACTGGAAAGGAATAATTTACGTCTATAGGAAAAAGTGTTGCACAAATAGAATTTTTATCTAGAACAGAGCAGAGAAGCCAGAGTTTACTATACTTAGTTATTGCTACTAATGTGTGGAAAGAGTACATAAACTGTGGGTTTGAATACCAGTATAAAAGCCTAAGCCCGAGGTGTAAAAGATGGCACATTTTATGGAGTAAATACACTTTGTACAAGGCTGCTGTGCAGAGCTGTAGGTGATGCTGAATTTGCAAAAAGTGTAGGATGACTGTGTTGTCAGCTGTGGTGCCAAAGGACTTGGTTTCCAGGTGAAATCCCAGGAACTTTTTGTGTCCTGTTCAAACTGGATGTTTGTTAATAGTCTGCAAAAATCCCCATTTGCCCTGGCATTGCTTAAACAGCTTTGAGGTCATACAGATAAAAAAGCACTTCGCAAATTCATTGAGTTTCAAAGAGCTTTTAGGTCTAAACTGTTAACTTAGGCATAATTCTAGGCTAAGTTAAAGGTTGTAGAAGACTTGCAGAGTGAAAATAGAAAGTAATTAAAAGAGCTATAAGAGAAATGCCAAGAATTTAATTTCAGGCAGACATATATGTTTTGAGTGGAAATTTCCAGTGAATAGGCAATCTCCTAGCACTCCTGGGTTTATTCAGATGTGGTTAAATATGTGGCTTGGTATTTCATTTTTAATATCAGTGCAAAAGCCTGTAAAGGAGGAAGAGTTGCTGAGTTGCTCCACCTCCTTGCATTTGAGATATTATTAGGAAATAAATTTAGTTGAAATATACTGGTGATGTTTTTCTTGAGCCATCTTGGAAGCACAAGGTAGAGCTGGGTCCCAAGACAGCCAGAATAATAATTTTCAGGCATCTTGGCGACTATGTCCCTGCTTTGAATATCTAAACCTCTGGGTGATGGAGATTACTGCTGATTTATGGTGATGGAAGATCACCATGGTGCTCTTTAATGATGTAGAAGAGGTCTGGGTTAAGGATACAGAAGAACTCTGTGGCAGGCAAAGGTAGAGATTTCAAAGGTAGTTCAGTCAATTTTTAATAGTTTCTAACATAATCCTTTAAAATTGTAGTTGAGGTTCCTGCAATGCCCCCTCCAGCATTTTAAAATTTCTAACCAGAGAAGTCATTAAGTTATTTATTTATGAATCCTATGTATTTGTGCATCTCTGTTGTACATGGGCAGGTATTCAATGCTGTTGAATAACAGAATATGTTTTAATTACTAGAGTTGTAAATATGCCTTTAGTGTGAAAGTCTTTATTATGAACCAATAGCCGATTATCCTGAAGTCCATGTAAAAACTTCCATTGCCTTCAAAGCACTGCGAAGTTAGCTCAAAACGCGAGGATCCGTGAGAGGTGAGGGGTTTAGCTGTGATCAGTTGTGCTGCCGGTGATTTCAGTTTGTTCTGCCTAACCTTGCCTGTGTTGTGTGTACGGACACGTTTTTGTTTTTTGCGTTGCGACTGCTGCCACCTCCCGCGTCGCTGCTGGGATTACATGTGCTTCCCCAGGGCTTACACTGGCTGACTTAATGGAAGACAAGAAGAAAAGCAGACTTAGCTGCTTTGGCCGTTCTTCCAATAAACATGGTAAAACGTGTTCGGATTTGCAGTTGAACTTTTCTTTTGTGCCAATACTGCATTGGATGTGGTAGCTTTCGGGAGCACAGATTGTTTGCATTTCTGTAACCAAGGCGAAAACCTCTGTAGCATGGAACCCCTCGTGCATGCAGACCTTCCTGCTGGTTGAAGTGCATGTTTGAAATAGAGGTGCTGCTCTACCTCCTTAAAGCAGCGTGTTTAATCCATCCAGATTTCCACTGAAGTGTCTTTGTCTGTGGCTGTTCTTGTTTAAGAATAGGTCTTCTTTTTCAGAAGTCAGGTAAACCAGATCAAAAATGTATTTTAAATGTAGGTGTGAAGAAATTAATAAAAGTATTTTACAAGTTTTATAGTGCATCATAGTGTAAGCTTAGAACAGCATGATGATAATATTTGCTGTTTATTTTGGATACTTATGATGTAGAATCTAACAAAACACAACAAGCCTTTACTGTATCTCCACTTGTTATTGATGATTTTGTTTCTGTAATTTGTTTTATTCAGTTTTCCCCACCCATACTGGAGATCCACAGGAGGTTTAGAGTATGATAGTTATTTTCAAATCTGCCTATTTTAATACTGGCAAATGTCCTGTTTTGACATGAGTGCAGTTGCAGTAATTGGGAGATCCAGTTTAAATCCTATCTCCAACTAAGTTATTTGACCAAGTGGTTTTCTTGCTGTCCTAAGAACCACTGTTGTGGCCCAGACTGAGACTGAAAACTCTCATCCAGTTACTGCAGAGAGTGCAGAATTCTAAGTCAGAAATTGCTAGGACCTGATGGACTCATTTTACACAAACAACTGAGTGTGCTGGAAATTATTTGTGCAACTGTTTTATGTGTTGTCTGATAGCTCACACAGCTCTACAGGCTGAAATAGCTTTTCTATAAAAATTGCGAGAAGACAGTGGCAATTTTGCTTTGAACTGTGTGTTTCAACACAGCCCTTAAAGGAGCTAAAGGTTCAGGTTCTGATGTCTGTCAGGAAGCAGCCTGGCACTGGCTGAAAACCTGCTGTCACCTGCTGGCAGTGGCTGCTGTCTCACTGCTGCTGCCTGACCTTGCAAGTCAAAGGCATCCCAAATTCATTGGCACTGACTTGGATTCTTCTGCCTTGCAGGGCAGATGCACCTTTTGTGGGTATAAATTAGAAATACAAATCAATGGCCTAAGTTTATTTCTTCCTGAGTTCATGAGATGATTATGCTGATCTGAGGAGTTGAGCTTAGACTGTCTCTGGATTACAAATACCACGTTAAATATTTTTCTTTGTATTTCCATTAAAAGCAACGTGTCTGTAGAATATGCAACATTCCAAAGGTTCACAGTGTCATTCTTCAGGCTACAAGTAGTTGGTTCAGTGATGCTACTGTAACAAACCCCGATTATTTTGCTCTCCTTGCACTGCTATCCTTATATTGCTTTTCCATGGGCTGCCTGTAAAAAGAAAGAGCCCATAAGAATGATCTACAACAACATTAAATCTGCACTATGAAAAAAGATATCCTGCTACACTATCATGTAGAACATCTTCCAAGCAGACTCTCCTTAAACTGAATTTACCCCGAGGAGCTTCACAGTCAGAAGAGATAGTGCCACTTCTTTCTGAAGTGTTTTCTGGGCATGCAGCAGACTTAGGAAAATTCGAGGTGAATTTGCAATGATAATTTTGCCACTTTGGGGATTTTTTTTTTCACTCTGTTTTCCTGTTTGACTACCTCAAAGATTTGGTATGAAGGATTCAGAAAATTCATGTACTAATTTGAGAAAGAATTAGGAAAATTTTGGAGTTCGAGGAATTGGTTGGCTGTTACTAGCAAACAGAAGATGACATTTTTTGTAAGTCTGATCTAAAATTTTGGCAATATAAAATAATTCCAAGATTATCTGCAGTAACCAATACGGATGAGCTGTGCAGATCACTCCACTTCTGCAGCACTTTTCCTTCAGCACATGTAACCAGAAGGCTGCCCAACATGCACCAGTGTGAAAATGACATCAGCCTAGGGATTGAAAATGCACAGTAGAAGTTGAAACAGGTTAAAATTTTAATCATACACATTCTAGAGGAAAACATTTCTAACAACAATACTCAATACCACAATTCAGTAATTCAGGTTGTAATTCAGCCTTCTTCTGGATTCTACAGTGGCACTGAATTATTGTATTTCAGGATTATGGAATTTATGTATTCTAACTCCAGATGGCAAGGACACATCACTGTTGATAGAGAGTGGCTTGCATTAGTTATGTTACATCCTGGAGTGGAGTTTGAAATCCCTGCTCCAAAGTCTGAAAAGTCCATGGAGTACCTAGTGAATACAGTGGATTATTTTTCTCATCTTATATTCTTATCCACAGAAGCAAAATGTTGTAGTTGATGTATTTGACCTGTTTTCTGTACACTCAGGAAAGTATTAAGCTGCATGCTGTATGGGTTGCTTATATTGTCTAATGCAAGCATTCTTTTGTTTGAAACCAGTTAGCTTAATTGAAGAGATTATTAGATCTAGAAATCTAGATAATCTTTCCAGAAGAATGCCAGTAAAATAAGGGCAAAAGGTGAATAAAGAAAAGAGAAAATTTGGTATCTTCCTTTGAATACTGGGGTGCCAATTTACAGATCTCAGAGCTGACCACGCTGAGATCAGCGTCTCAAAAGTTCATTGTGTGCTGTGTTTGCCTCATGGACACCACCTGCCCTTATGAAGCTGTGGCCATGGAACTGAGTGTTTTTGAGAGCTGGCAGGTTGCTTGCATTAGCAGAGTGGGTGTGGACATGCAGTGCTGCTGTTTTCTTCTGGCTAAAGACCTGATGACTTGCTGGCATTGCTGGAACTGGACTTCCACACGGTGCCTTTCTCAGTACTTCTGTCAAGTTTTAATTTTGACATATAAATTACAGGATAATGATAGCTGAGTTTCTAATGTCAATTGGTTCTTTTTTTCCTCTTCTGTTTGAAATCAGCACCTGCAAGTCACTAACAGAGATGGAGCAACAGCCCTGTGGTGTCTGAAACACAGTGACATTTTGATGTATTTAATAATTGGCAGAACTGACATTCACTTCAATAAGGACAAAGATATTTTTTTTTGTACTTTGTTTTTCTTCACACAATCCTGGTCAAAAGGGGCTGGTTTTTCTTGTTGTGGGCTAACACATCAAGTCGGGGTAGACTTGAGTTAAAATAACAGTACTTTACATTTACATACATTTGCATTGCCTACTTTAAATGTAGGTTTTTTGACACTGAGTGACATTTTATGAAGAGCTGGATTCTAGGTACCGTTTTTTTTTGTGTCAGGGGTTGATAATTGAAATAGAAATGTGAGACACATTGCACATATGCAATAACTGTGGAGGTAGACCTAGCTGTGTTTTCCTGGCAGTTCTCAATAGTGTGTGAAACAAGACTTCTGCACTCATATTTTGCAGTTGCTCATTGCAAGTGCTGAAATGTTCATCATTAGGTGACTGTAATGCTGGGTTTTCTAACACCATTCAAGTCACCTGGTACAAGGCAACCAGTTCAGTTCTCTACCACACAGGGAAACCCCTTGTATTTATTACAAAAGACCCTGGCATTTAAAAATAAGAATTCTTAGGTCTGAAGCCCTGAGACTATGTTTGAAATACTTTTGTCATTATTTTTTTCTTTAACCCTTTGAAATTTTAAGAGTTGAATTTGAACATCAAAGATTTTTTTCTTTACTTTTGAATCAAATTCCTTTTGAGCTCTGACTGTAAGCTGTGAAGTTCTCACAGGAATAACAAAATTCATTATTTTAGAACTGATTTATAAGGGAAGCATGATATTAGAATTGAGGCACTTGCAGGTGCTAACCAGAGACTTTTAATATATAACGCAATTACAGTAATATTTAAAAAGAATCATCAGAACAGAAGAACCTTGTGAAAGAAGGTTTTGCTGTGCTTACTGCCTGAAGTGCTTTGTTTATTCAAACACCTGCATGGACATTTTGGATCTTTCTTTGTTATGCCACTCTGTTTAACATTTCCTATAACAGGGACGTGTTTATGGGGACAGATTCTCAGCTGTTGCAAACAGTAGCTGAGCACCTGGCCTGCACAGACCTGTCTGTCTCCCAGCTTGGATGGGATTGATGGGCACAGAGACCAAACCAGCACTTCCCACTCCCCTGTATCTTCATGTCGGTGTTGAGGCTCAATATTGATTGAGGCTGTGCAGAAAGACTGTTTCTAGCAGCTCTCACTTTGTACCTGATTTGTAGACAAATCAGAAGAGTCAGGGCCCAATCCTTAAATCTTATTTATATCGTCGTTTAGGCTACCAAAACAGTGAGATTTCCCTATCAGAAGTTAGCAGTGTGACACTTCTGCCCTCAGTACTCTCAGTGCACAGACATTGACTTAAACCCTTCCCAACAAAACAAACCAAACCGAACAAAATAAACCAAATAAGCAAACCATCAAAACAGTGGCAGGTACACACCAGGATACCTCTAGAATGCTCTATTTTTCTTTTGTTCTTGCTGTTTTACAGAAATTTCAGTGCATCTTGCATCTCTCTTATGTTTCCTACTCTTTATGGTATTTCTACTGTATAGACCAGCAACTTAATTTACCCTTTTCTCGTTCTTGAGGTTTTCCTTTCATGCTTGCTTTGCAGACATGGAAGCAGTGCTCTTCCCTAGGAAGTACTGAGAACTTTGACTGTTCATCATTTCCTAACACTTTTTGACATAAGGTGTCCTCCCTTTATATTTCAGTTGATTTGAAGACAAATGGTGATGACCCAGCTGAAAATGAGTTTTGTTTAAAAAACCATTAGCTACAATTGCTAACCACTCACTAATGATCCACTATATGTGTAGTAATTCACTGTGTGGCAAATGTAATTGTCCCCTTTTTATTAGCAGTAATTCTCATCGTTCTTTGAAGTACTCATTCTCCCATTCCCAGGGCTCCTGCCTGCTGCTCACACAGTATTTGCAGGCACATTTACTTTCTGGCACCTTGCCTTGATAATTCATAATGTCAGTCAAAGCAGAGTGGTCAGTGTGACCAGGGTGTGGTAGTTCCTACTTCCAGGAGAAGTTTGATGATATTTCTTGGAATCAGCAAGCTTGTTAAGGGCACTTCAATTGAAAAGCACTTCCAAGGTGTTAACAGAACACTTCTCAAAGTGAAAAGTCACAGAATCTAGCTCAGGTTAAGCTCTTTACTGGGGTAGCATACTCTTTGTGCAAATCTCCTCTCCTCTACTTTGTATTCTCTAGTGACTTATAAGCAGTTACCTTGAATCACTGAAAAGAAACAAAACACAAGAAGCCACCATTTGCTCTGGAATTCTGTGTGCTTTCTTTTGGCGGGAGAGGAGGACTGGTGAAGCATCTGACTTCATCCAGGACTCCTCAGATCTTCCAAGCTCTCAGCAGACCTGGAGGCATTCTTGCCACAGGCCAGGAGATCCCGTGCTGGGCAGTGCCTTGCTTGGTGCTGAGTCTGAGGCAGTTTTGTGTCCCCACAGCGAGCATGCCCACCAGCGAGACCGAGTCCGTGAACACGGAGAACGTCAGCGGGGAAGGGGAGAGCCCGGCGTGCTGTGGGAGTTTGTGGTGAGTGCATGGAAGGTTGTCAAGTTCCCACCTCACCATCTCAGCATTTCAAAGGGTCGTTCTTCCCCCACTGTTTATTTAGCCAAAAGGGCTTTGAAATAGTCAAGGTTTGTGTGGCACGTGCAGGAGTTTGATGTTAGACCAATTATTAGAGTATTAAAGTGCTCCTAAAATTCTCAGGTTAAGAAGATGTAAAACGATTCAACTCAACTTGTAGTGGAGTTGCGATTTCCTGAAAGCTTTTATAAAATATGATTTTTATGCAAAATTATAAGAAAAGAATGGAAGTTTCTAATGACATGTAAAAACCAATATTTTCTGTTAAATTGTGCATGACCTGGAGAATATCTATTTTTTAGACAATAACTGACTGTATGGGAGTATTTCTCTAACCCATGATGTTCACTATTTATTTGCTCAGATTTCCATGATTCTACATGTTTATTCAAGGTTTACTTACAGAGTTTTAAAGGAGATTTCCTTTCTTTCAGTAAGAAAATTTGTAAGGCTTTAGAAAGGGTATTTCAGAAAATAAATAACAGACGAAAGAATTTCAGCGTTCATGATGCATTTTGTTAAGTTTATTTTATGTATATCTAATGCCAATGGTAAATTCTAAAGAAAGTGAATTTGTTAATTACTTTTTCCTCATTCTTAAAAATATATTTTCTTTTTCTTCTAGTCAAACCATCTCCAAATCCAAGTTCAGGTTAGTATTTGCCTCTTATAATCACATTTTAAGGGAAATGCAAAATCTTGGTCCAATTCTCACTCTTCTGGGCTGATCCTCGCTCCAGCTTCTGGAATGTTACTCTGCAATGTCAGTACTCTGTGTTTGAGCACAAAGTAAGTCAGGCCATAACTCATCAAGGATATTGTTTTGACTGTAATGTCACAATGCCTTTGGATCAAAACAGAAAATGCTTTTCATTGGAAGCTCGCCTACCTGCTGTACTACAAGTCAAAATAGAAGTTAAATCTTTGGGAGCATGCCTTTACTTGTATCAATCTAATGGAAAGATTTACTGCTGTTCTCCTTCTTGAATTTTTTTTAATTTATGTAGTCTGTTTATATATGCCTATGTTATTCATACACATTCATATCTGTACCAGTTAGCTAGATTTTCTTGTCACTGGTTCCACACATCTTTTAGGGGGAAAAAATAGCCCCATTGGCTTCAGAAAACTTGGAGTTATACAGTGTGAGCCTGCTGTGAGTCTTATAAGTAGAGATACCCCAACATTATTATTCTTGTGTCATGGACTTCAATGATGGGATGTTCTGTAAGTGTAAAAAAAGTCAGTTTAACCTACCCAGGGAGAGAGCCATCCTGCTAAATGGCCATGGACACAGCCCTTATAGCAGGGGATTGCCAAGATAAGAGTGTTCTTGAATACCACGTTGATTTAGGTCAGGACAGGATATTTTTCCTTTATATGGTTAGAATACTGCAAAGACTTGAAACATCTTTGTACTGATATCTGAAACCAGTATTAATTTCCATTACTGCCAGTACAAATTTAAGGTGCATAAAGAAAACTCAGTTAATGCTTGAACACAATTCCCAGAACTGAAGCAGAGAAATCTCGTTTTGTGAGTCCAAAGATGTATCCTCACTTGTGAATCCAACCCATATCTAGGTGCAGCCTAGAGCATAAATAAATGCTCTTATTTATTTCACAAACATTTTCCCACTGACACAATTTTGGGGCATATCAGTAGAAGCCTCTAGGAGTTACTGAGGAGGATTTCTGATGTTATAGGGTAAGTTTCTAAAAGGTGACCTCAACATTCCTATTCTGCAGTTTAATCCTGCCAGAATTCTTTGTAGTTTAACTCAAAGTCTACATTTTCAGGCTGAATTTAATTTTAATTCTGAGTTGATTCATTGACTTTTCTTTATTGTTATTAAGTGTATGGAGCCATGGAAAGATAGATATATTTTGTTACTCAATGAAATGTTAAATGCAGCTTAATCTAATTATGTCACAGGCAATTGGAGTCTTCAAATGTTGTGGTTTACATTTAGAAATCTATAAAGAAATATACAAAAAGGAATAACATGTTAGCAGTCCCTGATCTGCAACTGGCAATGATTTACACAGCTCTTGGAACATTACACACATTTATGGAAATACACCTGCTTGCATATCTATAATTGCACTGTTTTCTACACCAAAGAAACTCTCCTTAAGTACATTTGTGTTTTCCACATAATAATAAATTTATTTTTATTTGAACTTTCAGTCGACGCTGGCGTCGCTGGAACCGATTTAACAGAAGAAAATGTAGGGCTGCAGTAAAATCTGTCACATTTTATTGGCTTGTTATTGTCTTGGTCTTTTTGAACACGTTAACTATCTCATCAGAGCATTACAATCAACCTGACTGGCTGACCCAGATCCAAGGTACAGTCAAAAATTATTTGTCCTGGTCTTGACTATGGATAGTTGTGTTCTATCAGTGGCTACTTTTGTACTTTGCCATTTTGTTGTTTGCTGTCCTGAAGGATATTCAGCCCAGCCAAAGGGAGATACAAGAAATGACTGAATGTGGTCTTTGATTTCCATAGCTGTAACACAGCTCAGTAACATGGCAGCACAGACCTGACAATGGTAAATTGTAAATACCTGTACTTTTATCATGAAACCGTGCTTGAAAGATGAGGAGGAAGTGGGAATTGGCACAGCAGAGCTCGCTGTGGGCTGGTTGCTTCAGTTCCAGTGTGGACTCAAGCTGTGAGCTGAGGAACCGTGAACTGCACAACAGATTGGAAAGATGAATAGTTTATAGCTGGCAGGAAGCTTTACATCCTTGTGTAACTTTTGCCACTTTAGCATCAAATACAGTCCAACATAAAAAAAGCCGTACTTCCTTTTTAAGCAAAAAGCTGCAAACTCATGTAGAAAGTATAGTACTAATATGTTAAAATAAAAATGGAATCTATGAGGCAATTCAGAATCTTTTTTTCTTTAATATTTTGTTCCAGATATCGCAAATAAAGTTCTTCTGGCTTTATTCACCTGTGAAATGTTAGTAAAGATGTACAGCTTGGGCCTACAGGCCTATTTTGTTTCTCTCTTTAACCGCTTTGATTGCTTCGTTGTTTGTGGTGGCATTGTTGAAACCATTTTGGTGGAGTTGGAAATTATGTCACCCCTTGGAATTTCAGTGTTTCGCTGTGTTCGTCTCCTGCGTATTTTTAAAGTAACAAGGTAAGATTATCTAATACTGCTAATTCTAAGGATAGCTGAAGAGTGATCAGCAATTGTTTTGTAATACTTCATCATGCACTGCTCTTTTACTGTTTTGTTTGGGGTTTTTTTGGTGTGTGTTAACACACGCATTTTAATTTATAGGCACTGGGCATCCCTGAGCAACTTGGTAGCATCCTTGTTAAACTCAATGAAGTCCATTGCTTCACTGTTGCTTCTGCTTTTCCTCTTCATCATAATCTTCTCGTTGCTTGGAATGCAGCTGTTTGGAGGCAAATTTAATTTTGATGAAACTCAAACAAAACGGAGCACCTTCGATAATTTTCCACAAGCCCTTTTAACTGTATTCCAGGTAACTTTCTTTCATCCCGTATGAGACATTTTACCTTTGGTCAGCAAAACTGTTTAAGTGATCATGTTGCCTGAAAATAAAATCATGAATACTATTTATTCAGTTTGTTTTAAGTAGCATTCTGCTCATTAAGTTCAGTACTCTGGTAACTTTGCACCATTTGTACCATTTGTTTCATATCTTATTTGATCTATCTATGCAACATAGCTGTCATGTTACTTCACAGAGTTAAATCTCCTTTGTCCATCAAACACATGACTAGAAAAAGAGGTGGAGTGTTATTTTTATTTTGTTCAAATTCTTTTCTTTAACTTCATTAGCTGTATAAGAGTTCAGCTGTTCTCAAGCAAGAAAAAATAATAAGCCTTTAAAGAGTGTGTATTTACATATGGGTTATATCATGTACTATAATATAAAAATAAGCATTAATTTCTTTAGAGACCATGTTTTATTAAAATACTGAGGCAAACTTGTCTGCTACTTGTGAAATTGTAGGGCCATACTTAGAGTTTACTTTCCCCTTATTTGTCATGCTTTTTTAAAATTTTTTTTTCCCAATTTGAATACTGGAATTAGGCTATTTGGTTTCATCTTTCTCACCATTTTCACTCTTGGCTTTGTACATTACCACAATATTTGGTTTCAGACATTGTGAGAGTTAAAAGCTGCAGGATTCACCTTGGTGTCAATTTCCTGTCTCTTTGATGGAAGTCTCACCTGGTGACTGCCCAGAGCAAGCAATCTTTCCATTTCATTTTAAGACAAGGAAATATTAATGAGAAATTTCCTTATGGGGAAAAGTGTTCACATTTGACCTGACATTGCCTCTATAAAAAGTTAAAGTTCTACTTTCCAATTCAGTTGAGCTAGATTTTGTTTGGATTTTAGGCTGTCTCTTTTTCAAAGGAATAGAGCTTCCTTCACTTTTAGAAGACAGTCAGGAGCAACCAACCTGTTGGGTGCTCACCAGAAATGAAAATAGCTGGATAAGTTTAGCTCTCCAAAAACGAATTTCAGAAAATGGCATGCATTTAATTTTCTTAAACAACCATTTAATTGCTTGAAAGGAGAGTCAGTATTACAAGTTTTCTCAGGATGAAACTGATAATTTTTAAGAATTACTTAGAAATATATGAAGTGCCCCTATAGCCTGCACTGCAATACTCAGAGTTTCTATTGTAGTACAGATTTGTGGCCAGTATTAAAAAAAAAAAAAAGGAAAAGAAACCTTAAAACATATACTAACTTGATTTTTAAGTGATGGACATTTGTTGGCATTGCTACATATATGGTATTACTGAGAACTGGGACTCTGGCATGCCGAGATCAGTAAAATTTCAATAAAATGTAATTTTTATTATTTTTCCCTTTGAAGTTCATTGATATAAATGCATAGCACAAAATAAGAGCTATTAGAGTTAAACCCAAGCTTTCAGGAGATGTTACTTTAAATTTAAAACAATGCATGAAAAGAATATGACATTGCTTTATGCATACAGGAGGTTAGCTTTATTGTGTGGTCAGAGGAAATGTGTTTCTCTAGTGACTTTTGATGCTGAGTTACTACTAATCTCCCAATATCTGCTTCTTAGATCCTAACAGGTGAAGACTGGAATGCTGTTATGTACGATGGCATAATGGCATATGGTGGTCCATCATCCTCAGGCATGATTGTCTGTATATATTTCATTATCCTCTTCATCTGTGGTAACTGTATCCTTTACACTGGATGGAAGCATCTCCAAGTGGGGCTGTGTGCCAGGGACGGGAGCAGAATCCCTCTGGGAGGGGGTCAATGGCCATGGGCAAGTGCTCTCTGCATGTGCTGAGTCCTTTAAAGAGAATTCTCCTTGTGTCCCGTTCCCTGAGCAACGAGAGTCAGTGATCTCCAGGCCACCTCCAGCCACCACCACGGCAGAAACCAGAGAAAGTTTTCTTTCTTCCTTCAGTGGGAACACGGCCTTTTGCTGCCTCTGACAATGCCCCATTCATCCCTCTGATGCTCAGTACAGCCCCAGGAATTCTGCCACAGGCTGAGGGTGCAGCCAGGGATCCTCTGCAGAGCAGGGACCAGGGAGGGACACTGAGGCACTTGGGATACAGTCTGCTGAAACATTCCCCTTCCCTGCCTTCACTGATCTGGAAATACTTCCTTGACCTCATGTAGAAACAAACTACTGCCATTCCCAGAAGTTCTTAAACGGTCAGGAGGTGATGAACGGGCTAAAACATTGTTTTTTCTGTATTATATGGTATTTGTATCAGTATTTGTGGTTAACTGATATGGACTGAAGAACTGAATTTGATACAGATTGTTATAGACATGGAAGACAATGCATGATAAAAATGAATTTTTCAAAATGCCTGAACAGTCTCCACGTATAATAGACAATTTCATATTCAAACTTGCTCAGGCTAGCATGAAGCTGAATTTCATTTATTTAAAAAAATACCTCAAGCATTCTGCTATTTTAAAACCTGTGACCCTAATGGGTCTCTGCTCACTTTGCAGCCAGTATCAGTCTAGTCCATTAAATGGGTGTTATTTGCACTACACTCCAGCAGCACAGATCTCCACGCTGTAGGTTGGGAACATGTGTTTTATATCTCTCACATTGTCAGTGTTTATGCTGATAATAAACCACACAAGTATGGTAAGGCATAATGTCCTTAAAATGATTTGAAATAGATATCTTGCTAAATGTCTTCTTGGCCATTGCTGTGGATAACTTGGCAGATGCTGAAAGTCTAAATACAGCTCAGAAAGAAGAAGCTGAAGAAAAGGAAAGGAAAAAGAATGCGAGGTAAAATAGATGGGCGTGTTGAACTAACAGGAGGGGGAAGGAGGAGGGTACTGAATTCTTCCACAAGGATATTTTTTTTATGTGAATGTCTTTACTATCTTCAAAATGTGCTGGACTCAGGAAAACAATAAGAGTTTGTCTAGACACTAGACAATAGCCAAACAGTATGATTTTAGATAAAAGGTATTAATTGGGGTGAATTGAGAATATAATGATAATTTAAACATTGAAACAGTAGGATTTATTGTGCAATTAGCACAAGAATTTATCTGTTGTTGCCAGTGCACAACTCCCTGTGGAATCAGTTCTCTAAGCCTTATATAGGCAAGTAGAAAACCTTCTTTTGAAATCAGTGCAAGCCTGTTGAAGTCAATGAAAGTTGTTTGTATTAGTCCAAGGGCACAGTTTATCCCTCTAGAAAGGAGTAATGATCATGTGTTGAATTTTTTAGGGATTAGCCCCTGGAATTATATTCAAAATCATAATCTTTTAAATGGATCATTGCATTCAAATGCAGTAGGTTTTATTGCTCTGACACCTGCAGCTGTACAAAGTATTTTAAATATTTTATTATAAGGCTTTCAACTTTTCATAGAATTTGGATAGTTCACTTGAAATTGTCTGTCTTTACACGGCATGCTTTGTAATTGTTATTGTATTGTTTTGTAGAAAAGAGAGTCTGGAAAATAAAAAAAGTGAGAAGTCAGAAGGTGACCAAAAGAAGCCCAAGGATAGTAAGGTGTTTATCCTAAAACTTGTCTCTGTTCTAAGAAGCAATTTTGCTAATGTTGCTAGGGAGTACTTTTCAAGACTGCTGTGCATTGTACAATTTCTTTTATGAGCCCATCATCCCTACATTTTCTTCCAGGCAAAGGAAACCTCGTTTTGTTGCTTTGCATCCTCACAGTATCTCTTAATCCCAAAATATCCTTTTGGTTTCAGGATATCCTCATAAGGGAAGCTCTTAGACAACAAAACAGTTAATGTTAGAAAAATGTGGGGGTTGTTTTAGGATCCCTGTAGCTATTTTGCTTGATAAATCCAGTGAGATTAGTGAATGATAAACTCTTACAATGTTCAAACATTCCTGGTAGCTTTTATCAAAGTGTGTTGGTTACATTCTCATGGTGATTTACACAGCCAGAAAAATGTGGATACTACAGAAAAATCATCTTTGAAAAATAAGTAATAAACTGTCAGCTCTCCTCTACTCCCAGAGTTACTCTGCGTCAGAAAACTCACTTCTGTGACTTCAGAGGCTTATTTGGTTTGCTTTCTATTGGACTTTGTACTCTATAATAAAATTTGTTTTTCTTCTTGTGCATCCCTTGCATTGCTGTAGGTGACAATTGGCGAATATGGAGAAGGAGAGGAGGAGGATAAAGATCCCTACCCACCCTGTGATGTACCAGGTATGTGAACACTAGCTAGAAGACTAACACATTTAAGTTTGCTAAAATACCCTAAACTTGCTCTTGCTGAGCATCGAATCAATTCCTTTGAAGTCAGTGAAGTTGTGCTCTGTTATCAGTGGATAAATGGGCCTGGAAGCTGCTAAGTATTATCTTTTCCTGCAGCTTCCTAGACTGTACAAGCAGCATGTGAGAGTTAATCCTGTGAGCCTCAGGACTGTTGTGGTAACACTATCTGGATGGGAGAGCAAATCCTAAACTCCTCTGAAACATTTGGCAAAAAAGAACATTCCAGGGCTGATGATGTTTGGTCAATTTTTTCTTGGCCCAGTGAACATAATTATCTAAAAATCAGTTCTGCCTGAGTGTCTGCATGCATGTTACAGAAATCTGCTCTGAATTTTGAGCTCACAGTGCTCACCCAGTGCCCAGAGCTCAGCACTCGGCTCAGGCATGGACAGACTGTAGGGGCTGAGCTGAACTGGGGCTCTGGAGCTCCTCAGAGAGTGTGAGCAGTCCTCAGGTGAGGCTGCTCAGGGCCAGCAGAGCCTGTTAATGCACTCAGGGCATGAGCACACACCCAGATATGCACAGCAACCTGTATATGAGGTCGTGACAACTGTTTGGATGTTCATATACTGGTTTACAGGTTCTTAGAGTCAGGCTACAAATATGTATTTCCCATAAGTCATATGTATTCTAATACAAGCTATACTTTTGTATTGTTATGAACAAAACCTTGATGTTTTTTAGTTTTTAGTAAAAAGAATGTTTAATTTAAAGTAGGTGAAGATGAAGAAGATGAGGAGGATGAACCAGAGGTACCAGCAGGCCCACGTCCCCGTAGAATATCAGAACTCAACATGAAGGAGAAGATAACACCGATCCCTGAAGGGAGTGCCTTCTTCATTTTCAGCAGCACCAATCCGTAAATATAATTTTGGAAAATACTGGTTTAGACATCAAGGTTTAGCAGTGAAGTAACAGACCTCCTTCCAGGGAGATCAGGAGGAGAAATCTAGTATCAACAGAAAAGAGATTGGCTTTCCTCCTAAAATTTTCTGATTGACTTGGTAAATGAAAAGAATTTGAAAAATATATTATTTTCCTTCCCACTGTTGAAGATAATAGCATTTTGTGTATATATAGTCTAAGTTTTTACATGTCTGGAAAGTACCCTTCAAGGTGTATTTTCTGTTTGCTGTGTTAGTCACTGGATATAAAAATATCTGAGCATCTTCTGCATGAGATAGAATTTCGAGTAATCCAAGTAACCTTTGTGGAGGAGAAACCAGAAGAAGCAAAAAGTAGGAGAAAGGTTGTATGTGTTCCTCTTAGGGTAACAGCTTTTCCCAGATTCAAACAAACACCAAAGATAAACTATTTTAAAACTCAAGTAAAAGTAATAGTTGGATTTTGGGAGGGAATTGGAATCTTCACCACTTAGTCTAACTCCAGATCTTTTGGAGTTCTACACAGGTGAAGACAGCAAGCTTGACTAGTCAGTACCTAAGTCTTTACTTAATAGTTATTTGGCATAGGGGAATGCTGCCTTTCAGTGGTAGAGGCCATCCCAAGTTTAGAAGATGATCAAGATAAAATGTTGTGGGTGGCATGAATTGTCTGAAGCTCTTTAGAATTTGCAAACTGCAAAGAGAGCTCCTTAAACTAGTAATTTTATATGCTGAATGCAAAATCATTAGGTTTGAACGTTTCAAGTTGCTTTCAGATTCAACTAACACTATGTATTCTTGGTCTAAAATGGCCAATTTGCTTAACTAAGACACATCACACTCCAATCATCTAGTTAATAACAGGAGAAAAAATTTTAGCCAAGAACCTTCTGAGTCTTCAGCAGAATTTAGACAGCTTCAGCATTAGTCAGTTATGAACCTGATCCTGCCTTTTTGTCAGTTTAATCCCAGACCTACTCTGTATTTGTGATTACCTTGGGCTCAGTGACTCTAAGCATATGCACAGTTACACTTCTTGTCATGTGGCTGAAGCCTGACAGCTCTGGAGCCTTCAACACCCACTTGTCCTGTAATTCTATAAGAAAATCTTCATGGAGATTCTGATTTGAGTTGAGTCCTAAGTAGCACTATGAGATCTGCAGCCTAAGCTGCATCTCAGGAGATGAATAATTTTTACAGCTTTAGTAAGGATCAAATCAAACAGGGGATCTGAAATGATTTATTATCCAGCCTTGGTCCTTCTGACATTGTCTGTATGTGCACAGTGGTGCAAACACTTGTGTTGGTGGTGCTCATAACCCAGTGGAAACCAACTCCTTCCAGATTGCTCTAAGTGCACCTTCACTATGGGTGAATTGCATTTTAAATTTATATACATTCTTAGGAATCAGACCAATGGCTTCAGCATTTTCATTGCTTCTGACTGCTGATTGTTGCTCTGTTCCATCAGTGTTGGCAGAGGAACAGAAAACATGTTGTGTATTAACCATCTGCTGAATTCTGTGTGCAAAAACGTTATATTTTTGTGTCTCCTCTTTAGAATTCGAGTGGGATGCCACAGACTCATCAATCACCACATCTTTACCAATCTCATCCTTGTCTTCATCATGCTGAGCAGTGTTTCCTTAGCAGCAGAGGATCCAATTCGCAGCCACTCTTTTCGAAATAATGTAAGCCCTTCATTTTTATGTCTGAAGATAAATACACCCTCACAGGATACAATCCTTTGGGCCTAGTGCCTGGGTTTTAATTTTCATGTTAAGAAACATTCCTTTTTCTTTTTCAGGCTATACATTTATATTCCTTTTGCTCTAAGAAGCATAAATCTTTAAAGACAATTAACTTTATCGATGGAACGTAATCAGTATCAGAAGTGTTTATTATTTACATAATGCTTTTTCTGTGGCTATAAATATATCAAGATAAAATATTCTCAAGCTGAATATAAATAATATGTATAATTTTAATATTTTTTCTTGCTTTGCCGCTGGAGTACCTGTTGTGCAATTCCTGAATCACTCTTACTGCCTCCCAGTGTTTGATGCTGATTTAAAATGCCAGTTAAAATTATCATTGTTTATCATGTGAATAGAGTCTGACCTCTCCTCTCTTCTCCTTCACTGACTCTATTATATGGTCTTGGGGCACTTGGAGTACCCCTCTGTTATGAGTGTAGGGATTCATAAGGGTGTTACCTCTTCTCTCAGAGAAGCTCGTGTGGCCACATTGAGGAGTTCGAGTTACTCCCATGTTGGACTCAAAGATACTTGGATTCCTGATTGCCACATTAGAAACTAAACAAATTTCACTTTTTTCTAAACTCATGTGTAAGAGAAGGATCACAGCATGCCCAGCTCTCACCTTGATTCAGAAAAAAATGCCATTTCAGCCTATACACATACCTGTAAATTTGGAAGTGTTTCTGCATTCTTCCTTAGATCTACTTGTAGAAGCAAAATGTTTGTAAAAACATTAATTTCAGTAGTGTCTCTATTACTCAAGAAAATTGTAGTTTATGTGGGGACTAAACACCTGTGTTCTCCCAAAGCAAATTCCTGAATCCCCCATTTAAAATTCTTAATCTAGTAGAAGACTTAACTGTTACTCGAATGCACAATTATTAGACAGAGAAACAAAAATAAATCCACTCTCATGACCACGGATTTTATTAGTCTTGTTGCACTTGTATCGGTTGTGAAGCAAGACTCTCACATTCTTGTGAGTTGTGTTTGCTTTAGGTAGGAAATAGCTGAGGTGGTGCACCTTGGTAATGGTCCATGGGGACGCTGAGGATGCTTTGACAGAACTTTTCAGGCCTCTCCTGTTTTAGATACAAAATGATCTGTAGAGATTGTCACCAAGTTAGACAAACTCTGCTACATCTTGCAGGAAAGGTGGGCCTGCTGAGTCTGTAGAGGTTGTATCTCTCTGGTTCTTGCTGGTGTTGGTACAACCTCTGGAAGTCTTCTTTTGCCTATTGGCATCCTTTGAACGTTTTCCCAGTAACTTTAGTAAAAACCAAAAAGCTAAAACTTTCTCCAGAGGTAAAAAGAGGCCAAAGCACAAAGACACTCTTCATGCACTATTCAGCAGAGCAGTGTGCTTCCCACATCTATAAAGCTGGACCAATGTAATCCTATAAATAAATCACACTAATGGGTAGGAAAAAGAGAGCTGGTGGAGAATACTGAAATTGTTATTATAGAAGTGGCTTCAAGGGCTGATAATTGTATTTGTAACTAGAGGAGCATTAGGAGAATGTAAGTGGAGAGTGGTGGTAACTGAAAAGATTGTTTCTGTTTGGGACACGAACAAACTGTGTGAGAGATTTCAGGAAGGCATTGCCCTCTTGCTGTAAGTATTCTCACATGCCCTAGGCCTGCATCATTTTTTTACTGCCTTTGAGTGTTCACGTTCCTTCCACCAGCCAGGTCGGCAACAGGATGAATGTTTACAAACTGGAATGCCTCTAAGTATTTCAAGTCTGGAGTGAGTTGGTTACTGATGAATCTTTGTTGGATGGGTTTAATATTTGCCTGTTTTTTCAGGCACGCCAAGGGACAGAAGGATGTCATATTCAGTGGAATATGGGGGAAAAATTATTTCCTTTTATTTGATCTAGTGTGACTGATTTCTTTGCGTGTTGTCTCTATTGTAGTTCTCCTTCCCACTTGGTTAGTTGCTGAACCACAGGCAAGATGCTTCTGTGCACATCTGTTGGCTAGGTGGATTGTTGGATCCTTGAGACCAAACTCTCAGCCTCCTGCAGCTCACTGGTTTAGGTGTTAGTGATGTGGCCACCTGGAAAGGAGAAACTCTGGGTGGTACTGAGATACCTTTTTGTGTGCCTGTCTGCAGCAGTGAGGTCAATCCCACAGCCACACTCCTCCTAGACATTTCCTATCACTGTGCAACTCTTGTGGGTTCTTTTAAATTTCCTGTAAGTGAATCACTGCTGTATCTTCCCACTTCAAGGAAAAAGGGTTGTGGTGCTGATTTAAAGTAATTCATTAATTAGCAAATTGAAGTTATTAATTTCCTTTGTGATGCTCTAGACAAGCCTATGCAGGAACAATATCATGTTCAGAATGTGGGATGATCTGCAGTCTAGAAGCATCCACCAAAGTTTTATTTTGTGATGCAATACTTTGGTAAAAACCACAGAAATTAGTAATAAGTATTTATTCTTCGTTTAAGATTCTGTGTCTCTGCTAAAGGCTGAAGAAAGTATCTGTGAAAGCTGGTAGAGGAAAGTCTGAATTGAAAGAAACTGTTGCCTTTTGGGTCCTGCCAATTATTTAGGGGTGAAATCTAATACCTGAACACAGTGGCATCTGTTAAATTTTTAAGCACATAAAAATGGTTGCACAATAGCTGGAATTTTAAACTACTTTGTCTAAATTCTCCATCTGTCTACTTAGATTAATTCAGGTGTTGTTGTGTTTGTGGTCTAAGTTGTAAAAATTATTAAGAGATGGATTTCTTACTGTGGCACGTATTATACCTTGCAGATACTTGGTTACTTTGACTATGCTTTCACAGCCATCTTTACTGTTGAAATCCTGTTAAAGGTAATGCATTGTTAATTGCTCCTTGTTAGCTCAAAAGCAGCTTTAGCAATAATGTTTGTAACTTTTTGTTTACCTTCCAGATCCTAGGGTATGCAGATTATGTCTTCACTAGTATGTTTACATTTGAGATCATTTTGAAGGTAACAGGTTTTTAAAGGAAGCTTGTTTAAAAGGATTTTCCTTGTGTGTCACCTGCCAAGAAAAGGCACTTGAAGTGTTCTTCGCCTTTTCTCTAAGCGATCAAAGCTAAACTTTTTTAAACTAGAGGATTTTTGTATTTGACAGTTCCTCTTAGTTTTGATTGGTTATTTTTTTACCATTGGGTGCATGAAGAAGCTGATTTTTTTATCATTACATCAGTTTAATAATTCATTTTTTACCCTTTTGAAACTTACAGTTGTCAGAAAAGGGAAAAATAAATCACTGCGCATGAGCTTTTCCTTCTCCTTGCTCTGGCATTTCCGAAAGAGATAATCAGTCTTATAAGGAGGGAGCATGTAATTTCTCATTTATTTTGCTGAATTATATCCACAGAGCTAAAATAGTAGATAACTATTTTCTTGCAACAGGACTTGCAAGATAACTTGCATTTATCTATCTATACACTAAGATACTTTGCATTTATCTTGGGCATACATTTAAATTCACAGACAGGCATAATTATGCTTGCTTAAATGTATTACCCATGCATGAGCCAAAAATTGGCATTTTAATGTATAGTTTGTGTACTGATTATTAAGAATATCTATTGGGGTTACTCAGATTTTCAGTGTACAAGACTTAGTCTGGTAAAGAAGCCAAATAACCGAAAATTGCGTTTGCATGAAACAAAATGCTGAACAAGGAAATGAAATTTTTCATTGGAAATTGGCAAAATATGTTTTCAGAGATTTACACGATTCATAAATTTTTCGTGCTGTGCTTATTCTCACCACAAGTTTCTGGCTGAGTAACCCTGATTTATACACTTAAAAATTGCTGGCACACGAAGAATCTGTACATAAACTTTGCATTTCCAGTTGAGGATTAAGCTTAACAAAATCTCTTCTCCCAGCTTTTGCTCATATTGCTGTGCATACTCTTCACAATGCGGTTTGATTAATACTCATTGGTGCAATATTTGGGCTGTTTACAAGATAAGCTGTACTGTAATAGGCTATTTTTATGCTTGTGAGTTTTCTCCCAGGCTTAATGTTTCTCCCCTTATTTCACATTTTCAGCAGGGAGAAGCTTGCTCTAGAATTGATTATTCTTATTTGTAGCACGCTGAAATAAATATCCTGGGGTTTTGCTGCTAGAGAAAGGCTGAACTAAAGGAGAGAACAAAGCATTGAAAAGAGCTGTAGCATTAGATCAGACTAGTTCCTAACTCTGAATTTGAGAAGCCATACAAATGTTACCATTATATCTGTGGCAGAAGAGAGTCAGTAAACTTCCACATGCTCTGAGCAGCAGGTTCCCCAGCTCCTGCAGTTCCATTTGTGTTTTTCTAGGAGACAGAGGAATTATAAAGAGCGGCATAAAGAGGCATAACTGGATGTGTCAAGAAAAGCAACATTCCTGCAAACTGCCTAAGATTTTGGCACTGAACCATTTAAGAGTTCTCCAAAGGAAGCAGGAAACTCTAGAGCTTGGGCTGCTGAAATCTGGCATAGTAAAATATTACCAGGAAACAAGAAGCTACACCACAGCAAAAAATGTTGATGCTTCTGACCCTGGTTTCTCCAGGAAGCTCTGTAGTGCTTTAAGATGTAAAGGAAAATAAACTGTACCACACAAATGTAATGGACAGTCAGGACGTGACACAGATACAGTGCCTGCTTTACTAACGTGCCTCAGATTCTGGCTTTGCTTGCTTATGGCTGGGGCCCTCCATGTCCTCCGCTGTGCTTCCCACAGTATCCGAGTTGTGCAGAAGGAATGTGTTCTGCAAGGAGAAAATTCAAAACTAGACCTGCAGTGACAATAGTATTCCTTAATTTCCAGGCAAAAATGTATGAAACTGGAGTCAGGATAACCAGAGGCAATATTATCAGCTGTAGTGAAGAAAATTGTGCAAAAAATAAGCATTAAACCAGAATAACTCTCAGCATGTAGGGAGTCTCCATGTGTTCTTACTGCTCTCAGACAAGGATTCCCACATCACACAGTGTTGAGTGTATGAATGAGGGTATGAATAACAGAAGAGCTGCAACATCACTTTAAAGCATTTAAGAATTCTCTTATGTATTCCCTACATGACATTGAAATCCAATTTATCACCCTGTTTGGAAAACATCAGAGCAAAGGTCAGGTTAGGGCCTTGTGCTTTCAACCTGGCCCTACTGTGCTAATCCCACACCATTTAAACTTGCTAGAGAGAGTTCTAGCAAATGCTTCCACTGGGATTTGTGGTGGTTGAAGTATGAGTCTCCATGTGAAGATGGGGAGAAATGCACCTCACCTGTACTTTAATGTCAGTTATTGACCTAATTTTTGTGGGAGTCTTTACATGAAACTTTGTGTGCTGCTCATGTCATACTACAGTGTAAATGGGTAGTTGTAGATAATGTTAGTTTGATATTCAGGGTTATTTTAGTGTTCAACTCCCACTGATTTTAATGAGTTTAGCTGTACTCTGTACAGCTGTCAGTGGAAGAGCTAGGAATTTAATGGAAATTTCATAATATAACTATGGTATATCTCTCATGTCACGGCATAGGTTAAAGCTTTAGCATTTTTGCTCTCCTAGCTTTGAGGAACATTTTGTATTTTGATCACTCCAAAAGAGGGCTTAACCATTAGAATAAGGAGAGGGGGGCTTCCAAAAAAATACATCTTTCCTTTGCAGAGGTACAGCCTTTACTGGTGGTGATGGTTTGTCAAGCACGAGGCCTGGAAACATCTGCACACTGAATAGGGATGCACTGAAATGCCCATTGCCTGTAGCTCTGTTCTACATTGGGGAACAGTCTTGAAAGCTGTAGTAATGTGCTGTGAGGGAAAATGAAATAAAATCTCTTCCCTACACCTTGAGGAACAAAATAGAAAGCAAAGGGATTAAAATGAAAAGTCGGCATTGGATGTTCTTTAGATGGCATTAAGTTTTCTTACCTGTGGAAAACAAGGAATAGCTCAGTGTTCAGGCCCTTTAAGAGGATCTGGAGGCTGAAGAAGTTAGAATTCATGTGACTGAGCTGATTACGAGGTATTTTTCAGAGATATCCTTATTTTTGTTAGGAATTTTTAGTTTCAGTGTTTCAGACTTAATCCATAACTATGGAAAGACCTGCAATATTTATTCAGCTGGTGAGTCTGTGCATCTAATGGTTTAATTGGATTCCTCTGTGCATTTTTTAACTGGTACTTACTTACAGTTATGGCAGGAGGTCTAATTCGTGGATTTAGGAGCCAAATTCAGCTTTGTGATACCTAAAACCATCTGCTGGGGTGCTGGGTGGAGCCGTAATTCCTAGAGCCTCTATCACTGGTTCCTAATGAAACCTGCAAATGATGCATGCACGATTTGTAAGCTTTTTTCATCTAAATATAGGGACAGAAAATGAAAAATTAAGAGAACATCCAAAAGGAAGAGCAATGTTTGATATTCTCCACAGAACAGCAAAATTTGGGGACCACTGATTACACACAACACAAAAAATCTGTCGGTTGTTCCAGGTTATTCCAAGATACCCACTCCTGTCTCCCATAAGCCAAAGCTAAATAGCCTTGTAATGCTGCCTGAGGACAGCCTGGTCCTGCTTCTGTACCAGCTTTGACTCTCAGGTGTTTGCAGTACATTTTCAGCTCCTTCAATTCTTAATATAAATAATTAGGAGTCAGAATCTGAACCTTACAGTTTAGCAAACATGGAAATCTTAAATGGTTTTTTGTAGCAATTTTTCTAACAAAGGCCAAATTAATTCAGGGTAATCATCTCAACCTCGTCTGTTCTTACACAAAATAAAACATTTGTTGACATCAGAAACAATTAGCATATTTGTTGATGTTACTTGAGCAGAATTTTTGTGATTTAAATGAAAGATTGAATGTGCATAGAGGGATTGTTTTATATCTCAAAGGCTTTTAGAAAGTGAGATAGTATTGTATGCATTCACACTCTAGGCAAGTGTCTTGTAAACAGCCTAAATGTGAATTGGAATAAATTGAAATATAGACTAAGTGTGTAACAATTCTATTTTTAGATGACAGCTTTTGGAGCATTCCTTCATAAAGGGTCCTTCTGCAGGAATTATTTTAATTTGCTGGATTTGCTGGTCGTGGGTGTTTCTCTGGTATCATTTGGGATTCAGTAAGTACTATACTTACAACGTGAATGATTTATTTTTGCTCTGGGGTTTTATACTGAAATCAGTGTTTCAGCTCCTTTTGTTCCCCCACGGTGTGTGGGTGTGCAGTGTCAGTGCTCAGGGATGGGGCTGGCAAGAGGCAGTGCTTTGCATGGGGAGTGTTGTAATTCACTACTAATATGGGTTGGAAACAAATTGCTCCTTCCCACTATTGCCAAGAGAAGGAGGAGGAGCACCATGGCACTGTGTGGTATAGCAGGCATTTCCTGGAGCTTCAGGAGGTTTATGTCCCTTCTCTCGAGATATTGTCACAGCTACAATCCAGTTTTATGAGCTTGGTCTTTCAGTATTGACCTGTGGGGGTATGGAACTAGACAGTGAGGGGGGAGAAGTTTAATCAGGACTGTAAGTGGTAGTGAAGAGATTTTTTGTTTTGTTTGGGTCAGACTAATCGCAGTAAAAGAGTCTGAAGGTGCTTATTGATTCATTGAGGGGTTTTTTCATATTAAAAACCATCTGTGAAAGCCTTATTGACTTAAAGACAGCAGGGGAGGGTGTCAGGCAGCTGCTCCTCACTCTGAACTCTGCTGCTACCAGAACACCTATTGCACAAGCTTTCACTTTCACAGGGTGTTCTTTAAAAGACTGTGCTCTCTTATTTCCTCAAAATGCAGTCCTAGCTGCTTAAACACAGAGAATGAAAGTCATTTGAGCTCTCTTGATCCCAGGTTAGTTGGAAATCGAAGGATTCATTGATTTACAGGATTTACACAGTGTCTTCAAAAGAGCTCATCAACACTGAAAAATACTTTGGGGACTATTTCGCTCCATTATAGTCTCAGATGAGCTTCTGAGCTGTTAATTCCAAATTTGCTCCAGAAATCAAACTGATTCTTGTGGTATTTATGCGATAGATACAATTTTCTAATAATAAAGAATCAATAAAGAATAAAAAAATCTTGTATATATATCTTGAGAGTTCTAGTTGGAGGGTTTTTTTTTCAAATTTCACATTTAAGGAATTTGCAAGGATATTGTCATTCTGTAATACAATTATCTTAACAGTAACAATAAAATTTTTTTTTTCTCCTAGATCAAGTGCTATCTCAGTTGTGAAGATTCTCAGAGTTTTAAGAGTCTTGAGGCCTCTAAGGGCAATAAACAGAGCAAAAGGACTTAAGGTGTTTATTTTTATTTTTTAAGCTATATTTCTGTTGGCCTGATCCTTCATTCCTGCCTCTGGTTAAAAATTCTTGCACAAGAAAAATTGTCTACAGAAGTCCATGGAGCAAGGACAGAAATCAGTTCCTGATTCTGAAACACATCTGATCTTAAACAGCCCAGGCTCTGCCCAAGGTTGCAGCAGTTTGTGTGTGGGGGAACTGCCACTGAGAGCGGATTTGGGCTGTGATGAACCAACATGTCGGTGCATTTTAGTTGTTTATCCATAGTGCCTGTGTAATTTCCAGCTCGTTGATGGATCTGTGTCAACAGACTTACAGACAAATTTAGAAAACAAGTAAAGTTACAGAATCAGGTATAATACTGACAGCACAAAAATAGTAATTTTAAGAAAGAATGCAGAAATAGATTTTTATGGTGTGTAGTCTGTGACAAAGTGGATTGAAACATTTTTTTCTTTCTTTCTTTCCAGCATGTTGTTCAATGTGTCTTTGTGGCTATTAGAACTATTGGTAATATCATGATTGTTACAACTCTGCTGCAGTTCATGTTTGCTTGTATTGGGGTGCAGCTCTTCAAGGTAAGACACTCTCAGAACCTACAGTGCATCAAGAAAAGCAAAACTGAATTGAATTCTTGGTGGTTTGCTGCTGGAACTGGGCTGGTCCCATCCTGAACCAATCGTAGCATAAAAGCATATGGTTTGCATATTCTGCATTTTGTCATTGCTTTTTGTTTTTATATGTAGGGAAAATTCTACAAGTGCACTGATGAGGCAAAACAGAACCCCGAGGAATGCCGGTGAGGAGATCTTTGCTCTAAGAATGTGGCACATTTTGTTCTGAATAACTTAAACTGTGTATAGGCAGGCATGTGTCAGGCCATTTAGGGTTGTGTAAATTGGAATTGTCATCTTAAATCCACCAGAAAACACAGTTTAGCAAGGAAATAAAACAAACATAAGGAGGCAATGAAAGAAACAGCTTTGAATTGTGCACTGAGTAACTGAGGTTATTTCAGTTCTTCACTCATGACAGTTTCTTTCCCACAGAGGGATTTACATCGTTTATAAGGATGGAGATGTCGATAGTCCCATGGTCAAGGAGAGGGTCTGGCAAAACAGTGATTTCAACTTTGATAATGTTCTGTCTGCTATGATGGCCCTTTTCACAGTCTCCACCTTCGAAGGCTGGCCAGCGTGAGTGCTCTCCGTGTTTCCACAGCCTTGCTGAGAGTTGCATTTTCCAGAACAATTCACTGTCATTTACAGACACTTTTGGGCAATAAAGCAGTTTCAAGTGATGGTATAAAGAGGAGGGAAGTAAAGAAACCTTTTAGCCTGAATCTGTGCACTTATCCTATATTTCAGGAAGAAAAGGTGAACTTTTTAATGTTGTCTGATTCCCGGTCTTCTTGCTACTTTTGCTCTAAGGAGCTACTCTTCAACTCTAATGGAAATAACAATTTTAGATGCTTATCCATCAATGGCCCTTTAATAAGGGCTGATTTGAAAATTTTGGGCCTTCAAGTAAACTTTTTACTAAAAAATCAGGCAGTAGTACTCTCATAGAGAAACCTAGGCAGAGCTAACTGCCACTTGCAATTTCCCTAAATGAGAAATTTTTATTTGGGGAAATAAATAAATAAATGAAAACTACAACCATTGGGTCATTACCTTAATTCTTTCAGAAAAAAAAAAGATATAACAATGTGTGCTGTGATTCTTCTGGTTTTTATGTTCTTGCAAGCACTGTCAGAAAGTAGAGGAAGATAACAGTGAACATCAGACCATTTCTGAAACCTGTCCTCTGAGTCTGCATATTTTACTGTTTTCTCATTTTAATGGTAATAAAGATAAAATTTTGTTTGTTTTTCAGGCTGCTATACAAAGCCATTGATTCAAATGGCGAGAATGTAGGACCTGTATACAACTACAGAGTGGAGATCTCCATTTTTTTCATCATCTATATCATCATTATTGCTTTCTTTATGATGAACATATTTGTTGGTTTTGTGATTGTTACATTCCAAGAACAGGGAGAACAAGAGTACAAGAACTGTGAGCTGGACAAAAATCAGGTTAAAATAAATAATGAATTCTTAAGTTTTGAAAGTAGCCTTTTTTGTTTATGCACAAAGAGCTTCCTTTCTGCTTTGGGGCAGAAGAGGGCACCAAACACATAGCTGAGTATTTATTAACTTGAGTTTTTTACTGTCTGGGTATTTATTTACTGACTGGGTATTCAGGTTTGTTGGATGTTCATCTTTCTGTGAACCCAACCCATCAGTCTTTAGTTGTGAAAGGTGGTCCACTAAGCTTGTTGGCTGCTTAACATCTCAATTTTTGGTCTCACATTAATAAGAATACAGCCCTTGCCAGGTTATCCTGAGGCAGAGATAGATTTTACACAAAGAACTCGAAAATGGTTTTTGTGTTCTGAACAGCTGAAAGTGTTCAAAGTTCAAGTGTTCAAAATGTTCCACTTCTCACCCCCATTTATTTAGAAATTCACAGGGGATATTCAGATGAAAATGACAAAAATCTGTCCCCATTTATCATTTAATCATTTGACTGAGAAACTCATCGGTCACAATTTTCCAGGTGTTTCTGGCTGACTGTAACACACTTCATTTAAAGAAAGCCAAGCATGAGACTGTAGCCAGGATTCTTTCTGCACCATGTGCCCCATCAGTCAGGGCCTGTAAGAATTCCTCCAGAGACGAGGCCCAGCCCTGAAGATTTTGGGCACTAATGGATTATGAGACGAATCCATGATGTTCCTACATATGTGGCATGATTTTGCTGGGCCATTTAACTGAGCCATTAGAAGTGACACATCCTCAGTATTTATTTTGCTCATTCTAGAGTTTTATGTTGTGCAGGCCCATTGGTGGTTGAAAATAAAGACAAAACATGGTTTATAGATGACCTGCTTTGTGCTATACCTATACATTCTATAATGTATTACTGTATAAAGGCAAAGCCCTCCAGAATTTCCATGAGCATTATTTGATTCTTTGCACATGGCTAAGTAGTGGATATGGTTAGATATGGTTAAATACAGTTGTAAATAATCAAGTGAGGATTGGTGAGCTCCTTATGCTCTTTACTAACACTTAATAATAAAAGGCCCTGCATCAAGTAGACAGACTGTCTGGTTTTGAGAGTTGTATTTAACAATTTGCACTTAATAATGGTATTACCAGTTGATGAACTGCTAAGTTATAGTCTAACACTTTTTGCTGTATTTGCTTTTCAGCGTCAGTGTGTAGAGTATGCCCTGAAGGCACGTCCTCTCCGTAGATATATTCCAAAAAATCCTTACCAGTACAAGTTCTGGTATGTGGTGAATTCCACTGGGTTTGAATACATCATGTTCGTCCTCATCATGCTGAACACCCTTTGCTTGGCTATGCAGGTAGGAAAACCAGAAACTCTCTTGAAGCTGTTGGCATAAATTGCAGGGAAGGATATGGGTGATAAAATGTCTTTAATTTATGTCAACCTGTATTTTTTTATGAAGTGGAATTTTAAAGAAAGCACTTCTGATCTCTGAAAAGTATTTTTCTGTGACATGTTCTAGTTCTCCCTTTCCTTCCCTCGTATCTCAGATTTTGATGAGAAAAGAATGGTTTGAATTCAGTTCACAAAACCATTCTGCTTTTTTCAGTAAACTTGCATACACTGTGTCCTCTTAAAAATATACCTCCTACACACTGTTATTTTGTGACTACCATACTTCAGGCTTTCTAAGCAGGTGTGACACAAGGCTGTGTAATTTTAGAACCTTGCATATAAAACTTGGGAAAATGTTGTTGTCTAATACTCCTCTTTAGAAGGAACAATTTTCCTCTCAAAACCATCTCTGTGGAGATTCCCTTAGGATGTCGAGGAATGAGAGTTCTGTTTTGCTCGGTGCCTAAAAAGAATAGATTTAAACAGTTCCATGCTTGACCAGAGATATTCAGCTAATCTTCTGTGTATATAGATGTGCTTCATAAATTTCACTAGAAAATGTTTTCCTATCCTGCATTTTTGTCAACTTTGTCTTAAGCTGCTTTGCTTTCACTTAATATTTTAAAGTCTTTACTTTTGTAAGTATTTTATTTTTCATTCACAGCACTATGGGCAGTCTAAGCTATTTAATGATGCGATGGACATTATGAATATGGTTTTCACAGGAGTGTTCACTGTTGAAATGGTTTTGAAACTGATTGCATTCAAACCCAAGGTAAGTTTAAGATATGCTTTAATTAGGTCATCACCAAAGGAATTAAGTATAATGAGTTTCACGCTTGCTGTATATTATTCAAAGAACAAAAAGAACCAACATTTCCCACCTTTATCTATCATAGAAATTATAATAGAAATGTAACTCCAGGCAATGAAATGCAGGTATCAGAAAAAAAATCTTACAAAGTGGTTGATGAGATCTGGAATATTTTGAAATAATGAAAATGTCCCTTTCTAAATCAAATAAATACTTTCCTGTTACAAGCATTACCATGTCTCCTGTTCTGGGTACTACATTTATTACTTTAAACTAATTTAATTTCCAGTAAAGATCTGTATCCTCTATCATTTCCTATTCTAAAATGCAGAATAATTTCTTTACTTTATAAAATATAGCCAAGTATTGCAAACATACAGAAATAGTTTACATATCCAATAGCCTTTTCAGATTTTACTGTTTTCATTTATAGATACATAATATCTGATAGAAGGCCCCACAATGAGTGGTTGATTCCTTGTCTTAAAGGGACACTGTCAATATGAAAGATGCAGACACATTTTCAAAAGTAGGTTTGCAAGAGAAACTGACAACTATAATTGAAAAAAAGATAAAATTATCCTGTGGCAGCTAATGCAGTCCTTTTGTTCAGTTTTCATACTGCATTTATGAAGTGCAGAGGTTAATGATGGAAAAATAGACTAAATTTGTTTTCAGTACAATGAAATGAATGTTTATTCTGGGCTATGTAAATAAGTAAAACGTGTTCACTTGCTATACGTGGAATTTGACAAAAGCCAGATGAGCCATTTGAAGTTTACTGATCTCACCATCCAAGACTGGTACTTTTTCTTTTCCATTGTCCTTCTTTTAAAGCAAGCAGGATATCTGCCTGTGGAGCTGGCTGTGAGCTGTGCCCTTTGCTGGTGTGAAGCAGCCCTGGCTCTGTGGGCAGCCCTGTTCCTGCTCTGCCCTGGGCAGTTCTGTGCTCCCAGCACGGCTGCCCACAGCTCAGGCTGCCGCAGCTGTACAGCTGCTTTCCACATCTTCAAACGCTATTTATTCAGCTTGGATTTAGTACTGAGCTTGGCTGTTCAGCCTGAGCTGCTTGATTAAAAACCAGCTCGTATTTGCCTGCAGAAGTGAACAAACTCTCCATCACTTGAGATCTGGTGTTGAGATGTGAACTGTGGAGTTCTGGGTGAATGTTTACCCGCTCTCCCGTAGTCTCGCTCTGCACTGTCCAGTCCATTGTACATTTCTAATGAATTTATTTGTATTTTTGTGTCAGCTATCTTATTTAAATGCTAAGGGTTTCACATGAAAAATAGCACAATATGAGGCCCCAGAGGAGTTAGCTCAGCTGTGTGGACCACAGTGTCATGAGTATGCTGGTTGTGTTTCCGGATCTGTATTTCCTGTTCTATATCCTTGTTTTGCACAGAGGACTTTGCTGCATTTTATCATCTGCTTTTTGAAGGAAGATTGTGAATCCTTGTATGGTTCTCCATGCACTTGTGACTGTAGTCAGAAATAGCAGCTAATGCAAAACACAGTGGTCTGATCATGAGTGTACAAATCACAGAGCTCCATTTGTACTGTGGGCTTCCTGCTCGTTAGCGAATGCAATGTCTTAATACTGGTCTCTAAGACTCTGTACAATCTGAGCTTTAATTCTGTTGCACATGCTTTCTGACTGGGTGCTTTCACTGTGAGAGATCCCTGGATCTGAACCCTGAGAGTCTGAAGGGCAGACACTGCCAGTGGAAGGTCCTCATTTCCTGAATTTCAGTCCCCCATAGATGCAGAACACCTTAAACTCGTTAATTAGCAGGACAAGGTTTAAAGACCGTGATAATAATCAGATTTTTGGAAGACATTAATAAACAGGAAGGGAATAAATTATATTTAAGGTTGTTCCTGTTATTCTTTGGAGATTGTAACCCTTTAAATTATCAGATACTCTTTAACAAAACCTATTGGCAACACATATTACATAGTTCATTAATAATCACAAATCAGCTAGCCAGCCTTAAGCAGAATTTTAATGTCTTTAATCTAAATTTCAAAATATATACACGTTTAGAACAACAATTAATTGCTTTAACTCATATTAAGATTTAATAATAGTAGGAACAATCTGAAACAAAACTGAATATTTTTCTTTAGGGTCCATGAGGGAAGACTGATTAATTTCTTATATATCTATGTCACTGGTGGGTGGATCTCTTAAGCTAGTCTGACATAATAAACAGTTTTATTTATTAATTTTTTCCATTTAAAAAATTATTTCAGAGATGTTTGAAGCATCAAATAAAAACTCCATTACTCACTCTGTAAAAATGAGAATAGATAAAAACCTGTTAGTTTTTATCTCATCTGCTTGACAGTGTCCCCTTAATATGCTGACAAAAGTCCTGTGAAAACGGTGAGCTTTTGGTTTTGCTGGTCATATAAACTTCAGGCTACTATAAATTATTGATACTCTTACTATGGTTTTGTGTTGTGTAAGACCAAGGCACTGCAGGCTGCCTTGCAGCTCTGAAATACAGAAAACCTGGAGAAGTGCTAGATAGTGAAGGTGATGCTGAGTGTCTGGCACACTTGACTGGGAGATTGGATCACGCAAGACTTTGCAGAATGAGGCCCTAAATTTTCCAAGACAGTACTAAAAGGACTAAAATATTTCTGTGGTAGATGGATGGAACCATATTTTGTCGCTAATTCTCTATGCCTACATATTCCCCAGGATTTGTGATTTTGTCCTTCGGCATTTCTCAATGAGCAAATTTTTCATAACATAAGCTAAAAGAACAGACCTTTGTCTTCACATTTGCTAAACTCTGTTACTCAGCATGGTTCAGTGCCGTTCAAAACAAAATACAGCTATGGAATCAGAGATAATACATCCACACACGCCGTATGTACAGCTTCCTGGTAGCCAGTTGTTGCTTAAACCTGTAATGATTTTCCATGTCGTTTTACATCAGATTTTTGTAAGAAAAAAGGAAAGATGGCTAGTAAGTGAATTGATCTTGGGTCCTTGCAGTGGTGAAAACAACTTATTTGCATGATGTTTATTTGCTGTGACTTGTCCATTCCTCCCTTTTCCAAAACCACCTTTATTTTCTCTTAGTTTTTCGTTTATTTGTATGCTTTTGCTTTACATATTAGTTTGAACAATATTTGTCTATACTGATGGAAAAGGTTTCATGAAATAAATAAATGAATGTGTAAATTATTTTAGCTGTAAAATGTTTTAGCTGTATTGAATCAAAATGTGATTTTTTTTTTTTATTTCAGTGCTTTATCTTGTAGCATGTCCAGTAAAGTAACTTTTTTATAGCTGAAATTATCCTTTATTTGGAGGACCTTCTATGGTTCCAATTGTAGAGGAAGATGGAAGATGGATAGCACAGCTCAGGATCGTGCTGATTATGTGTTTGCTGTTTGCCAATAGTCTCTCTATTATTTTGTGTATATATATACATTTATAAAAATACTGCTACTCTAAAACCAAGGAAGATACTTAGAAATAAGGAATGTGAATGCTGAGGAAGAATACGATGAGAGTAGCTGCCTTTCTTTGGTTGGCAGCTGCTAATCTCGTTAGGATTATACATTTCAGTATTGCTGGGGTGGTTCAGTGTGATGCTCAGTAAAACTCTGGGAACGGCTGGTTCCCATGGAGCAGGATGAGTAAGGAGGGAGCAACAGGGAATTGTGCAAGAGCTCTCAGGAGTGGAAGTGTTTCTTCAGGAGGCCAAATCCACGAGCTCTGGCTTTGTCTCCCAAACTGGAATTGATGGTTAATGCCAAAGAACCAGAGTCATGCAAAGGGCTGTAGAGATAACAATTCTCTGACCTATTTTCCTCTTACAGCCCCTTCCTTAGGCAAAGGAATGATTGTAGCAGTTTATATTTTAAAAGAGTAGCATTAGAAACATAATGAGCCTTTCCTGACCCTGCTTCCTCTCCAAGAATAAAATGTAGAGCTGTTGTCTACTGTAGCAGCTCTCTCATAGCCTCCAAGAGCAAATTTCCATACAAAATAAGCATTTTTTCAAATAGTAATGCACTCAGGTGCATTACTTTAAACTGTGAAATTAGTAGAAATTCTAAGAGCTTAAAATCTTGAGAAAATTATCAGTCCAATTATAAAATATTTTGGAACTAATTTTGGATTCTCTCTGCTAACAGCTCATGTAATAACTTCAACTACTCAGCTAAAACATTATCTTAGAACTAACAGTGTAATAAAAAGCGTAGCTAGACATAAGGTTAGATTAGCACATTTGTAGTTTTAAACTTCTTGCTAAATATATTATTTTAGAGCTTAATAGTGGCTGAAAAGTTAGCGTTTTAAAATTAATTACCAAGAAATGTACATGTACAGAATGTACATTTCAGCTTTTGTCATGTAATGCACGTTCCTTAGTCATGGTTGCCTGATACTTTAATATATCTGGATGAGGTAAAGGGCAAGTTCAGTAATTTTTGCAGTTCTGGATTTCTAGGAATAATAAATTCCAATAACTAGGAAAAACCCACATGTTGCAGAAAGCTCTGGTCTCCATAGTTATCTTAACAGTTGTAATACAACTTGATTTGTTCCTCACTGGAACCTACCTGGAGGATTCTTCTGAAGAACCTCTTTGCTCAAACATGCAGATTTATGCCCATAGTCAGCTGATTGCATGACAGCCCTTTACAACCCTTTGCAGCTATGTCCCAGTGACACACACATGGGGAATATATTTAAAGCCATAAAATGTCAGAAGGGTGATGAAGCAGTTTATGAAAATGAGTTTTCAGACATTGGACTGGCTGCACCAGCCAAAAGCATTAAAAAATTGTTCAGGTTGCTGTGGTCCTTTGCACTGACTTCACTGGCTACAGAATCAGCCTCTGACTGCGAATGTAGGATGAGTTCCTATATTACACCTAGTTTATGAATAGAAGATTAAGTAATTTCTCTAATCTTGATGCACAGTTTCACATTAATAACTGTGCATGTCTAGCCAGTGGTGAGACTTGACCCTCTGAATATTTTTACCAGTCACTTAGATAGGACTATCACAAAACCCTTCATGTTAAGGAGGCTTCAATTGGCTTGGTCTTGCAGAAATATAATGAGAAGGGTCTTGTTGTCCTCATTAGGGTATAGATGTTAGAATTTTTCAGCCTTGCTGGAAGCCCCAAGCCGATTTTGGATGATGGCTTGCTTGCCAACATCGTGCTTATCTGATGGTGTGTTCTGCATGTGTAGTGTGTGTGTGTCTGTGTGTGTGTCTGTACATGTATATATATAATTATATATATACACACACATGCACATATATGTTGCTTTTCCTTCAGTAGGCAATATTGTTTGGTTTTGTTTTGTTTTCTCATTAGACCACAGGTTTTGTTTAACTAATTTCTGTTTATGCAAAACTAAACAGAAGTATGCAAATATTTGACATTTCATGTGTAATCACAAACGTTTGCACCCTGCCTGCTCTGTTCAGGGCTATTTTAGTGATGCCTGGAATACGTTTGACTCCCTCATCGTTATTGGCAGCATAGTAGACGTCGTTCTCAGTGAAGCTGATGTGAGTATATCCCAGCTTACTTTCCCCAGTCCCTACTTCTCTTTCTCTGTCTCCCCACTATTTCCATCATCTGGACAAGTCACAGATTTTGATCTGATGTTTCTAAAGTTTGAGTACAGACCAGTCCTAGGTCAATTATGTTGATATGGGAAATAAATAGCCTTTTTTTTCTACCAATTTTTTTTAGCTATGGAAGGGAAAGTTTAGATTGTATAGTGGTACATCAGAGAAGCCTAGAGTGTTTCTGTGTTATAACACTGTCCTTTTCTTCTCTTTTTCTGTTTGTGTTTTTCTCTTGCTCTCTTTTCTGCTGAATGCTTGTCCTAACAGCACTATTTCACTGATGCATGGAACACTTTTGATGCCTTAATTGTTGTTGGTAGCGTCGTTGATATTGCTATAACAGAAGTTAATGTAAGTAGCAACTGTTCATGCACTAAAAAGTAATTGCTGTCATCAAGAAATACAGAAAATGTAAACTTAATCCCCAAAAAAGTCCTTTTTTAGAAAAGCATGTTAAATCCTGGAATCAAAGACCAAACACTGATACAGATGTTTGTATAAGCTGCTGTTATTTATTTATATACTTGTGTAATTGCACATGCATACAGCACAGTGAGACAGTAAGAGTTGTTTTTCTATATCTGCACAGAAAATATCTTTAAAAAAGAATTAAGCTTATGTTACTATTTTACTTGAAGCCCATTGGTTTTTGTAGGTAACTTGACCAAGATAATTCAGGATTCTGTAAGTTTTCGGTGGCTCAGTTTAACAAATGATGGTTTCTTTTTCTGTGGGAGGTTTGGGTTTTAGAGGGGTGTTGGCATTCATATCTCATGAGATGGCAGAAGAAGAACAGAATGTTTATTTTTTTCCCCAGTCCTTTTGCTTTTCATATCCTGCAGTAAGTGTTTGGAAATTCAAATTGCCCTTAAAGTACTTGGAAAACTCCCTCTTTCACCAGAATTTTGACTGATGGCCATTGCAGGTATAGGTGTTTGGACAACAGATTCACCTTGAAATTTCTTCCTGATCTTGTGTTAAACTGTGAGAATCTCATGACTGGCTGGATTTATGGAAAGCAAATGGAGGAGTGATGTGAGAACACGGGAGCAGAACTTCATCCTGACCTTTAGATTTCAGACTCATTTTTCTCAGTTCTGTGGGGATGGATCTTTCTGTGAACTGAAGGAATTTGAGCTGACAGGGAGGGTCAGTCAGCCCAGAATTGCAGTGCTCCTTTGATACGTTTCTTCAAGTATAGTTATTCTTCATGGAGCACGTTTTTAAAAGCTGCCTCTGATTTATTTTTGATTGTTTTTTTTTCTCTATTCTGTTTAGTCAAGGGTTTTTTTTCCCCCAGAGAAGTTTGAATTTAGACTTCAAGCTCAAGTATTTGCAATTTACCCATGATTCCTATTCACAGTAGTACTGGTGTAGGTGAGCATGGTGTGTGAGGAGAGTAAAGATACCAATCATTTAGAATAGCTTTCCCTCATAACTGCAAAATGTATTTGATTGTGAAGAGATTGAAAGATAGCTCAGAGGTACTTCCATGACCAAAGCAGCTGTCTCTGGATTTAGCAGTGTATGGGCAGTGTTGGTTTGACAGCACTGGTCACTGCTGAGCTGTCAGCTGTGAAGAACACTGGCATTTAGCATTTCTCACAGTTGTCTTGAAAATATTCTGGAGGCCAAGTAATGATCTCCAAGACAAGTACACACCACAGTCGACAACCAGCACTGCCATTTCTTACTTTTCATATTACACTCACTAGAGGGAAAATGCTCATCTTCGATTTCTTCTGGTTTTGCACAGCAGACTCTTTGTGTACTAAGCATTGTCTGTTTCTGTTCTTACCACTTTTCTGTGCTTTGTTTATGCAAGTCAAGAATGTGTTATGGTTTCAATATATTTCTGGACTTGATTTCCCATTTTCAACATGAAACCATTAATGCTACAGAGTGTCCAGGGAAATTTCTTAGTTTTTTATTACTTTTATTGTTTCGATTCTGCTGAACTATTCCTACTTGATTAGTTTTGTGTAAATTTCTGTAATCTAAATCCAGTATTTTAGAAGCTTTTGCTCAGTATTTTTTCGGCATTCTGAATTGTGCCATCCCAGCTGTACTTGTTATCTAACACTGACAGTGATCCTGGGAAATCCACAGCTCTGCTGAGATGCTAACGAGCTTTTGTTTCCAATGGGATTTCAAACATGGTTGAAATAGCACCTGGGAAAATTCCCACTATAGAAAACTTCTTAAGCTGAAGAAGCTCAGCCTTGTTTGAGGGCTGATTTGGAGAGGGGTAAATCGCCAGCACTGACAGAAAATCAGGTCTTGTCACAGTTCTAATTGCAGGGGCACAACCATCTTAACTGAGCAATGCAAAGGAGACATGAGTGTGGATACCTCATGTCCTCAATGTGAGCTAAACATTCCTGTAGGGTTACAGATGTGATTGCCTCGTGCTGTGGACACAGCTCAGCATCATTCTGAGAGTGTAGCTGGGTGTGCTCAGATCCATTGCAAAGGCCAGGGAGTTCTTGTAGTAAACAATAAGTTTGCATCTGACCCATTTTTTACGAGAGAATGGATTGGGCTGTCGAGGTACACATCACCTTGATTTCAGTAGTAAATTCTGGAAATTAAATGTCATCTCTTTTGTTGTTAATTTTTTTTAACATTTTCATAATAATATATATGCTTCCCTGAGGCTGATTCTTCTGATCCAGTAACCCCTCATTCTCACTTAATCCAGAAAATTGTGGTTTGAATATTTTTATGCCTGTGGAAGTCAGTCTTTAATGTATTAAGCAATTTACAGGATTGCTCAGCATTCCCCAGGACTGGATCAGTGACCAACTCCAGAAATGAACCACCTCAGAGCAACATATATTTTGGCAAAAAAAATTTTCTGTGATTGTCTTTTTAATTTATTCTTTCGTTTAATATCCCTTCCTTCAACCTTCTTCTTTTATGAACCTAATTGGTTTTCATGTTCATTTTATTTTTAGAAATTATTAGAGGCAAGTATATATAAGTAAATATACATATGGTGTAGCAATAAAAAAATTAAAACCACTACTAAAACCTATATAATTGCTTTTGGGTTCTGTGGCCTTTTGTTTTCAGAAACGTTCACATGACATGCAACGTCTTGTGTGGTCATGGAAATGGTTGCTTTACCATTAAAAAAGCAATGATTGGCAGACACAAAGTCTGGTCAGTCCATTCTGGGAAGGGGACATATGTAACATATGAGAATGAGAGAGAAATAAATTGGAAATAAAATCTGAATAAATAACTTGTTAAAAGGAAATATCACACAGGTTTCAATCTGGCCTGACTGTATAGAAATGCTCTTTTTTGTCAGCTCAGAAGCCATTTGGATGACCAACACTGAATGACTTAGAAGCATGATCACATTGTTGCAGTAGGGGTTGTGAAGGTTTAATTCACATTTTTTATTTAAGTTTCTCTTACCATTCATGTGCTGCCAAAATTTCGAGAAAATAATGGAAAGTTCACTTTCCTCATTTTTTATGTAAATGGTTAATGCCATCTCTGTGGGACTGATTTTATTCTTGACATTGAATAAACTTCAGGTTTTCTGCTGAAATAGGGCTTGAAGGAATAGCATTTATATCCTCCTTCTGAGCCCCCCAGGAAAATGTACCTGTCTTGAGTCTTGACCTTGTGCTTGCGTGGAGGAGTGGAGCAAAAACCTCCTATCTACCTCCTGTGAGAGATTCTGGGGTCAGCTTTGAACAAGAACTGTCCAATTCAGTTTGATTCCACTTTATCCACCCATATCGTATGTTAGAACCTAGGTATTGGTGCTAGCAATTTGAATTTTTGAATTCTGTTGATATATTTTATAGACTTTTGCAAACATGTGTCTTAAGACTTAAGGGTAGGTCAGAAAACTACATTCTCATACAGCTTTGCTTTCATTAGTGTGAAGTCTTAGTGCAGTATCAAATCTCTACAGTGTTGCAATATTTAATTTGGAGCCAGAAATAAATTTCTGAGCTGCTTTCATGGTGTTAACAGTAATAATTTATTTACTTTATTGTACAACAGAGTATTTATTAGTTATCATATGCCACCAACATCTTAATTGTGAACTTTGAGTTTGAATACATCTTTTACAAGGGAAAAGGCACTTTTAAGAAATCTTTTCTGGGGTTTCTCACATTGATTTAAATTTTTAATTAATTGATGTTTATGGGCATTTGGTTCATGTTGAACAGGGAATATAGAGAGCACTGATAAGACTATGAGGAAAATGTCTTGCTCACATGTGAATTGCAGTAACTGTTCTCTGAACAAACTGTGTGTGTTTGTGCACATGGACTCACAGTACGTGGTTCTGGAGATATTTTGGCAACCTGAATGTTCTGCTGTATATGCTATTGTCATCATATGTGTTTGCCATTCAGATGCTTCCTTCTTTAATGATGGTGACAAGGGCATTATCATCACGTGTCATCTGTTCTGGCATACTCTTGGACCCTTTGGCACAACATATAAAAAACAAGCATTTGACCAACACCATTTACTAACGTCACTGGTTTTCACCATGTTTATTTTTTTGTTCAAGCACAGAGTTTGCTTCCAATGCATGATCCAATCTGTTTCACACCGTTCACAGTTTTGACACTGAAGTTCTTTTTAGTCAGGATGTTTATTTTGAACATTTGTTGCAATGTGAAGAGCGTAACAAGGAGTTCCTGTTTAGGAAATGTGCTAAATTTTTCATAAGCAGCGTTAGTACTTTACCAAAATTGGTAACGGGTTGCAGACATTTTAATCAGTGAGTCAGAAATTCAGGTTGATCATTGGTTATGTTTTTTTTGAGGGTTGGGATTGTTTGAGGAAGAAAACTGTTCTGTTGCACTTTGCTTAAGTGGAAAAGAAAAATCATATATTGTGGCCTATTTGAATTATTTAAAGATTGGCTCAAAATTAGATGGTTCTGAAGGGCTTTGCAGACCTGGGCTCCAAGTGTAGCTGGCCCATGGCTGACAGAACAGGCAGAACAATGAGGGACAGTCTCTGTGCTCATTCCCGTCCTTGCAGTGTGTCTGTCAGCCAAGCAGGAAAAGCAGAAGCTGTTCATTTATCCCAGCTGTGCCCATTACCAGACCTCTGGCAGACAGAAGCACACCTGTCATCTTAAGAATCACACACTCCCAGTTTTTGAGCCAAAAAACCACAATAATGAGCAGCCAGCCCCAAAGCATTTGGGACCAAGTAGCATTGGAATGAGTGGTGGAAGGTGAGGGGAAACACAAGGCTCGAGGTAGATTGTCTGACCACAGGAAATATTTTTATTTGCACTCTTGTCAGCAGATACCATCCCCAGAGAGAGAATAGACTTGAGGCTGAGGGGGACAAGCTGAGCAGAGACTAATACTTCCCTACACGTACAAAATCCAAATGTGCCACCTTCGTACATGTGTACGTGCACGTAATGTCACTGGTGCTGCAGTCAAGGGGCTGTGTTTGAGGAGTGTCTGGCTTTTCCTTATCTGTAGGAAGCAGACGCTCTGTTTTTGTCAGTCTGTCTGTTAGCGTTGCTGAAAATTGTCTTATCTTTATCTCAGTTTCCCAGATCTGAGCATTGCTTCATGCTGGATGGACACACATAACCATTAACTAGCTTTGTCTCCCAGATGAGCATTTCCTTTATAAATAAGTATGGATAATGTTTTCTTTTGTGGTATATCACTATATTAGCTTCATTATAATTGGTATTAGTAAAATAAACTAAACTGCTGTATTATCAGAGGGAAATGCCAAAGAGGGTGAAAAATTAGATACACTCTAAAATGTCAAACCCAAAACACTTGCCCAGTGATGCATATTTTCAGCTTCAATAGGAAAAACTCCTCTTGTATCAGGAGTTCATGTTCATACTTTGTTTCTAGCATTTGTCTCCACCTTGGTATTATTGTACAATTTGCTTCTTGTGAACAGGGCGTTTTTATTTTTCATTACTGGCCTACACTTTCCAGTGTCCATAATTTGTAATCTCTTGCACATGACATCCTAAGACTCCCCAGCAGCATCAGAGCAGCCATCAGAAACAGGCAATGAGCGTTTGTTAGTCCAGGGAAGCTGAGAAGGAGGGATTTGTGAGGGGAGTGTGCATTGGGCAGTCCTGGGCACACATCCCTGTGCAAACACAAAGACCTTCAGTGACCTCCTGACAAAAAAACAAGGGGGGATCATCATTCTGGAGCAACTCCAGTAGAACTGATCACATGGTTTGGGTAATCTGACCTCTGCATTTTTAAAAGAGAAAATTTAAGTAATTGCTAAGAGAGTTATATGTAGAAAAACACTTTTTCCCTGACTTTTCCTTTTGAGAAGTTTTTTTTTTTCATAACCAAGTCATAACGCAAACGCATTATTTTTTTCATTTGGAAAAATAATTAAAAATATGGAGGACCAAAGTATCCTTTTTGTGGTATTATCTATCCCATTCTATATTGCCATCCTAATACTGATGCTGATTTATTTGGGGCCCCATCCTGGTCCTATAAAACATAGAGAGAAAAATTCCCAAATGCAAACCGCAAAATTTTATTCCATTTTTTAAAGTGTCAATTTATGATGATACTGTAATTTAATCAGTTCTTGGTCAAATACTATGTTCAGTTTTTGATGATACAAAATACTGAAGCAAATGAAGTAATTTGCTCACTGTTTAAGAGAATATCAAGCTCAACCTGAGTCAGGTACCAGACATTAAGATGAAATTTCAGGCTTCATCTGCAGAAGGTGTAATTTTTTTCTTTAAAGCTTCAGATTAAAAGGATTTTTTTTTTCTGTGCTAAAAAGTCAGTAGCAGTGTGGGTCTGTGTGCACTTGTGCAGATTTGAATTGATTTAGGTAGGCAGCTTTGCAAGATTGTTTCTATGATCTGTGATAGTTTGACATTTATGATGTTTGTGATAATTAATTTTTCCTTGATTATATTTTGATGATTTTATTTCAAAATGTTGAAATATACAGAGAACTTCTAATTAAGCAGTTGTCTTTGCTTAGCAGCAGATTTTCTGTCTATTTTATATAAGTTCTTAGAAAGTTTAGGTGTTGCAGCCAGTTTTACAAATGCTCTGCTTGCTGAAGATTAATAAGGAGATCTGGTTAATTTAATGGATAAATTTAGTAATAATCCCTTATACACTTAAAACCTCTTTATTTGACAATATATTGATATCCTGGCAGGGCAGTAATGTATCCATATATAGATTGCACATAATTGAGCAAACAGTTATTTTTACCTCATTTTCCCCTTGTGGTACCTTTATATTATATAAGTTTTGAAAAAAAAAAGTGATAGAGAAGACAATTAGTATTTTAATAATGATCTGATTTTGAGGTACTACTTCTTGGTCCTTTTCTTTACCATAGTATGCTTGCGTAATGTATTTTCAACAGAATCAGCTCCTCTCTTTTGCCTTCCTTCTCCTCAAGTTTTATCCTGAGTAGCAGCAGTCTGTGAGATCTGAGTAGGTGAGGTGTGGCCCTGAGTGTGGCTGGTGCATCCACAGCGTGCTGGAAGCAGCTCTGGGGAGGCATCGTGTTCATTGCTGCTCTGTGTGACAGGAATTGTTGAAAGGTGCCCCTTTTAAAAGGAGGATATTTTAGGCAAGAGGGTAAGACCCATCACTGGGATCTAACATCCAGAATCCCATTTTTTCTAGTGCTATAAATGTTTTTAAAGATACTCCAATTTTGGAAGAAGCTGCTGCAAGTCTGTCAGTGCACAAGCAAGCACAGAACGTTGGTCCTTTAAGCTTTGCTGCCTGCTGTGCAAAGTGTGTGACTGTTTAGGCTCTCAGGAAAGTTTCTCCAAAATCAGGCAGCGAGAATAAAAAGAGAAAAGGGAGATGTTCTTCACAGGACACAGAGTTTGGCTCTGTGAACAAGAAGTCGTGTGTGCCTCTCTGCTCCCTGTAGCTCCTGGGGGCTCCACAGGTCTGTTCCAAAAGGATAAAAATCAAACCCTGCTCCCTTTCTCCATGCCTGATCCTGTTACAGCAGCTCAGGTATGGTGAGAGAGTTCAAGTATTGCCTCTCATGTGCACTGCTGTGGAAGGGGCAGCCTTCAGGGCATGGGGCTAATAATGTTTGTCATTTTGGCAGAGGCAAAAGCTGTCCTTGTTAAGCGCTGCAACCCCCAGTGTTCATCACTGAGTTACCTCAAGTGACCTAGCTTTGCTTTAAGGGAGCTCCTGGTGTGACATCAAACACAATTACTTGACTGTGGTTAGATTCCAGTGATGGAGTAATCATTTTTCCAAAAGGGCAGAGCAGAAAAGGACCTTGAAAGGCTGGTTTGACTCCAAAGCTTTGTTCTGGAGTTTTAGTTGGGCTTGCTGCTATGATTTCATATAACCTGTGAAAACTGATGGCTAATTTTGCTTGGCCTACATAGGAGCAGATATTTTATTTTGTCTTTACTTTCCATTGAATCTTTTAAACCTGTTTTATACCAGAAGATTTTATTATAAGTCAGCCAAAAACATTTTAGCATGAGTCAGCCAACATGAAATGATTAGAGGATGGTTTTAATAAGGGTATTAATGTTTTGCTCAGGACATGTATTGAGTTGCAAGATGTTTGTTTACATTTAGAAATTAAAAATGTTCTTCATTTTGTTTATGGTTAAGCTAACTTTTTTAAGCTTTTATTTGATTTTAATATTTAATGTTCTTAATTTCTTAAAGCCAAAGCCAACTGAAACAGTCACAACTGATGAGTCTGGGGTAAGATCAGTAAAGTGACCCCAGTGGTTTTACCTCTACTTGAGTTTATTCTTTTTACCATGTCTTTTTTCCACCAAGTTTTTCTGTATTTTTCATACCTGTCGTACTGCAAAGGTGTTATGCAGTGGTTTGCATTCATTGTCAGTGTTCTATTGGAGTCTACTACAAACAAACCCAATATGATCCTATTAACAAACCAGAAAACTTGGAAATGCATGTGGTGTGTGAAGCATTTCTACAGGTCCTGTGTTTCCAGCATGTAATTTTTCCTTTCATATCATAGTTATCAAGATGAACAGGCCCTCAAGATACATTTTCAAATCTTACCTCTTCCACCTTTGCATTTTATGTTGTTTTTTTGGGAAGTGTTGCATGTTTGAGTTTGTATTTGGTTTGACTTCTCCGTGATGCTCTTCAGAACTCTGAAGACAGCGCTCGGATCTCCATCACCTTTTTCCGCCTTTTCCGTGTGATGAGGTTGGTGAAGCTGCTGAGCAGAGGAGAAGGAATCAGAACGTTACTGTGGACATTTATCAAGTCATTTCAGGTTAGCACAATTTATTTATATTTGCTTTATAATTGCAACCATTTATACACCAAATTTTATGGAACTCTGTAGAGTTCAAAAACATTTTTGTAGTTAATGCTATTGCTAATGACATATTTAAATATATTTGCATACTAATGCCAAAATAAATTTCACCAATTACTTCAGGGAGTCTGAGGGTCATTCTTTGTCATTTAGTATTAGCTGTTACTGTGAGGTTCCTATGGTACTTCCTGTAAAAAAATATTTGGTGTATTTAAAAGAGATAGGATAGGTTTGACATACACAGATCTCATACTTCCACACATTTTATTAGATGACTAGAAAAGAATTTAACACATATTTTATATAAAACCAATTTCATAAGTGAAATAGATACATGAATCATTGCTCCTGAAAACTGATGAGTGTGAAGCTAATGAAACTCTGTAACTGTATGGAAGGAAGTATCTTCATGTTGTCAAAATCAGTAATGAAAATAAAATTAAAAACACTAAAGATGATCCTTCCCTCTGGATTGCTGGCAGAAGTAATTTAAAATACAATGAAGCTGCTGTTCATTGCATGCAGCAAAGTATTAAGAGTGACAGGTAATAACATTTTCAGCACTTGCATAGAAAGAAAAACCTTGGAAAAGTCTGTGTTGAACAGAGAAATTACTTTTGCAAATGGAAGTAGAAATTACGATGTGAAATTACTAAAAGACAATGTGCCTGTCTCTTTCTAGGCTCTGCCTTATGTTGCCCTTCTGATAGCCATGCTGTTCTTCATCTATGCTGTCATTGGAATGCAGGTAATTAGAGAATTTTTCAGCTTGAAACAATAGTACAGATTTGTCTGAGAATTGTTTCCTAAGTTGCTTATTGAAACATTCCTTTGATAGGGGTGCTATGTATAAGGCAGAGCTTTCAGAGTAATGGAAAAATCTTTATTTGGCTCTGATTTTCATGATCAGGAAATTCAAAAAGACACAAGAGAAGAACCTGGTGTGCTGTTTTTTTTTTTTTCTTTCCTTGTATATGTGGTACATTTACTCCACTTATATGACTGTCTTGAAAAATCTAAAGTCTAATGAAAGTGTTTGTGAAATTTCTTGCATCCTGAAGGAAGTTTAGATTGCAAGGCCTACAGCCTCTGACAACACAGGTCACTGGAATGAAAGTCAAAATTCTGGTTTATTGTAGGTATTTGGAAAAGTGGCCATGAGGGACAACAATCAAATAAACAGAAACAACAATTTTCAGACTTTCCCCCAAGCTGTGCTTCTTCTCTTCAGGTGAGTAAACCTCAACTCTCACTCAGTGCATCCCATTTCATTGATCTGTGAAAAATGTTCAAAATGTGTTTGCAAGTGAGAATCAGTTCAGCTGAACAAGCACATCCTGTTTGTGGCTGTGTGCTGAGTGTCCTTTGGCACAACAGGGTTCTAAGGAGGTGATACAGATCTGAACTCCTTACAGCTCTTGTGAAACTCCTTGTTTGAGCAGTCATTGTCCTCAGGCAGAGCCCAAACCTAGCCAGCCCAGATATCAGTCTGTGTGAGTATTGGGAAAGTGCAAAAGACTCTGCCCTTACTGAAATGTTTAGAAGTGCAGCTTGTGTGACAGTTTGAAGAAATGAAAAGTTATTGCAAAGATAAAGAAATAAACTGTTCTTTACATTTCCTGAAGATCTGACAAAAGGTGAAGGGTGTAAGTTGCAGAAGGGAAATATCAGATAAACCACAGGAAAACTTCCTGATGGTGAAGGGAGCTAAATCTTGATGGGGGGGGGGAGGGATTATGGGATCTCCATCACTGGAGAGCTTAAGAAGAAGGCAAAGTTGCCAGGAGTGCTTCAAAATGTCCTGGAACAAGGAGAGAATGATGTGGCACAGGGATGCCTCTAAAGGTGACCACCTTGAGTGGTCTCTTGCCTGAGTTCTGTAATTCAGCTCTTGTGCATTGTTACTCACCTGGCTGGCAAAACTGGCAGGACATTCCTCATCTGGCACCAAAGGCATCACCCACTGAGATCTAAGTCACTTGATGCCTTTGACACCATGTAATGAACACAGCCAAAGATGTCATAATTCTGTAATTGTCTTTTAAAAAATTGCAATCATGGGACTGTGCACAGGTTTTATGCAAGTGTGCAAAAAATGCAATAGCAGAAATTAGAGACAGGCACTTCTTCAACTACATAGGACAGTTCACATTTTACAAATACGTACTTTGAAATCATCTTTTACAAATATGTGCTTTGAAATTTTATGACAGATTTTCATACACAACACTCCTTTTGTACACAGTAACCCACTGCAATAAGTATTTAACTTGTAAATCACAGTTTGGGGTTCAAATTTTTATGTGCAAGCCTCTATGGTGCATTAGTCTATCTTATAAAATGTGTCTGCAATGTCAGATTATGCTTGTCAGTTTTAAAACTTGCTCTAATTATTTCTCTTTAATTAATTTCTGCTCTGAAATCTTCATTGTCTGTCCTCACATTTGTGCTTGTACCGCTTTTAATACTTTATCAGAATGTAACGAAGACATTTTTAATCCATCTTGATCAAACAATGCTGAATTTATCTTTGTGACTTTATAAAGGTGTGCAACTGGAGAAGCCTGGCAGGAAATCATGCTGGCGTGTTTGCCTGGAAAGCGCTGTGATCCAGAGTCCGATTATAATCCTGGGGAAGAATACACGTGTGGAAGCAATTTTGCCATCATATATTTCATCAGTTTTTACATGCTCTGTGCATTTTTGGTGAGTTTAGCTTGTGCTTATTAACAGCAATGAGCTTTGGCATTTTGCCTTTCTTCTGAATGAAGACGAGTGAGCTGAGAGAATGACCGAAAATCCTACATCCAAAATACTTTGGCAAGGTTATATTTTTCCATACAGAGCCTTAAATCCTGTATTTTATACTAATTTTTACAGTGAGAGTGGTGAAACACTGGCACAGGTTGCCCAGAGGGATGGTAGATGACCCCTATCCCTGGAAACATCCAAGGTTAGGTTGGACAGAGCCCTGAGCATCTGGCTGAGGATGTCCTTGCTTATTGCAGGGAATTGGTGTAAATGACCTTTAGACGTCCTTACCAACCCAAACTGTTCTGTCATTCTAAATCCCTATGTGTGAGATTTTCTTCTGACTACACACATGCAGGATGGTTGGCTGCATGTTTGAAAGCTGAGTTAGCAGTCTTCTCATAGCTGTTATTTCATGAATTTCTCAATGGTGCTGTTAAATATTCATTAATAATAGAGCTGCAGTTCCTTTGACTGATTAGTAATGCTGTTTGTTTTGCTTAAACTTAACAGAATTTGGATTTGTGTCTCTACAAGTGTCCTCACATGTGGCACATGAGAAGTGAACAGTAACCTTTCACCCTAGTCTGTGGCAGAATGGATTATTTGCTCTGAAATAATCGTTGAAATGTGTTTTTCCTCATTGCAGGTGTCTGGTATAAGCTGGTTGGTTTGTTCTATTCACAGTAATTGTTTCCTTGCAAAAGGAGAGTGGTCCAACAAAATTCTGTGAATTGATGTAAACATATATGTTCTGCTGCTCTGTGTCACCTTCTGTGTTAACAAAATGTATTGTCATGGAATTGAATCCTATGGCTACAGAAGCAGTTTCCTGAGATACACACTGTGCCATAATATGTGTTGCATCCATTCTTCAATTTGATGTAGTGGGATCTGGGAAATCGACGAAGAGAAACAAAACCATGTTGCAGCCTATGTCAAAAATTTCAATACTCTAAAATAGAACCATGTTCTTGTCATGTCATTATTTTATAGACTTCTAGTTAGTCAGTTACATGCAAATATTTTCTGTGATATTTGATGATATTTGCCAAAAATCATTGATTTACTTGAGTTCTTAACCTACTACGTATTGAATTAGGAAAAAAAATCAAAATAATCAAGGAAGACTGTTCTTAATTTTTTTATTTTTTTTTTTAGATTATAAACTTATTTGTGGCTGTCATTATGGATAATTTTGATTATTTGACACGTGACTGGTCTATTCTGGGCCCCCATCATTTGGATGAATTCAAAAGGATATGGTCAGAATATGACCCTGAAGCAAAGTAAGTTATATCACTTGTCTGGTATAATTTATTTGGTACAAACAATACAAGCAGAACACGGTGCATTTTTTGGGAGTGGATGTTTGGTAACTGCTGTGTGTTGGTTCCAGGGGAAGGATAAAGCACCTCGACGTGGTGACGTTGCTGAGACGGATTCAGCCACCACTTGGTTTTGGCAAGTTATGCCCTCACCGAGTGGCCTGCAAGGTGGGTTTCACCTGATTTTGTCTGGCTGCAAGATGAGAAACCAAGCTGGAGTGAATAATAGTGTGTAATACAATATGTAGCAGTGAGGGAGAAGACAGAAAATGAATGGGAATTTAAAATTATGTAGAATCTGTCAGGCAAAATGTGTAATTTTGATGAGGATTAATGGCATTTTAATGTAAAAGTTGAAAAGCAATACAAAGGAGATGAATGATTGTTACATTATTTGAGGACTTCAGAATTATGGATATTGTGATTTTAGCAATTTCATTGGGAATAAGATCAAACCTTTTAATTAAAGGATTGTTACAACAGTACTGTCATTTGGATTTCTCATATATCTGTTTTATAAATAGATAAAGTTAACATGTAAACCACTGGGTTGGAATGGAATATCATAGGGCATGCTTAAAGCAAATCTCCATCTATCTATATGCTAATATCAATTATTCATTGAGTAATGCTTTTAAACTAGAATAGAAGAAAATCCAAGTCAGACACTCGGAAAAGATTTTGATAGATGAAATGGTGTCCTTTTGGCAGAGAGGGTCACAGCAATGGTGCTCTAAAAGGAGAACACTAATGCAGGGATGGACTGACCCAAAGAGAGAAGCCCCTTTCACAGCAATTCAGTGTAGCTGGCGTAAGAGACTCAGAGCATCACTGAAGAGTTGCCTGAGGAATGGATGGGCTCAGACAGTTCAGACCTGGTGCTCTGCTTCTCTGTGGAGCATGAGGAACCCCCGGGAAACCTGGGACACGACTGCAGCTGGAGTGCAGGCCCTTAAATAACTGCTTTTGTCCTTAGTACTGGCACAGTGTGACTCATAGTCAAGAACTGGCTTCAGTGTTTCGAGTTAGCTCAATTAATAGCTCAAGAAAACTACTGTAGAGTTGTAACTTTTGAATAAGCATGCATGTGGTTAATACCGGAAAGAAGCGGTGTTGGCTGCTTATTATACGCAACTCGGATGGAAGACAACTTTGTTTTGAGGAAGTTAAATCATTTTTATTCCTCTCAGTAATACTATTCTGTGACTACATCAGCTTTTCAAAAATTAACATTACAGGAGATTTTTCCAAAGAAAGCAGCATCAAAATTTGTTTTCCTTTTCTCATTTTCAGAGGTTAGTAGCCATGAATATGCCACTAAACAGTGATGGAACCGTCATGTTCAATGCTACTTTGTTTGCTTTGGTTAGGACTGCTCTAAAGATAAAAACAGAAGGTAAGTTTCTTCACTATAAAGCCTGTACTGCACTTGTCAGAATGCACCATGAGGAAAAGTTACAATTTATTTCTTTTGTTGGACATGAGTAGGGGTGCCTTGGTATTGCTAGATCTGGTTTGCTTTTGGATCATGGATTGTATTCACTGTTGCTGGGAATGATTTGCTAGAAAATGAAAGGAAAGGAATAGTGAAGCCAGAGCCAAGGACACATCAAAAATTATGTTTTCATCTGGTCTGAAAAATGTGCAGCACTGGCATGGTAGGAGTTGTACTGCAGGAATTTAATGAATTCCCCTTCCTGTCCAACCAAGGTGCTCCTTCCCCACTACCTTTTAGCTCAGTGCCTTGGATCTCACAGTGGTGCAACTGCAACTTTTGCGCACTTGAAAGCAACATTCCCAGTCTGGTTGAGGTCAGTTCTGACTGGGTTGAATGGATTTTTGTCATTTGCATTTAAGAGGGAAAAGTTTTTAAAGATAGTGGTATGATGTTTCAAAGAATTTTCTTTCTATTTTTACACATTTGTCAATTTTTTTTTCCATCTTTTACTGCTTTTGGTTCTGTTTCTTCTGCTGTTCTCAGGAGAATTCGGGTTCCACTGGCAATAACAAACTTAGATTAAGGCCCCTCAGGCATTGCTGTGGTTTAGGTGAGCACTGCAAGAGATGAAAAACTGCCCAGTACTCAGTTGTTTGAACTTTCAAGCCTGTAAAACTGAGTAATTACTGTGATTAAGTAAATAAAGACTCAGCTTTGGATCAAGGAAGAAGTGGCTTGTACAGAAAAAGTCATCACTTTCTGGACAATTTAAGCAGAAGGAATGACAGAGTGAGGTCAGCGTCTGGAAGTCACATTGGACCTCTGCAGTGCTCCAGAGCTGGATTTGAAAGCAGCAGGAATTTGCTGTGTTATGCCCTTTTTTGTCTTTAGTTGTGGCATTGTCTGCTACATCACATAGCTTGGGCTTGCCCCAAAGGATCTCTATCACAGTCTTTAATTGCATACAGCTAATTAATATCCAAAGGATCATTCATTGCAGCTGGCCAAACCATAATTGCCATTCTCTGTTTTCCCATTTCCTTGCCACAGGTAACCTAGAGCAAGCCAATGAAGAACTTAGAGCAGTCATAAAGAAAATATGGAAGAAAACGAGCATGAAATTACTTGACCAAGTTGTCCCTCCCGCTGGCGGTCAGTGCGATAAACTCTGCCATGTGCTGTTCTCTGTGCATGCTGGTCTTTCTAGATTGCTAGGAACCAAAGAAATAAAACTGCTAAATTTTGCAATTATAATGTGATTTAAGGACAACAAACAACAGCAAAATAAATATTGAGACCATTATATCCTATTGCAGTAGCTAGTAAATATAGAACTGATAAGTGAAACTTAAAAAGAGAGAGAGGAAAATGTGCTTATTTTCGTGTTTGAAAAACAAACCACAACCTTACTAGACCTAAAAGTAGCCTTGATTTCAAATCATTCAGCAAAATAAACTAGCTTGAGTTTAATGCCGTGAGCAAAACAACATGTTTTGTACTCTGCTACATTATAGCTTATTTGCTTGTATATGTTGAATAGTTTTGGGAGAAAAAACCAAAAATAATTAATTGACAGCTTAAATTTTTTTTTTGCTAAATTAATAAAGCAAGAAGCAAAATGATCTCAGTTACACTGCTTTAAACCGGAGTCATTCCACAGATGATGGAAGTGGTTCAGATTTAAGCCAATAAGACTGAGATATGAATGTGGCCATCTAAAGAGATACCTGAATTCTGATGACACCAAACATTTGTGAGAACTACCAGGCACGTTTATGAAATGTCCCTACGTGCTGTAAAATGACATGTTTATATCTCTCTTTGTAAATATATATATTCTGATATATATATTTAACCTTTTTCAATATATACATTTTTATTAATATGCTGTAGTGTAGGTTTAGGTGACTGTTTTTTTACTTGCTTTTTCAAGTTTTAAAGGTGCAGGATCTGTCTCGCTGTCACCTATGCCCAGGGTATATTTACCCAGACATCCAATCCTCAGATCCATTGTAATCCCCTGGCATTTCCTGTAGTTTATTGTACCCTCACAGTGCTATGGCAGCTCCCAGGACTGCTCACACTCCAGCCCGTGGCCCATGGAGGGGGAGGCTGGCCCTGGAAGGGGATGCTCAGTGCCAGGAGGAGGAGCGCTGCCTGCACTGCTCTTGGCATCACTCAGGAGCAGCAGCAGCTCTGTGGCTGGAGGAGCCACTTGCTATTGGTGTGGTGGCTGCTGGATAATAGGGGGGTGAAGGCAAAAACCTGGCTAAATTGACTGTCCAAAGGGGAACTGATACTGCACATTTAAAACAACTTTTGTGTTCTACTTTGTTGTTTTTAGCCTTACACCTAAGTGCTTGCATGGCATAGATGAATCGCTTTGTTATTGTTGTAACTATGTGCTTGAGCTTTTTCTGCAGCCTCTGTTCCTTTCAACTATGAGTCTTTCCGAATATTCTGAAGCAATTCTGTTTTAGGGTGGTGGCATGGAATTAGCGTTGCCTCTTGCCAACTTTATTCCCCTACATTTTTATTGAAATAGAGACGCATGCTTCAGAATAGCGAGCTCTGCCTGCCTAAATCAATCTGACAAAGAACCTGTACAGATTACATTCCTAGAACTAATCTCACCTAGTGGTTCACTCTTAACTTCAGCTTCATTTCATTGCTGGGTATAAGCTGTGTATTCATTTTCAGCTATACTAAAATTCATTGCTAATGTTTGTTCTGCAAATGCAGCTCTTCAGTGTAGCTAGAAGGCTGAAAACCTGGATGTGCTCAATTGATAGGGAACAGTGTGGCTTCTGCAACTCAGTACAAATAGGAATGTGTTGGGAAGTCCTGCAGATTTATGAATTTTCAATTCCAGTTTGCTTTGTTCCTCTGTGGACCTTGTTATGATTTACCTGAAAATTGAAAATATCGTAAACCACCCAGAAAAAAACGAGGAATACAGCTATTTTGCATTCATGTGCCATAGGAGTGTAAAATAGCTTAGTGTACAGTAGAAATTAGTTTTGATGTTTAATATTCAGTGGAAAATTGTCTGTGAATTAACACCAGTTGACAGCTGAAAATAATTTCCTGGGAGATGGAAGATTCTCTTCAATATGAATCAACAAAGCATTCAAATTCAGTATGTTAAAATCACTTGCACTTAAAATTATTGAGAGGTCCCATTTCTAGTAGTTTGCTCCAGTGTTACTTGTGCTGATATTGCTGAATGCTAGGTCCTTTTTGTGTGTCATGACTATGTCTCCAGAACATTTATTTGCAGAGCAGAATGAAAACAGTCAGTGTAGCAGGTTTTATTTTCCCTGGGTTATAAATAGATGCACTAAAAAGAAACAGTTAATTATTGGTACTGATTAAATCACTTCTTACTATAACTCAATGAGACTGTTAAAAGTTAGCAATACATTTTCAGTAGAGAAAGGCGAAACTGCTTTGCAAAAACATAGAATGTCAGTCAAATATCTGATGAATGAGTGAGACTAGAGACGAAGAGAAATACATAAAACTCACTAAGGAGTCAGCTGTATTCCCTAAAGTTCCCAGTCTCCACCTGCAAATCCATTTAATCCTGCCTAGTACTTTTTGCCCTCTTCCAACAGCTTCCTTTTGAAATGATTCCTTCTGCCATCACTAATTGTAATTAGCGATTTGTCTGTTCTGTGGTCAGTTATGCTTAGCTGCCTTCCTATACCTGTCTATATCTGGCTATGTGTGTGTTACTCAAAAAACAGAGTCAAGGATGGCTCCCCTTGGCCAGGAATCAGTTCTGTGTGCTCGTGTCTGCAGAACGACTGACTGTGCCTGTGACATACACGAGCGCCGTGGGGACACAGACAGGCTTGGGCACGCACGGTCCAGCAGACTGGCAGTGCATTTGTCTGATATGCTTGTGAGAAATTGGTGCACCAGAGTGATCAGTAAGGGCTCTTCATTTTTGCGTCCTGGTATTGCACAGGTGTTGTCATCTCAGGCACAGTCAGTGGCCGTGCAGTGTCATAGCCTGACGTGGGACATGCTCCAAGTGCAGCTCCCACAGCGCTGTTCGTTATACCCAGTCTGTCACTTCTACGTGCTTGTTCTTTCTGGCAGCCATTTGCTAACTCGCTTCCTTCAAAGTTCTGTTCAAATACTTGAAATGAAATAGTGTGAAGGATGGGGAAAGGCTTATCTGGGGAGCGAAACCAGAGCTATGTGGCAGATCAGTGGATTTATCTAAAGTAGGGAAGGCAGTGCTGTGTAAGAGATCTCATCCTAATATAACGCACCGTTAGTCTCCTGAAGAGCTGCTAAGGAAGATTACAGGTGAACATCAAAGCAGATGTTCACAAAAAGTTTATTAATGAGACTCATGGAGTCAACTAAAAAGCTTTTTATTGCTGAGATGGAATCCATAGACTGGTGAGCTTTTCTTATGAGCTGTTCCTGATATTTCCTGCTAGTTTCTCCTTTCCTAGCAGGAACTGGGGGGACTCTGACCCTTGAGGAGTTGTCAGAGTTTGGCAGAGCAGGCTCTTTAATATGCTAAGATGTTTCCTGCAACAGACTGGTCTCCCAACCAGTATCTTTTGAAGCAATTGTTGTAATTATTTTTGTTTTGATATGTTTAAAGACAAACTGCTGGGAGAAGACCTTCTGGGTGCATTTTCACTGTAGTTAAAGGCTGTTGTACTTTCTTCACATGCATACAGCCCATTTCAGCCATTATAATGACAGGAGCTGATTTTCCATGGTAGAGGTTTCCTTTTGAGAAAAATTTAATCAGAGAGGTAAAAATGGATTCAAAAGGTATTGTTCATGAATTGGATTCCGCACCCTTTTTGATGAGAGCAAGTCACTAAAAGAAGAAAGTCAGTTTAAATTAGAAAAACCACTCATTACAGGTAAAAATAATACTGCAGATACTACCCTCAGTGAGATACATTGGCACATATTATTGATAAAATGAAGATACATGGACACTCTGTCTTAATCAAATGTTAAAAAAAGCCCATGATTTCTAACAGAGGTGTGTTAAATGTGTCTGGGCATGTTAGATCTTCATGTTCAGTCAAGTCACGACTGTACAGAATAGCAGTTGATGCCTAAACCACACCAGCCCCTCTTTATGTATAGCAGGAGGCAGAAATCCTGTTGCCAATGGTTACCTCTGGATACTGAAAAACATGGGGAGATTGGACAGTACAGCAGGAAGGGAAGTGGAACTTGGTGTCAGATAACTCTAGGGAAAAAAAACGTGTGACAACAAAAGCAATGTTTTTGAATAGAAAACTATTCCTAGTTTTCTGGCAAGCATTAATCACCGAGAGATCAAACTTGCCCAGCTGAATGATTCAGTGGACTCTTAAACAGGCACATTCATTCTTTACCTGCTGGGAACCAGCTGATTTTGGTGTCCTCACAAGGGACCTGCCTTTGGACTTTGGAAACTTTCCAATTTGGGTTTTGTTCACAACAGTGACTCTGTAAAAATGCTGCATTTCGCTGCCCTGGCTGTTTGCCTTTTGTTTGAATGGTATTCATTTCACTGATGGAAGTTATTTTCAGTTCTTTCAGCATTACAGAAGTGACACAATACGTGCACTGACAAACAAATTTGCTTCAGCAGAGACAAAAAAAGAGCTGTAGGCAGAGTCACTCTTATGAGCATCACTGTGAGACATAGTTGATTTTATTTAATCTATTTTCTCCAAGAAAGTAAAGCCAGTACTTCAGCCTCTACGTATATGCAAACATGTTTATGGTTTTGGTAGAAACTTACTTAGAACTACATGAGTGTTGGTAAAGTATTGCATTTTCTCTTTTATTAGGATGAGTTCACTTAAGTGACTGAACCAAACCTGCTTGCTAAAACATTGCTTTTGAGCCCATTACAGGCTCCATTGTTGTAAGCTGGAAGCACAGTACCTGTTGCACCCATCACATTTCCCCCCCAAATCAGATGTGAGTGTACAGGCTATTGATAAATGTGCTGACTTGGGAGAGATCTGTCTGGTCTGTTCATTTAGATGATGAGGTAACCGTGGGGAAGTTCTATGCCACCTTCCTGATACAGGACTACTTTAGGAAATTCAAGAAACGCAAAGAACAAGGACTGGTGGGGAAATATCCTGCGAAGAACACCACGATTGCGCTGCAGGTGATTTTTTTATGTTTTTAACTAACCATTTTGTGAGCTTACTTGAAATGGCAGGTAGATGAATATTGATGATTGTGCAATGCTGCCAGGATTTTATTTAGCTGGGACACTTTTGGCCCTTATTCATCAGAAAAGTAAAACCTAATTCTGCTGTTCTGTCTATAACAAGGTAAGTGCAAAAACTTGTTCTCTGTGGATTACTCAAACAGTAGCAATGGTTATAAAATTTCTTAGCAAGTCTAGCTGATAAATCACAGTCTAAAGTTGCTGATTGAATATTGGATAAATAAAGCTCTGAGCTATCGTTTGTGTTCTTTGTTTTGCTTTAACTGTTCAATTTCTTGTGTTCCTATAATGCTACAAGCCAATTCTCAGGGAAATTCCTACTGTGCATTGCCTCATAGTAAAGAGGTTTTTATCCAGCATCATTTTTATTAATTCTCATTGTTCTTTTTCTTTTCCACTTCTGATATGGTGAAATATCTTCCTATTTTTTTTTAATATTTGCGAATTCTGACTTTTGCATCCATCGATTTCTTTCATGGGAAGTGATATTAACATACTGCATTAATGTCACACACTTCTGTCTGTCTCTTAAACCAAGCTTCACATGGAAACCAGGACAATAGATTTGGCCTTCTGTCTCTCAACAGGCCTGCAGCAAGCAGTCCATAGAGTACACGTGATCTAAAGAGCAAATTCTGACAACTTCTTTCCACTGGTACCCTTTGTAGAATGAACTTTGAAACAGGCAAATGGAAAGCTGTTCTCAAATAATTCCAGGCATCATACACTGCACCGTTTTTATTGGATTGGGCCTTGGTGAATTTCAGTTAATGATTAGTAGTTTACTACAAACTTGAAATATATTTAATGTTTCTGATAGTTTTTTATTCTGATGCCAAAATTTAGGAATATGTTGTGAAAAGCCCCTTCTAAAAGAGGAGAGCTGTGTTAACCTGATTCAGATACTGGTTGTTAAAATTCTGTTGGTTTGTACTTCAGTTTAGCAAAATGATCTTTGCTGCGTTGAGTAATTTGTTTCCTTCCCGTTTCCTAAGAATGTCTCTGCTGGCAGCTCTGACTCCCACTGTGTTCCAGATCACCACAAGCATAAGAGACACAGCAACCAGGGCAAGATTCACCACAATTCTTGCTATTTATTTGTGGCTTGCCAGGACTGTATGAATTGTATTTGCATACATGAAAGAAGAGAAAATTATTGGTGATGGAGGTGATACAAAGGCTGTAAACAGCTGAGAGGGAAGTGAAAGACGCTGGATTTTTAGGAAGGACTTTTCAGACTCCTTTATTGCAGAGGCATTTGGGCATAAGGAGGTCTAAGTCAGTTTTGAGCCTCAGTATTGCAGGTTTCCACTTGTGTTTTTGAAGTTGCACACCCAATGTAGACAAAAGCACTGAGTTCTCAAATGTGAGTATGCTCTGTTTTTATTGTCAGACTCTGCTTCCTGTTCAATGACAAAGACAGAGGGCAAGATGGAACTGGAAAGACTCAGCTCTTCCTCTCTCCTCAGGCAAATATTTTTCAATTCAAAACAGCTAAAAAAATGACCATGAATCTCTGCTAGAAATCTGCAAAGGCCTGTGGGATTAGAGGCATGGAACTTTCTTTTCTGATTAAAACAATGCTCCCGTGGTATTAAAATGAGCCAGGCCAGTAGATGGGAAAGTTATTGCTTTCTTTTTCCCCATCTTCCTCTTTCCTGCTTTTGTCTTTCTAACAAATCAGTAGGAACTCAACTTGATTTACCAAATAAAAATGGAAATACTATTTCAAAGAGACCCGAAGCCTGTGGTTGGAAAAAAAAGCCCAGTCCAGCATATAAATGAATAATATAATTTTAAACTGGAAGCTATAGCATGTCAAATTCAAGGTCACGATGCTGTGTTTGTTAGAATAATTAATTATATGAGGATACAGCTTTAAAACACAGCTGGATATCATTGTAAAAGAGATGTTCTACTTCAACAAGGAATTGATTTCTTCTGATCAATGACCCTGAGAATAGTCCTGTGGGATGTGTTATAGGGAATTTAGTATAAATGATCACAGAGAATCTTTTTGGCCTTACAATGTATATCAGGTGTTTCCGTTTTCAGCCTCTTTATTCCAGGCTTTGTCCAAAGCTTAAATGCTTGTAAAAATTCAATGTTTTCAAAGGCCTTTATTCTTAACAATCATTTTTGGCAGCGTAATTTCTGGGTGTATGATCCAGCTTGTGTCTCAACCATAGAAATTTTGTTAGATGATCTGTGAAAAGCTTGTAACTATGAAAATATTAGTTCTTGGAGAGCTAGTAGTGACAGGTTTTTCCATTTATTCTCTCAAACACTCTAGGTAAACTAAAGTTTGCATATTTCTCTGGTAAACAATACACTAAGAAAAGCAGAAACATGCAGTATCAGTGTGTTATCCAGCTTTTCAGGGAAGTTGTGATGACTTATGTCACTATGGCAGAGGTGCTCCAGCATTAACTGATCAAACGTGCTGCACATTCAGTTTTGCAGCACCTGACTTTGTTACGAAGACGTGAGTGGAACAGGTGATGAACAACAACAGAAAAAGAATTTGGCAGCCTTCTCTCCTCTCTGGAGGGGAAAATTATCCTCAGCTACACCTGAGTAACTGACACTGAAATCTGACAGTAAATACAGGACCTTTCTTTTCATTCTTGGCTGCGTGGTCCTTTTCTATTGTTTTGAGAACTTCCTTTTTTGAAATTAGAAACTTCCTATAATCAGGGTGGGCACGTAACTTCAGCAGCAGCTTTTACTAAGTTTCTCTAGACTAGGTAAGATTTCACAGTGTCTGGCAGTCATGATCATCACTGCAAACAGCCCCTGCTTTCTGAACTGCTGAACATGAGAGCAGCAGAAGCTGGGCTACATCTGTCTGTAATTTTTTGACCTCTGTCATTCAGAACCTTTCTATGCTAGGAATTGCTTGCTTAGAGCTTTAAATAAGATGAGGAAAGTACTTTTACCAGGCTAATAAGAAAAGGCTTTCCAGCTATCTGATTCTTCTCTTTGTAAAGAACAAGAGCAACTGTATTTTCATATTCTAGTTTGCATCTCACCCCATTTCAGACCAGTGGTCGTGCTGCAAAATCCTTAAGCAACCAGCAGATAAAAGCAATGTCACCTGTTCCAATTTGTGTCAAAAGCCATAGGAGCAGGAATGCTCTTGTACTTTTGCTGATACCTGTGACTTTCTCTTGGGGTGAATGAACTAGTTAATTAGTGAAGATCAGGGTTCCTAAGGCTCTAATAAACCTTGCAGCTCCTGTGTTATCTAGCCTGGCTTTCCTTATCTCCTTTCTCTTGCAAGAGAGGAACAAACAACCTGCTGTCAAGATTTACAGTCCCTTCCTAACCTTTGAGTGAAGGGAGAGGTGAGCTACAGTTTTATAATCCTGCTGATTCTTACAGTTGCCCGTGTCACACTCTCCTGCCTTCAGACAGCAAACAGCCCCTGTGAGACAGAAGGCTCCATGTGACTGAATCCATTGTGTTTTAATTTTAAGGACAACTGTTGGGCAAAAAACTAATGGATGTTGCCATTTTCCCCGTTTTATGAGACTGCAGCAGCCTTTTTTTTTACATAGATCACTTATTTGGCCTTTTTTATTCCTCATGCTCACATGGTATTTTACTGGGGTTTTGAAGGCTGGGTTTTTTACAATATTGTCATTCAGTACTTTTGAAGGGAAAACCTGTAGCTGTCAAATGGCCTAAGGCCCTGTTTTTCCAAGGGAATTTTTTTTTTAACTAGTCCTTTAGTTATAATCTAGGATATTAAATTGGATGCCTTGCTTTTAGCTAAAGCTTTTTAAAACAAAACTTCTTACGCTGCTGTCTCTGATAGAACGATGTATATTAACATAGGCTGAAAAGTGATGCAGAATCATTTAAGAACCTTTACATGCAAGATAAAAGGGTTTTTAGAACTGCAAAGGAAAATCTCCACAGTACCACAACTTGAATTCAAGGTCATAAAAAGCAATGTTTTCAGCAAGAAAAGCACTTCCTGAAGAAGTGTGGAATGAAAGACAGGGAGCCATCCACACTGTGTTTGGTTAGCTAAAGAGAATTGGATAACACAGGGTAAAATTCTGTAAGCTCAGGAAAGTCCAGTGAGACTTTCTGGTGCCCTCCAGTAGTTGTGTTAATCAGTTCTGTTTCACCAAGTGTGGGAGTAAATCTTCCCTTGGAAGCCACATTACTTAGCTAAAGATTCAGTCTGTGGGCTCAGGAAGGCAGGCTGACCAAGGAGCATGTGTTAAAATACTGGTCGTAGAAGAAGTTGTCTTCAGAGAAACACACAGAGCATTTGATTTCAGGGTGAATGAACGCTAGAATAAGTACAGAATGGGTGGTTTTTTGTCATTAAGATGTAGGCATTTTAACACATGAAACTGAAACTTGCATTCTTTGCCTGAATTTTGTTTGGTTATATGAAACCAAAACTTGTGAACTGTGTCACAAGAATGTCACTGGCAACCCCCTCATGTTTAGGGGCCAGAACCTCCACCCCTAAAGGAAACAGCTTCTTCTGACATTGACTTTGAGATGTGTTTGGTGCAGGAGAAGAAACAATGGAAATTTGGGTTGAGTTAGAAAATCAGAGCAGAGTTCCCTGCAAAACTTTGTGTTTGCTCTGTGTATGCCAGAGCAGGCAGGAATTCCTTCTCTTACTCCACAGTAACTTCATTCAGGGTGATTTTTATTCTGTAGAGGTCAGGTTTTCCCCAAGGGTGTAGCATTTGCTGTTAGCCTAACCCAGGCTGCTGTTTGGGTACGTGTCATAGAAGAGGAAGCAGCCTAGAAAGTGAAGAGGGTCTCAGGGGAATGATTATCTGCTCAGGCTGTTCAGTCGAGGAAGTCTTTCTGCCCTGAAGTTTCAAATTCTTCCTCACTCAGAAAAGGACACTTCAAATGATAACCAACAGCAGTTTGTCCAAACTTGCATATTGTCACCAAAAAGCATCCTCAGAGTTGCAATAACAAATATCCCTTGGAACCCCACAGTTTGTCTTCTGCAGACCCAGGGGAATTCACCCCCTTATGAAGGGAAGAGGACAAGAAGCTATGAAATGAAATGAAATGGGTGTCCAGTTGGAGTCAGCTGTTTAGGCCATTTTTATGGTGTTACACATGCCCTGAGGTCCACCCCAAAAAGGGCTTCCATTGCCTTTCTTGTGCTATTGAGTGATACTTATGCAGTGACAACAAATACATTTTCTGGGTCAGAAAGAGATGTCTTTGTGTAATGATGGAAACTTGTATTGAGCCAAACAGTAGTCACGTTGCTGGTAAAATAGATGTTAAGTGAAGCATGAACAATTTTAATTACTTTCATCCAGCACATTGAGGGAATGAACTAATTCTACACTATTTTTCCTATGGAAAATACTTACTGTAAACCATGTAATGCATCTATATTTCATATTTATTTATGTGTAGCCCTCTTTGTTAATACACACAAATAAAACTTAAGGGATATTTTCTTTCACATCCCAGGAACATAAAAGCACTGATTTCTTGAGCTGAACCTGATTTCGAAACGTATTTAAGATTAAACTAATTATGCTTTTTTCTCTCTGCAAATGTTACAACTATTATTAACCCTACAGAAAATGGTAATAGAAAAAGGAAAAAGCCAAATCCTCTGGTAGGCATCAGCTGAGGGGTTAATTTGCTGCTCAAGTTCCATTTAACTGTGCTCCCATGTTCATGTGGTGTTCACAGAAGGGCTCAGCTCCAAGGCAGCCCTGGCTGGAAGCTCAGAGCTGCTGTGCAGTTGCAGCACACGGAGCGCTGGGAGCCGGGCTCTGCCGGGATGGACAACTCTGGACAGTCAAGACTTGACTATTATGTCTCTTATGTCCACTGCTATAGTGTAGGTTATCCAGCTATTTTTCTGCATGCTTGTTTCCTTATTTTAGTAGTTCTGTCGTTGTATTCTGTTCACACTCACCTCAGTTTATTTTTATGTTAAAGTGTCAGTGTAGCTCTGAGGTTTTTTACTCTTTGTAGTTTTCTTTGCTCTAAAATAAGCAGATAGTAAAAGCACGTTCTTTACCTGTAAATGTAATGGTTTGCATGGGTGTTTTAGAGTCATAAGCTTTCAGGATTCTGAAGCTCTGAAAACCTAAGTATTTAGAATTAATGCTGGTGCTTTTTTCCAGTTCTGGTAACTTTATATACCACTATACATAAATATATATAATTATTCTAAAGTCTGCAAGGCAAAGGTTTCCAGTGTCTTCCAATTCCTGGTGTCACTCTAAGATGCCTCAAAAGAGGGACCACTGGGTATTTTACTGACTGGAAATAGTGTAGGTTCTTACCATTTAAAAACGGGTATTGTGCTTGTACTTCTTAAACGAAGCTTAAACTGCATCTGTATGTAGGTTGGACCATACCTTAAAATGGTTGTGGACTAAGTTTAGGTACAGGGAAAATGATCTTTTTGTAGTTCCTGTATTTATAAGCATTTGAATGTTTTTCTGGAAGTCATGACTGGAGTCTTGCATTATACACAGATTTCTTAATATAAGACATGTGTCTAATATGGTGTTACTATTTTGTGCATACTGTAGGTGTGGGAAGTTGATTTAAAATACATTTTGTATTTGCTAAAAGCAGTGTTTTCAAAATGTTTACATGTTTATCTTTTAAACGTTTTGATGTTTTGGTGTGAGGTGCCTTTCAAGCCTCTTAAAGCATATCTCTAAATAACCTGTCTAGGGGTACAGTTATTGGTCATATGATATTTTTTCTCACCAAGCCTGAGGGACTCCTACAGTTCTGTTACTTCTGCTTTTGAAAACACATCTGTATTATCTCAGTGGTGTGTCAGGGACAGGGGCATCAGGCATTGTCTGTTGAGATGCTGTTTAGGACCCAGCACTGGTGTATCAGTGCCTTGTGCCACCCTGAAAACATTGCAGGTGCTGTTGTGCCTCCAGAGCACAGCTGCACAGAATTACCATCTTCATCTGAAGTCCTTCTGTGCATTTATGGGAAAGCCTAATTAAAGACATGCTTGGGTTTCTCGTGTAATTATGTTGTTCAGCACTCTGTGTGTCACTGCTTTGTTAAGTAACCTTTGGACTGATACTTCTCATCTTTCTCATACCTACAAGGATAAAAGATGAAGCAAGGAAGGAATCAAAAATTAAATTTTGGTTAAGCAGTGTGTCTGAACAAGAAATAACTTCTTTTGCAAACTTCTAGTGAAATCTGTAAAACAGAGAGAGCCATGCTCAAGGACTGTGAGGAAGTAATTCCTGTATAACACTAAAATTTGACTTTTTTTAAAAAAGTTGTTATAACGTGATGCTTCAGGCATGTGGCATGTCTTGAATCACTGTATGTAATAAGAAAAAATCTTATAAAGTTCTACTTAGGGTAATAACCACCTTCTAAGAACTTTAGCAATCATAGTGAAAAAGAAACAAGCACACCTCTGGCAAGAGTAGACAAATCACTTTGCAGGCTCTCTTTTTTGAAAAGTCCTATCTGCTCAGCTTTTGTTTTTATCTTTGATTTAAATGCTGCATTTTTAAAACCTCACAAATGGAGGACGTGGAGTGCTCCCATTGCCCTGTTGTGTGTTACAACATCTCCAGGGTTCTTGCTGGGTGGACTAAAATGTGCAATATTATGCAGGGAATGTGTGTCTGAAGGATCTTTCTTCCCTGTAAACTAAAGAAGAGATGTGGGGAAGGTTGGTTTGATGTTTGTGTGCGCTCTTTTGTATAAGAAATCTTTAGTTTTGAAGCACTTGAAGGTAAAGTGCTTGATCAGCCCATGCTGTCTTCAGTCTTCACAGACGACATTAAGTGTGGTTCAGAGAAGGGATTTTCCTACTCACATGAAAGTATCAATTCCTGTGTTTTTACATCAGTCCCACTTTAGTAGTGGCTGACTGATCTAATGAAGAATCATCTTATCAGTAGGAGCTCAGCATGAGCATTTGTATCGTTATGTGGTGCTTCCCTGTCATAAAAATGGTTTTTATATGATTTAGAATGCTGTTGGATTGTACCAGGTAAAATGAGACAGTAAGTGGGAGTAGTCATTTTAAGGATAGAGTTCACAAAATTGTTGTAGGTCTTTCCATTACAGCAAATAAATTGAGGAATATTTCAATTCTGCAGACTGGTGTTACTTTAGAGCTTCAGTGCCTCTGTGAGTGAATAAAGCTGCTGGGTGTAGTGTAACTAACATACACCTTTGCATACGGTGACCCAGGTTTCTGTCTTCCACTGCTGACTGTGCCTCTGCAAGAGGCCTGTTACTTGGAAATGAGTATTACTGGAGAGAGATGAGATGATAAAGGCTGCCTGCTTTCTCTTGAGTAAAGGAGGGGTAATTCACCAAGAAGTAAGCCAGAAGGCAGTTGGAAATGTAATAAAAATTAAATTACTGTTCAGTGTGTTGCTGTCAAACACGTGGCTTTTCTCAGCTTCCAGACATATATTTGTGGGACTTTGTCACGATTTGGCAGACAGGAGTACGAGCTGGTAGTTTTTGTCAGGGTTAAATTTTGTCTGGTGGTGCTGTCTGACAGTGCTGTGTTCAGAGGAGGGCTCAGCTCGAAGGCAGCCTGGGCTGGCTGAAAGCTCAGAGCTTTTGTGCAGCTGTGGAGCAGCACACTCAGCCAGCATTGGGAGGTGGGCTCCTTGAGCATGAATAACTCTGGACAGTCAAGACTCTGCTGTGCCTCTTATGTTCAGTGCTGTAGTGTAGGTCTATTCAGGTATTTTTCTGGATGCTAATTTCCTTATTTTAGCAGTTCTCCAATTGTATTCTGTTCATACTAACCTCAGTTTATTATTATGTTAAAGTGCCAGCTGAGTTTTTTTGTTCTCTTTAGTTCTCTTTGCTCTAAAGTAAGCAGGTAGTGAGTGTGAAATGCAAGTGGCTCTTCTTGCTAATGGTCAAATAACCAAAATACAATAGCAGTGCTCTACTAAATCAATACTGCCTTTGTCTCTGATAAATAAATAGAAGCCTCTGGTCTTCCACTTGAAAACCTGTACCTTAAAGTGTTAATTTTGCTTCCCTTTAGCACCTTGCAAAATGATGACATTAGCAACCTTGCTGAGTTTTGACTGCAATTAGCATAAGAAGTGGGAGAAAGCACAATGTATTCATGAAACGAGTATTGTATATTAACTCACTAGTAAATGATTTTTAGAGCTTTGTTCAATTATGGCATAACTCTCAAAGTTCATCCCTGAGGAAGAAAATTGGATTGCCAAATAGATGTAGCTAATACGATTAGTCAGGCACCTCTTTCAGGAAGTGAAATACTGGAGTGAGTGAAACCTGAAGTGGAACCTGTAGTAAATCAACACCATTAAGATTCAAAGTTTTTTGGTTCATTCCCTTCCAGGTTCTGATTGCCCACACTGCGTAAATGCCATTTTTCTCCCCAGCAAAGCAACTATTTCTGTCTTCAGTGGAAATTTTGACTGTGCTCCTGGCAATGTGTGGGGAAAAACAGCATGAATGAGACCAAGCCATGTTTGGGGTCCTCCAAGGTCCCTCAGCTCCTTCTGGAGCTCTGAAACACACAAAATTCTCTACATTCTCTACAATCCTCATGCTACCCCAGGGCAAGTAACATGCAATGTCAGTGTTGGCCTGGTACAGCCCTCACATCTCCTTCAAAAATGCTAAAAAAGAATAAATCAGGTTTTTAGATCTTCATCAAAAATTGAGCCAAGTGCTGTGCATGATTTTTAGTAGTGTAAGTGTAAGAGTAGCAAAGGGTTAAACAAACAGATCTTGGATTTCTTCTGAACCTGAGGAGATAAAAGAAGTTGCTGGCAAGAATGAAACTGTGTTTCTTGCTTTGGACTGTAACAGCCAGAGTTAAATCAGGAAAAACATCTCCTTTTTGAAGTAAGGCAGGCCTGTACAAAAGCACTGAGTTCTTGGCACGGGTGTGACGTCTCTTTCCTCCCTGATGTGCAGGCCTGTCCTGGACAGTTTCAGCATTTTCCCTTTTCTGAAATGTTGCTTGTGGTAGCAAACTTGAGAGGAATATGAACCGATGTACGCTGAGTCTCTGGTGCTGTAACTCATTGGTTTTCTGTCCTAAAGTAAAGCTTTAAACCAAATATCTGCAAATCATAGTGCAGTGCAGATGAGCTGGAATTATTTCACTGCTTTCTTTTCCATCTGAGCTCTGCTAAAATTGCTGTTGCTATAGCAAAGATCTCCTTGTGTTTCCTTTGTTGACACAGGCTGCAAACATGTTTTTAACGTTAAATATACATCTCATTGAAATGCATTTTATTATAGTTCTTGCTGATTGCTTGTACCTTATAATAAGATTAATTTTTCTTCCATAGGGGTCCATAGACATCAGTGGTCTTTTAGTCAGTATCTACACTGTGATGACATAGACATGATCACCTCAGCAGTGTTGTTCTGGAATTTGCAAACCTTTTATTAATAACAGTAAAGAAATTTACAGCAGGGTGCATCCTCTGTGGATGTCAGGATACAAAAACTGTTAATTGTCCTTTAAAATAAATTTAACACCTGTAATTAAAGAGCGAAAAAGAATTTGCGTTCCTAATGTATTATGGTGTTGTCATTGATTTAGGCAGGACTAAGGACACTTCATGATATTGGCCCAGAAATACGCCGAGCTATATCCTGTGACTTGCAAGATGATGAACCAGAGGAAAACAATCCAGAGGAGGAGGAAGATGTTTATAAAGTAATGTCAGAACACAACCATGTGAATTGTTTTTCGTATAATATGAGAGTAAAGAATGATCTTACCCTTGATAATAATACTTTTAAACCCCTCAAATCAGAAAATATAAATATTTTATAAATAAGTATATTTTAGGTATAAATCTATAAAAATGGTAGTATCAGGACACTTGCATTTCTTCATAAATTTAGGAAGCAGTTCCTGCAGGGTGGTTCTCCTGCCCCTAGTTATTTCTCATTAGTTCTTATTTTTTCTTGAGCAAATCCTAACAAAAGGTATGAACCTTGTCATCTCAAATTTTGATAGTGGCAAGGTGTAAACTGGTTTTAACCTCTGCAGTGGTAGATAGGAAGAAGAGAATGAAATTCTATGCAGCCAATCCACAACAGACACAGAGCTGTGCATTTTAAAATGAATGCATGGAATGACATAGAGGTCAACTAAATATAAATGCCATTTCCAATCCCGTGAGGGATATCAATAAGAATCAATCAGAAAAAAAGATTAGTTTTCCTCTTTATACTCTTTAGTCCTAAGTGGTGAACACATAACTTTGGTGTTATAAGGAGAGGCAGCCTGCAAACCATTTGTCAGCCAGCAAGAAAACTTATTTTTTCCCAAGCATTTCAGAAGAAGCAGATGTAAAATCACGCTTCTGCAGGAATTACGGCAGAAGCCCCATAGCTTGCTACTGTCCTTTGCAAAAAGGAGGACGTGGCACTGGAGACAGTGCCCCAGCTGCCATCAGTAGATGCATTTCTCTGCCAACCATCATTGCCTCCTGTCTTCTCTAGATTGAGCTGCAACTCAGACTGCTGTCATCCAGGACCCACACCTGGCTAGACAGGGAGGCTCCCTAACCTGGGTCAGGTGTCAAAGAGAGCTGCATGTCCTAGTCATAACTTAGCACCTCATCCTCTCTTTCACCATCCATTACACTCCCAGGGCTGATAAAGAGGAACTACTCTTTCTTGTACCTCTGTGAGAAGAAAGAATGGAAGCACTGGAGCTGAATGTTCCCTACCTGAGATTTGCTTGCAAGCTGTTGCATGGCACACCATCCTGTCTGAGTGACGCCTGTTGCAAACCAGTGCTCCTGGAGAGCAGGAGAGAATTCCACCAAAGCCTTCCCAAAAATTAAGCAAACACGTCTCTCTCTGCGGAAGCTGGTGCATGCTCATGTATGGGAATCTAGGTTTCTCCTGCGTAATAAAATGGGGAGAAAGCTGGATATGTCACTTTTAGTTGTGTGGAAAAGAATAATGATCACAGCATACTGTTGATTTGACTCTGAAATACAATATTGTCATCACCACAATCACATTTCTGTCACTTCAGGAGATCCCATCTGAAGCATCATAAAATTAGAAAGAAAAATCACAGGTTACTTGAATTGCTACTTTTCTATGCATGTAGGAGAGAAAAGTAAGTTGTCACTGTCAAAAGTATATTCTCTTAAGGTATCTGATATAATTTTTTCTTTTTCTTCCCCTAAAACAGAGGAATGGTGCCCTCTTTGGCAACCACATAAACCATATTAGCAGTGACAGACGAGATTCATTTCAGCAAATCAACACCACACACCGTCCCTTACATGTCCAGCGGCCTTCAATTCCCTCTGCGAGCGATACTGAGAAAAACATTTATCACCAGGCAGGAAACTCTGTGTACCACAATCATCATAATCACAACTCGGTAGGAAAGCACGTTCCAAACTCAACAAATGCCAATCTCAATAACGCCAACGTGTCCAAAGTCCATGGAAAACACACAAGTTTTGGAAATCGTGAGCACAGATCTGAAAACGGTTACCGTTCACACCCCAGGACTGATCACGAGAAGCGTAGAAGGCCAAGCAGTAGGAGGTAAACTTATAAATGTGTCTTCACTTTTAAATAAATTTATAAATACACTATAAGAAACTTAAGCTAAGTGAAATTAATTTGAATCTTCATTTCTGTAGCCTATCAGTGTGTGAGCTGTATTTAAAATCTAGCTCTGATGTATGGGAAATGCATAAAACTTCACTAGAGTTTGAAAGTAGCAGTTTTCCTGAAGTGAAATAATTAGTTACAGCACAGACATTGTAATCACCAAAGAATTTCTCTAAATTATTTGTTTTTAAAATATTTTTCTCATTTTCATGGCTTACCTGGATAGAACACGCTACTATGAAACATATATTAGGTGAGTTGATGTTGTTCTGACATAATTGAACAGGGTAGAGGAGTTTTTCTTCTTTTTTTTTCTCCTTTCCTTTTTCTTTTCTAAATTAACTGTATGACAATGCATATGCTTGGTAACTTAAGTGACAATTTTTAAGTAAAATTTTTCACGGCCTGTTCTAAAAGGACAAACTTCAGGTAAAATTCAAAACTATTCAAGCCCTTTAGAAAGTCCAGGCAGGATTCTGCAGTTTTCAACAGGCTAAAGATCACACCTAATTGTAGCCCTTGTTAAAAATTGACTTGTCAAGACTGGAAAAACCACTGGTGTTAGTTTTGATAAATGTTAATGTGTACAGTTCTTTTCATAGGGGACTCAAAATCTTTCCTGGTCTTATGTCTGCATATTTTCTAAGGCAACTTTTAAAATATAGGATCTGTTGTTTTAATTGAAGTGCATTGGTAAATGGATGTTCAGTGGTGGTTTTAAGGGCTGGATTTGCATATCCATTTCAGATTTTTTTTGGAATACCTCAGTGAGAACGTCTTAATATTTGAGCCATTTGGCAAACTTCAGGCATTGGAGAGAGGCTTTGTTTTTCCAAATAACTGAATGTATATAATGTAAAAACATCTTAAAAGTATTTGACTTCAGTGAGCATCCTCTTAGTAATTGTTTTCCTATTTGTACCATAAGGAAATAAAGGAAGGCCATCTCTAAGAAAGAGATACCTCATTCATGTTGTGAACTGCACTGCTCTGCACTACTGTAACACCATAGTCTGAACTAGAGACTTGTTAACGCTTGTCTTTTTATTTTACCCTTTTGAAGCACATTGAAAGAACTGTGTATAAAATAAACAATATATAATTGATATAAATAGAAGAAAATAATTGTTTGTTTGCTACTTACAGATCTGAGACTGGTGATGGGCGCCGACCTACAATTCGCCGTGAGGAACATGAAGTCCAAGACTATTGCAATGATGATCATTATTTGGGAGAGCAGGAGTATTATAGTGGAGAAGAATATTATGAAGATGACAGTATGTTGTCAGGAAACAGGTGAGGATATTTGCAAAATAAAATGTTCTTAAATAATGATATTTGTTAAATAAAATAATGTACAAAAATATTTCAGTATTTTAGGTACATAGATGTAAAGGCTTCACTAAGCACACTTACACTGCAAATTCTCTAATGAAATTAATACTCCACAACTGATGAAATGTGAAATGATGAGTAGGAATGGAGAGTACTCCAAAGATGGAATGTTTCCCTTCTACTGAAGAAACTCAGTAATGTTTCAAAAATAATCTCCACTTTAGTTCATACGCTTTTATTTTCAAGTCCAGCCCAGAAGTAGAGGAATTTATTGCCATTTCATCTTAGATCCATAAGTGCATATGCTCAAGTGCCAGACGTGCTTAATTATCCTCCTCCTCCTTCCCCTATACGGACTACATTCACCAGCTGAATTCTGGAAAGATTGGCACCCTAATCTGCATCTTGTTGGTTTGCATAAAAGCTGAGATTTGCATGAAAACTAAATTTAACAGAATTCTCAGGTCACTATTTTTTTGTGTGTGATAGTTAGCATCAAGAGACACCCTTCTGAGATCTGATTTTAAACACAAAAATATCCAGAATGTAAGAGGCTTAAATCCATTCTGAGCTTCTGTGCTCCTGCACCTTACCCAGGGTTCTCAAGAGAGCAGAACAGAGTATTTATTTTATTTTTTTAAGCACTGAGAACTTATATTTTTGCCTGTACTGGTAAGAACGCATTCATTGAAAATACAATTTGATTTAAAATTTAACCTGAGAATTGATTGTGTCACTGTACTAGTACAAAGGTATGTGCCCACTCTCAAAATTCTACGGAAAATGGATTTTGAATTTGAGTTGTGCAATTATAGAATGCAGTGTTTAATTATCTTGCTAGAGAAAGAGTAGCCTTGAAAATCTTTTAGAAGGAAACTAATGGCTCCGTTTACAAAAACTCATTGAAATAATATTTTCTTTATTGTATTTTAATGCAGGCATAGATATGATTACCACTGTAGATATCACTGCCATGACTCAGATTTTGAGAGACCGAAAGGTTACCATCACCCACATGGTTTTTTTGAGGAAGATGATTCACAGATCTGTTACGATACAAAAAGATCTCCTAGGAGACGGCTGCTACCTCCAACACCACCACGTAAGTACATTAAGGACAATTTGTTTGCAAATCTGAAATGATTTAAATGCATTCAGACAGATTTCAGTTTAAAAAGGCTTCTTTTTAACTTGGATTTTAAACATCTTATTTCAAATTCACATTGGTACTTTGTTCTGCTATCTCAGGAACAATGCTTAAAATTCTGTGTTTCTTCCAAGAAAGAAAATGTTTCAATTTATAGACAGGATTAACATCGTCAACAGATATTTTTTCCTGTTTCTTTACTTTTCATTTCTTCTCTTCCTTAGATCTTTCCCGTGGTTTTTCCTTATCTCAAGAACAATATTGCTTTAGCTGCATTTCTACAAGCTGTCATGCTGCTTATCTTGTAATTCTGTCTTTGTATGTTCCAGGCCATACTGCAGAGATTAGCAGTGCTAATGCTCTGGTGAAACTAGGCACAGACTCAAAATTCTTGGATTTTGGTCTTTGACCTCTGACACTTCACAGAGAGGAAATACTTAGGGTGGCACCAGAAGTGCAAAAGCAACTTCTTTTTAAGGCTTTTTCTTGTCTCAGAGATTCTCAAGTGCATTGAGATCATTTATATCTGAGGTACAGTCACAGACTGTTTAAAGCGACAGAAAGCTGTGGTAAAGGGCAGCAGCAAAAAATATTATTATATAATAAAGGTAGCATTCTTCAGCAATACTGCCAGTATTGAATCCACACTTCAGGGACTCAACTCCTTATGTCAAGACTAGCAGTGCTCTCTGCTGTTTGGCTTTCTGACCTTAAGGGGCACAGGGGAAAAAGCAGAATGAGTCTTGCACCACAGAGAGCAAATAACTCAGATGAACAATACTGATGGGTACAGAAAGCTGCTGGCTGTCTTTCAGTAGCAGAAGGGAAAGACATCAGATGAAGCAGAGACTGAAAGGAGACCCCTGTATATCTTTCTACAAGCTTTTCTGATAGCAGAGGAATTTTAAGCCAAAGAAATAGATGCATGCTTTGTATATCCATTTCACAGATTTCAGGAGAAAAACTTCCATATAAAAACTGTCTCAGGTCTGCCCATGTAAGTGCTTTGAGTGGAGGGTTGAAGGTTTCCTCCAACAGGAGATAAAGTTTTAATGAGAGTGTTTGACAGTCATTTATTTAGAGGAAGTTATAATTTTTATCTCACCTATAGGAGACTGGATAAAGGTACTAGATAAGAGAGTATTTGATATCCTAGGATAAGAGGATCTACTTCTGATCTAAGTTGCATAATGTAGGTAGTCCTTGACTTTCACTGGTGTAATGTCACAAGAGCAATCAGTGTCATACCTCCTGTCATAACCATTTATTTAATATTCAGGAAAAGAGTGGAAAAATTTTAGCAGCTCAGTATCTGAGCAGATTTTAAAAGAATCTCAAACCTATTATTTGTAACTAGTGTGTGAGCTGTTTGGCCTGGGGAGAAAGCCTTGATCTTCTCAGATAAACAAAGAAGAAAAAAAAAGGAAAAGAAAGGACATGCAGCATTGCACTAAACAGTTCCTGCTAGCATCTGATTCAGGCCAAGTGAACATAACATCCAGTGCCTTGGCTGAGTTCTGCAGTCAGTAGATTGAGCTCTGTGTCAAGCTTTCTGGATGTCTTTATACCAAACCCATCAGCACAGTATTTGAGCAGCTTCCAGAAGTGTACTGAGGAATGATTGAGATTTCCTTTCAGCTTCTTCTCTGCAGACAAGCATGTGCAAAGAAGTGCCTTGTTTTGGATAAAGGGACTTTTTGGGCTGCTTTTTATCCACTTTGGTATTGGGACATTTAGCATATTAGGATCAGGAGCTAAGGCTTACATTCCTGTATTTGGATTTACCATAGAGACAAGGGAGAGAGACAAAGTTTGCTTTAGTTGGATCAAATCACCTTGTGAAGGTGCCTATTTTAGTTCAGTGGCTCTTTGTTAGTCTCCAGCATGAAGTGTCTGATGATAACTCTGAGGTGCCATAAATCTGTTGCACTTAACTGGGTACAGCCAGGTTCTCTCCAGTGTTCCACTCTGATGCTTGCAGCTGTGAGGGTGGATCTGGATTCCAGCTGCAGTTCAGCATCCAGGTTTTCTGTGCATTGAAGCTGGCACGGGGGAATGATTCCCGCGTGCTTCCCGTCATTCTGTAGGCTTTCAACAAAATCAGCTGAAACATTTCCACATCAGTCACACATCTTGATTTAGTTCAGATTTCTACTTTTTCGTTTCTGTCACAAATAGCAGTGCACATAACAGCAGAGACCATGGCTGATCACTGTCCTGAGCAACAGAATAAACATCAGGGATTGACAGTCTGAGTTGACTTGGAAATGATTTTGCATATTGCACTTTGCTTCCAAGAAACTGGAGATTTTGTATTTCCTTTGGGAGGTCTGATTTATTAGAATCAAGAACTTGAAACCATTGGGAAGCAAAAAGAAACTCACAGCAGTTTATGGCAAAACTCTGCATCTGAGTGTTTGAACCAGTCAGCTGCATCAGACAAGCTTGTTTTCTGAAACAGCTGCTTCAAATTCTGTCATGTTAGGTTGCTTCTATGATTTCTGCCTAGGACTGCTTTTGCTTCTGTGGTTAATCTATCCTTTATCTTATAACCAGCTGCTTGCTTCTGGTAGCACAACTTGTTTCTTACTGGAGGATCTGTTTTTATTTGTATCATGGTTGATTCACACTGGAATTCTGGAAATAATAGACTTTGAGGAAAAATATTTTGTTTTTCTAATGAATTATGGTTTCCCTGTAGCACACAGACGATCTTCCTTTAACTTCGAATGCCTCCGCCGACAAGGCAGCCAAGATGACATCCCACTCTCTCCCAATTTTCACCATCGCACGGCTTTGCCACTTCACTTAATGCAACAGCAGGTAAATTCACCAACAATGAATTACATCTTTCCAGCCTCTCTATTGCACTCCTGACTTTCACTGTTGTTTGGAGCAGCACTGGTGGATTTGTTGCTAGAGAAAAAGCTTCTCCAACACTGACCTTGTACAAAACACAGAATGAGTAGCCTGCCCCTTTGACTCTTTGGGTGTCCACAAATAGTCACCATACCATAAAGAATTTTGACCAGGACTGCATAATGCAGCAGCTGTCTATTAATCTTTGCCTATCTCAACTCCATTTGTGAGAATTTGCAAGTACAACATACACACCTTCTGAGGCTCAGTGCCCAGCTTCAAAAATGCTGACAGCTTCCTGTCCTGTCCTGGACAGATGGAATGTTTCTATACTTTGTTTTCTTTAATATATTGTATAAGCAAAAAATCTTGTGATATGAGTAAAATGGAAAAAATACCATTTTGTCCTCTCAGTTTACCGATTTCAGTTCTTTCTTTACATGGCTACTACACATCAGAAGATGTGTAGTTACCTTTGCATAGCTGCTGCCTGAAAAATTGATTTGAGATAACTGCTGAAGTGAGAAATGAGTATGACCGAGCATTTAAAATCACTAACTTCTAAAATTCCTCCCTTTACCAGGTCATGGCTGTCGCAGGTCTGGATTCCAGCAAAGCTCATAAACATTCACCGAGTCGTTCCACGCGTTCCTGGGCCACCCCGCCTGCCACCCCTCCCACCAGGGACCGTTCCCCCTATTACACCCCTCTGATCCAGGTGGACAGGGCTGACTCGACCGAGCACATGAATGGCAGCCTGCCCTCCCTGCACAGGAGCTCCTGGTACACGGACGACCCCGACATTTCCTACCGAACTTTCACACCAGCCAACCTGACCGTCCCCAACGACTTCAGGCATAAACACAGCGACAAGCAGAGGAGTGCAGACAGCCTGGTGGAAGCGGTGAGTGCTGCAGGAACCCCTGGAGGAGCCAAGAGTATCTGTTTGTTCTGGTTTTGGGTTATCTTTTAAAAACATGTAATTCGGTTCATGTCAGGTCTCTGAAAATGCGTTTTCAGTTTTATAGCTCCAAACTGGTTTTAGGTAAGGAGGGGAATTTATTCATGGTTGTTGTGTAGTAAAGGATTTCTGCTGAATCAAGTCTTCATGTTAGTGAGGGATTCATCAGAGAACTGAAGATACTTCAGAATTTTGAAATTTAAGTTTTCTACATGAGGATCAGTTCTGAAGTACCCTTCCACAATGGCAATAAGGAAAAGATGATGTATATGCCTGTTCTCTCTGTTGTTTCTATAGAAATAAATCCCCTTTTTTGCAGTAATCTGAATAAAAGATCAAAAACACTATGAATCGGTGTACTAAATGCAGAGAGGAGAATAACAACTGCAAGGATTGATTTGTAGGTATACTAAAGAATGTTAAGAATTCCCTCTTATACTAAAAAAGATTTGAGGACAAACCGTGTGCAGCATTTCTGAATCATAGTTACTGTTGTAGCTTCCATCTATCATTTCCTTTTCATTGCTATGAGCTAAGCAACACATTTTGTTACGTTTTTGCAAATGGGAATTGAACATCTTTCATCCATGTACTCTAAGATACTGAGAATGTATAAAATCCTGTATTTCTGGGAATTGTTCTAACTGCACCACCTGGGATGTATTGACTGTTGTCTTTAGTGTATCAGCCTGATGATTGATGCTTACCAAGGACTACTGCCAAATTTCTGAGAAGTGACAGCTGTACTGCAGCATCACTTACATTATCACACATCATGGTGTGCTTTGGAGACTTGTGATTGTTGATTTAATTGTTCTTTACCTGTACAATTTGACTGTGGGTTGCTCTAGTGATCCAGCATGGGGTTTCTAGTTTTTTCCACAAATGAGCAGTGTTGTGATCTGTCTGTTGTTTTGTAATTCCACTGAAATTCTCTCTCCCCTCCATCTGCCAGGTACTTATATCTGAAGGTCTAGGACGGTATGCAAAGGACCCGAAATTTGTTTCGGCTACAAAACACGAGATTGCTGATGCATGTGACATGACTATTGATGAGATGGAGAGTGCAGCAAGTAACCTTCTCAATGGAAATATCAGCAATGGGACCAATGGGGATATGTTTCCGATTTTAAGCAGACAAGATTACGAACTTCAAGATTTTGGTCCTGGCTACAGCGATGAAGAACCGGAAACGGGACGATACGAAGAAGACTTAGCTGATGAAATGATATGCATTACAAGCTTATAGTATTTAGCAAGGAAAATGTTCTAATAACAGAAAAAGTGCCTCATAGTTTCAAGATGCTAGGCACTAGCTGGAGTGAATATTCAGTCCAAGTTTTGTACAAGCAATGTCACACCTCAAGGAAGCCATAACTAATAAATTTCTTATCTCCAGGTTGCCGAAATGTGATCAGAGCTGCAGTAGGTCAAGTCTCCTCCCACAGAATCTTCAGTTCCTCGGTAGGAATAAGGTTATTTTGAACCAAGCAGATTGTGACAATCAGTTTTTTGAGGGCTAGAGCAGGATTCTGAGGTGTAATATCTTGCCTGTCTTTCAACCTTGTGCTGCTGTCCTTCCTATTAGAGCAGGATTTTGTCAGTAACAATGTCTGTATAGGTCTGGCACAGGATTGTGTGGGAAACAGCAACATGAGATGAGTGATGACAACTGATAATGTCATTACCTCAGTGCTCAAAGCATATCAGCCACCCATTGCATATCCATTCTAACACTGTTTTCCAACTTGCCTCCTGATTTGTTTTCTTAATGCTCTTCTAAAATACAGTTTGTCATGCTCTACCTGTTAGAGATCGTTGGAAAAAGAAGTTATATAAAGAATAATCCGTCATATGTAACATCAGTTTACATAGGAAAATATCATTCAGATGGTCTGTTTTATGACTATCACGTTAAGGGCAAAATATACTGGAATAATGCATTCTTACTAATGCACTTGCAACCAGGTTATAGTAGAATTAGATAAGATAGTTTGCTAAAAATTATATAGTAGAAAATATTGTAAATTAATTGTAATATACAATGATTTGTATTTGTAAAGAGATGTTCTATATTTTGTAATTATTGTACCGTAATTGAACTGCAGCAATATTTATGGACCCTAATTATTGTAACTCTCCACAGAATTCTAGATAGAAGTATTTTTACTTGGAATATATAGATCTATAGCATAAATATTTAAATAGAGCCACCTCTCAGTGTAAATCTCTTTTTGGGATAAAGTGTCAAGTTTGAACTTGGCAACAGAAAAGAATTTTTTTTTTAAATAATTGAGTCAAAAGAATCTCTCTGCGTAAGGGATGCACCGTTGACTACTTACAGTCTTATACTTGGAAAGGCTAAAAGTAAGCTCTAATTTTTATCTTTTTTTAATAACCCCATGCAAAAAATCCCCAAACCCAAAAACCTTGCCAAGTTCATGCCAGGGTATTCCTGGTCATGAGACAATTAGTTTTGATGAAGTATAATACCTACATACCCTAATTTGACACAGGAAACATCTTGGGCAGAAAATACTTCACAGGTAAATGAAAATGCTTTACTTCAGTACTACTTTCTCTGCTTGTAAAGAGAAGAAATGTGATAATATGATTCTACACAGAACCAAAAACCTCACTATAAAAAATATATTATTTTATTGCCTCTACCTTTCTGTTGTTCTATGTGTACTATTTCAAAGATTTATTTTTATGCAATCAAGAGAGGGCTTCGATATTGTTCACAATGCAGTAAAACCCTGAGATGTCTTTGAGGCTGAAATGACCTTGGAGGATAATTAAAACACACTGAAAGCTACTGTCTATTTTGTTAGCACTGGATAACAATGACTTGTTCTAACAAGTTATCTTATCAGGTTTTACCTGTAGTTCATATGCTAGATAGCAATCCAGTTCACATTTTTACAAATGTGATGTTTAAAACATGTCAATAAACATTTTGTACATAATGACAGTTTCCTATGAATAGCTTACAGACTTCCTCTGAAATCATTCTTATTTCAAATGCCAGGATAAGAACTTAAAGGTTTGTAAATTATTTCTTGACCTACATCATTTTGTATTAAAACAAATGCAAAATGTTCTTCAAAATAAAACTGTGTAATAATTTTATTATACTTGGGAGACCTTTTACTAATATTTTTTTACCGAGAAGCTCCAAAGGTTAAATTCAATTCGCAGTGTTTGAAGAATGGGAGAGGGAATGGGTGGAATAGGGGTATCATTCTACAGTATCACATTGGGCAAGCCTTTTATGAAGGGTTGCTGTTGACCACAAAGAAATTAAGAAATTTGTCATGTGCAAAAGGGGTTACTACTTCCCTAGATGCAGATCTGTGGAAACGATTAGGCAAATTTGACTAAAATACCCTGAAACATCTAAATAAATTTTTTATGCAGTCTTGGGAAGCTCTTGGGTATGTTACCCAGCAATACTCCCTTTGCTACACTTTCCCAGCTCCCAGAAACAAAATCTGGGAGGCCAAAATGGAGCTATCCCTGTTGAATAACAATGAATAGTTTTCACAGTGCTACCTACTGTGGTAAACCCACTTCTGATGACCACCTTTAAGGCAACTGAAGTTAGACTTTAAAGACAAAAAAAAAAAAAAAAAGGAGGAGAACAATCTCAGTCTTGTGTTTTGTCCAGCATAAACGTTTGCTAGCATGTCAGGTCTGGGGGAGTGAGAGGGTTTTTTAATTAATGATTTCTTCAAGGAGACAGAAGACAATATGCCGACCTCCTGTGTTTTCATGCTCTTTGTCCTCAGCCTTTAATAGTCTGATGAGAGACTCTTTAAGGCAGACAAGCAGTTTAATGAGAGAACTGTTTGCAAAAATAAGCAATGAAGGAAATTTAGTTACAGACAATGTTCTATCTAGTTATTGGTTTAGGGGAGAACATACATATAGATTTAAAGAATACCTGTTTGGCTTTACTGCAGAAATATGTGGTAAAAAATAATCAGTATATGCAAATTACATGGTAATTGGCACCCTTAAAATTCTACCAATCATGGTAAGTATTCAGTACAAAAACCCTAGAAGTTTTCTCAACAATTAAAGCATCATTTATGAGACTCCAAATTTGTTTATATATGTATTTAATGAGAGAAAATACTAGAATTAAACACTGGTAAGTATTCTACACAGTGAAGTAAATTCACTGAAAAAATGAATCTATAAAATATATTCATATTTGAACAGTGTCTTTTTTTTGGAGGTTGAGTGACAGAAGAACTGAGACTAAAAATTATCATGGTGTAATAAGACATGCTTGTGTTCTCCCTCTTAACTATAATATAAAAAGTATTTAATTATTTTTTTATTTAATACAAGATATACCATATCTATATTTTATATTAATTATTTAATATAGTTTTGCTTTTATTATTCCTCAAAATCTGTTTCTATGTTTATTTTATAGAAAATTGTATATTCCGAGCCCACTTTTCCAGTGTTCATATAGCTGCCTAATTTGGTTGCAGGCCAATTGAAAGCAGACACCTGGAAAGGATTTTAAGGTTGTGTACAAAATCTTACATAAATTAAATACAATGCAATTTTACAAATACTGCTATTTTCTGCTGCTTTTAAAAGCACTTCTCATACTAAAGCAACTTGAACTGAAATGTGTGCACAAAAGAAATGTTTTTGGTCACCTTTCTTTCTTAATCTCATTGTCCCCAGCCAGAGACCTCCAACTGCCTGGAGCATCTGCAGCAAGCCATTTCCATGGAAATGCTGGTGTTCTCTCTTGCAGTACCATTGCTCATCCAAACCACGCTGGCAGGTCTAGTAATTCTTGCATCAAAAAGCTTTTACAATTAACTGGTTTTGAACACATAATATATTATCTGTGTATTTACAGACTTTATATTTGGGTAGAATTGGGAATAATCACACTGTATTATTTTGTTAAATAGGTAAAACTCTGGAATTACAGCCTGTGTTCTGCAGTCCCATAAGGTGTAAAAGAAGGGTTATTTTAGCTATGAGACTGCCAGTGCTCCACAGGGCGTGTTAGAGTATCCTGGACCTGTTCTGAGGACCCTTTAGCAGACTTGAGTCTGCTGGAAGTCAGAACAATTTTTAACAGGAATCAGTATCAACAACAAGATACAACACAGCAGAAACTAATGGTGAATTGATGTTACTTAAAGATTTCCCCAGGGCAACGAACCCTTCAAAGGAATATCGTGAAGGAGCCTCAGCATTCCAAAGCAGTGAGGCTGGAATTAATGAAGCAACTGCAGTTCACAGCAATGAAAATATTTAAGTGTTTAGAAGGGGAGGAATCTGTGAGGTGTCTGTAGATGCTTAGAACTGCAAAAAGAAAAGATGATGATGTTTCAGAAGAAATGCCCGATTATCCGACTGCTCAGTGCAGCAATGTCTCCCTGGACATAAGGCACGTTTAGTGTGGCATGGATACCTAACCCTCCTATTTACTCCTCTTTTTAGAGCTTGACCTAACAGCAGAGGAGAGGTCTGTGCATGTCAGTGGTAAATTACATAAGCCAGTGGCTAGTTAATCCTCTGCAGTTGCATAATCACAACTCCCGTCTTGCATGCCTAGAGTGGAAACCCACATTGTAAATCTGCAAGTTCAGGAAATTCAGTATCTCATCCTGCCAAATGGCTTCCCTTCTCAACTGCACAGGACTGTGGTAAGTCTCACCAGTATATATTACTTAGAGTATCCTAACTGTATTCCAAATGACACCAGAACTTACTGAATGCCTTTAAAGAAAAATCTCACAAGCGTAAGTGCTGAGAAAGAATTATTTGCCATTAGGAGGTACAGAATATACTGTTCATGCTTTTTTCAAACAGTTGCACCAGATGAATTATCTCCTTAACTCAGCTAATCAATCACCTATTACTTGAAATATTCCTGTTCTTCCCCTCATTTCAAAAGAATGCATCACATGCACAGAAAGGATTTACCTGTCTCCTTGTGGAGCAGAGTTCACTGCTATCATCCTCCATCTTCACTGTTTTTGTTTGTATTTATGCAGATGCTCTAATGAATGAAGTCCTTTCCCTCAGCAGGGCTTCCAGTCAGTGCCTTACAGTGAGCAGCACCAGGTACAAGTGTCTGCCTTAAACATCTGCAGTTGTCCCTCCAGCCAACATCTGAGTCAGCAAGGTTTTCTACAGTCTGTTAAAATGGTGTCAAATTCCATTTTTTTCTGAAAAAAAGTTTATTCTGTTTGCCACAAGTCCCAAGCAATCTTAGGCTACAGAAGCTTTGACTTTGTGATTTGACAGCTGCTTAATCAGAAGTTAATTTGGAATAATTAATAAATACAAAATAATCAATGGATTCAGTTTCTTTCAGTGAGTTCAGTTTCTTTGTTTTTTTTTTTAAATCAGTACCTGAAAGTTAGTTTGACACCAAAAACAGCCATAAAAGCTCAAGTATCTTAATTACACATCTGAAGACAACAAGCAAAGATTTAAGTCCTAAGTATAGCATTGGTTCACTGAATAAAATATTTGTCTTCTAATTTAAAAAAGATCTCTTCCCATATCATCAATATCTGACTTTATATAGTTATTTTTAGTAACATTTCATTTTAAATATAGTTTGGCTGTAATTTTTCTACATAAAATGTGAGTGATAGCAAGGCACCATTCAGAATATTTACTGAGAAATATCTTTTGCAGACAATCATCTGAGCAAAGACCAGTCACTTTAAGGATGTTATAGGAAGTGCAAATCTCTTACTGCAGGTGGTACAACTAAATCAGCTTAAATTGTGAGCAGAATTCTACTAACTCCTTGGGAAAAAAAAAAAGAAAAACAAAGAGAAATCCCAGTTTTCCAGTAGATTTTTATAAATATCAACTCCAGTTCTGCATTTTTTAGAAAAATAAGTTTCTGATAAATACACAGTATGTCTTCTCCCTGAATACCGTACAGTTAGAGACTGCTGAGTTTAGTGAAATCTGACTTTGAGTGAGGATTTGTAAACTGTGCATCCCATGCATAAAAACCACATTTGACGAACTCTGAGCACATGCAAGTTCCTCGCTTTCCCATCAGTTCTGATGCAACCTAATCCAGCTCGTGAATGTGAAAACTGTGAACATGAAATTGCATAAGGGCTTACATTTGCTTGACCACTCTTTTCAGGATGTGGTGATTACTGACTAGTTGTCATCCTGGGTAACATTCTCATAGCAGTTCAAATCCTTCAAATAACAAGGGATATCGTAATCATTTTCAAAATAGCACACGTTAATCTCTTCCGTTCCTCATGCAACCACACGGTGTTTCTGGCTTATGTCTTGTCATTTAGAAACAGCTTCTCTTCAATAGAAAATCTGAACTTACCACAAAAGGTCATATTTAACTAAATATATGATTTTTGGAGTGTTCTGCACAGGGCCAGGAGTTGGACTCAGTGATCCTGATTGGTCCCTTCAAAATCAACATATTCTGTGATTCTAAAATAAGCCAGCTGATTAAAAAAACAGTAGGTAATCTAATACTAAAAAATGTATTCAAATTAATAGTTATTTTAATAGGATATGTTGTTTTGCATGATATTTATCATGTTGACATGTTCAGTATGAGATACCAACATGCTGATGAAAGCCTAAAGAGTGAATGATATGAAAGGATGAGAATATTTATTTATCTCTGTGTTTCCAAGGTCTTGGGCTTATATACAGGAACATTTTTCTCCTGAAGTGATGGGAGGCCCTTAATTATATCAGCAGCTTTCTCTGCTATCATGATAGTTGGGGCATTCAAATTTCCAGTGACAACACTGGGCATTATTGAAGCATCAACTACTCTCAAGTTTTCAATGCCAATTACTTTTGTTTGGGGATCAACTACAGCAGTGCTGTCTGAAGGCTGACCCATTTTGCAGGTGCAGGAAGGATGATAAGCACTATCAGCCTTCTGCCTTATGAAAGCATCTATTTCTTTGTCAGACTGAACATGATTTCCTGGTTGAATTTCAGGCCCACGAAATTTTTCAAAAGCTTTCTGAGCAAAGATCTCTCTGGTCAACTTGACACACTGGCGGAATTCCCAAATATCTCTCTCTGTATGGAGACAAAATAAGAAAAGTGTAAGTAGACATTGAATTTACCAATACATCCAGAATGCAAAACAGAAGAAAGCAGCATTGAAGAAAAAAGCCTGGAAGGAAAGTCTCTCACTTCTTGCTGAAAGTCGTAATACAGCAGAATATTTTTCAAAGTCACAGATATTTACATTCACTGTGAACAAAACTGTCACTTATACTGCACAACCCCGAAAGGGAAGAGGTGAACCATGAGGAATTGCACTTTATTTTGCTGTACTAGGAAAAAGAAAATAGTCTCAGCACAAAGAAGCAAAAGTGATTCATTCCTTCATAAGCAGAGGAGGAGATGACACGAACAGCAAGACACAGCAGATACTGAGAATTCTGACTTCATCCCCAACAGGAAATTCTTTCTGGTTTACACAGTGCTTTGCACAGTCTCCTCTTTTGATAGTAGTTGACTTTTATAAATGAGAATGAAGTAACAAGGTACCAAGCAGCACTTCTGAACTGGTGTTGGGCAGGTACAGAAATCAGCTACTGAAACAGGCAGGACATCAGCTGCCATCAGAGCAAGGAGAGGCTGCATTTACCTGTGGACAGGTAGTTGGGCTCAATGATGGGGTGGTCATTTGGGTCTGAACTCTTCAGCTTCAGCCAGCCCACACTTGTGCTCCTCATGGGTCCCACGTGGACCTGCAAGCACCCACGCCGTACTCATGACACAATCCCACCAGATGTACTTCCAAATTCAGCATGGGTTTTGAGGTTTTTTGAAATTTAGACAAATTTTACAAATTCAGCAAACGTAAACATTAACCAGAAACAGTGGAAAATACCACTGAACATTTTTCCATTTTATAGAATTTCTTTTGTAAATATGAAATTCCATAGCAGAGAGGAAATATACCTGTCACATCAACTCACAGCTGTTCTTTTAATTTAAAATACAACCATTCCAATTTAGTAGTATTGGAGCATTCTAATACAATCAGCAACTGGACCAAATTATCCTCTCTGAAGAAAATAGATTAACAAGGAGAAATCTGTATATTCAGTGACAGTTCCCCAGAATTAGCACAGAGTTTTGGGTCAAGATGATAGTCTAAAATGGGGCTTGCATTTGTGCCAGTGAATAAATGAGTGGTTTTATATATTTTCACTTAAACCTTTGTCTAAGCTGTAGTGGAAGAGGGAATACCTTGTTTTAGTTTTGAACAGCACCTGGCACAATTGTGTCCTAACCCCCAGCACCAGGGCACTTCAGTAGAGTGAATACTAAATTCAATACTTGCCTATTTTCCCAGAGATAAAAGCCAACATAAGTTTGGTGGCAATAGTAAATAACAAGTTTGTGGTTTTTAACTCGATGAAGGAGATTAAGCAGTCTGTTTCATGTTATACTGAATAAAGTATTTTTCAGTACATAGCCAAATTATCAACGTTTATAATGGAGCGTAAGCCTCCTTGCTAGTGGCTACTAAAATCTTACTGGCACATACTCTTCAACTCACCTGGTAAGCTTCCATTGTGGAAGCAACCCGACCATGGTCAATCACCTGAGAAGGAAGAAAGTGGAACTGAATGTCGGGGTGAGGAACCCCCGGTTCACTTCGGATAAAACCACCGGATTCTAAGTGAGCAGTGGCTCCCTCACCTAGAGGGTGTAAAGGAGAGAGAAGATGCTGTTAAAAGATCTCAGAAGAGTAACAAATCCACTTCTTTTTAACCCTTAGTTGTGCCATCATGAATAATTTATATGTACAGGGTCAATTGCAAGGAATGCAAATCCATTCTGAATGGCGTGTAGTTTAAGCAATGTGCATCACTTTCATCTGCTTTGTAATTCCTAGATAAATGTAAATGTGCATGACTTTGGAAATCCCACTGATCTGAGAATGGGATGTCACAGTGATCTCACTGTAACTGGCAGGCCAAGGGTCTAACTCCAGAAGCAGGTTTGGATCCTAACAGGTGTGGAGGGAGGTGGCTGCACATCCTGCTATTACTGCACTGCACATTCCCTGGTGTGCCCTCCAGTTATCCCATCAGTCACAAGGAATAGGCAGAGCCATCCACAGTGCCTACCCTGAAGTGAAAGGTGAAAACCTGCAATGTGTCTTATGTTATTTTCCGTTCTGTTTAAATCTGTAAGTTAGCCCTCAATATTTACTTGCATGGTAGAAAGCCACATATACCCAAAATAAATTGCTAAATAATACCATAAGTCAGTAAGTGATGTAGAGCTCAATTTTGGCCAAACTATTTAACTGACATCAAGGATCATATTTACAGATTTTTTTTAAGGTACAACTTATGGCTGAGTTACTGTAAAATACATGTGTCATTTTAAGGAAAGTCCATTCAGATTTACTTGCAGGACTAAAGGATTCTGATCAGAGCAACAAACAAATTTTTTTGAGACAATTATACAGAAAACTTAATTCAGTTCAACAATATGTTTTTATTGACATCACATTGATTTAAAAGAAAATATTTTCTCCATTTTTTTGCAATAGCTTTTCTCAGTATCACTGATTTTTGAACATAGAATTTTTCTTTGCACGAGATATAACAGTGTTAAAAGTGGTGTATAATAACCTCCCTCATTACATAAGATATAAAAACTTTAAAATATTCTGATTTAGAAGAAAAGAAATAGTTCAAATCCACTTGCAAGATCCAGTTATTTCCCAGAGCATGAAAAAGATTACAAATTGAGGCTCCCAGGCTATCAAATTCATGGATAAGAGGCTGTCGTAATTCTAAATCAATCAGTGGCACAATGATTGCATACTTTGCTTCATACCTGTAAATTTGCAAAGCCATTCGAGACCAATCCTCACCATCTTAAGTGGCTTTTGTGCACTATACAGAGTAATGGGTTTGGTGCACTTTTGCTGGACATACACTTCTAAATGATCTTGAAGGTTCTGGCCTACTCCTGCAGGGGGTAGAAAGGGGGGGAGGGGGAAGAAAGTTGGAGGAAAAAAAAAGTTATTTCATACAGAACAATTACCCACCGTGCTTCGAGCAGAGAACAGCTTAAGTGGGAACTAAACCAACCTCTCACAAGGGCAGTGATGACTAAGACCAAGGCTATGAGTCATATCAGCCTTTTGCTCATGTCAGAATAAGGTTTTACACAAACATGGCATAACTAGAATGAAAATAGAAAGTTAAATGGCAGATATATCACTTGTTCTAAAATTGCCAGATATGACTTCGAAATACTGTGCTAACTTTTTCAGCTTTAAGGAGAAGTTCATGTTGTTTCTTCTATATTTGAGTATTTGTGACAGTGGGAGTTTATACAATCTGTTGTGGATCAAAACTAATTCAAAATTCTTAATGACAAGTGTGCTGCTTAACTCTAAAAATACGCCTTCAGAAAGGCATTTTTCACTGTCAAATGTGGTGAAGAAAGTGTACACGTTTGTTGCTCAGTTCTAAAATCAATGCATGTTTCCACTGATTTGTAACAAACATGCTTCAACGTGTTTCAGTTCACACATCTTGACCTAAAGACAACTCAATTTCGTGATTCATTTAATTTAGTGGTCATTTAGTTGCATCCATGGGAAGATGAAAGGTTAGACGAAAGAAAAAAAATTACCAGGAAGATGGCAAACAACAGGGATCCCCAGTTTTTTTAGATCATCTGCATTTCCAATTCCAGACAACATAAGCAGCTGGGGAGAATTTATGGCACCTCCACTTAAAATAACTTCCTTATTGGCAAAAACCTAAAAGGAAATGAGCACACAAGCCCTAAGATTATTAAGCCTGAGCTGAATGCAAGCAACGTCAAGGGCTGCTGTTTGGAGATGCTGTTCTGATCCAGATTAGACACCCTTCCCTCACATTTTCCTCATTTAAATGTATTTCTGTCTTGTCAGAATTTTCTGCAGAGAGAAATAATCAAGCTTTTACTTTGATCATTCCAGTATTTATTCCCATCTTTACAATCCATTCAAACAGCATGGCACAGAAACATCCAGCCCAGCCAGTACCATGGCTGCAAATAAACTCCTGTCCTGCTTGCCAGGGGAAGAGTACCTGTGACACCCGGATCAGGCAGCTAAACTCCTCTGCCATTTTCAACAACCCTTTATAAATTCAAACTGAAACTCCTAAGGAAGATTTTGCATTCACAGACATGGTAGTTCAAAAATTCTCAAGAGCTTATTTTTTGTTAATTCAACCAGGACTAAAATTTGGCTTCTTAGCTCGTGGTAGTCCTCAAAAGCCCCCCACTCACTGAAGCACTACTGATAAAACTGACTGCAGGCTTACACTGAATTCTGTTTTGCTGACAGTCTTTTCATCAAATGGTTTGGTGTGAGCCCTGAGCTGGTTCATGATACAGGCTGCTAAATTGTTCCTCTGCCTTTGACTCGGAGTTTTAGCAGATTGGCATGGAGTGCATATGAACTTGTTGTAATCCTGTTCTTTTTGAATGACACCTCAGCTGTACAGAATGATGGCAAATGGGATTGTCACTACAGTGACAGCAAAGTGTAATAATAATAAAAAGTATTTTCACATTATTTATCTGATATGGCCAACAGATGGCCAGTGCTTATATCTTTTATTTGGTATTGCTTTGCTCTGGGCAATCATTAGTATGTTAAGACTGAGAAAGACCATTATTAGTGTCTGTTGAATCAATACTTAGAGCTGTACTTTGCATGTTATACAAACATACATTTATATTTTCTATGGTACACAAACTGGTATCAGTTTGTTCAGAGTAGCAGTCAAATGATGGTTGCTCAGTCTAAACTCACTGCAAAGTCAGCACTGTAGTTATTCCTAGCCCACACAGAGTCTTTCATATAGTTACAGCTAGCATGCTAAGAGGAAAAAGTGACTTTAATGCATTTTTGTATGGGTTAGTCTACAGTACATTAAAACATTTTCATCCTTTAAAATCTACTTTTCGGCTTGATTCTGAACTTAAAAACTCCAGGAATGTTCATCTTCCTTTCCTGCTTCTGTCACAGGGCTTACTGGAGTCCTGGGAGATCTCTAGGACTTCAGTGTTAGACAAATGTCAAGTCACTGGCTGGTGAATAAGTTTTGAATCATTTTTGAATCAGGTTTTGGTGATCTTTTCACTTTGCTGAGGACTGACGTAAAAGAGATTCTATCTAAAATAGACTGTGAAAACAAAAACACTTTAATGTAGGCAAGTGCTTCATCTTGATGTTCATAATGCAATAAAATGATTAGCTCTTCCAACCTGACAGGTATAAAATTTTCCAGAAAGTAAAAGCAGACCAATCCTGCAGTTTTGATGCTGGGAGGAGGGGGTGGGAAGGAAGGGAAATACTTTGAAGGTATACTTTGTATAATACATGATATAAATATATATCATTCACTATGCAGAATTCATAATTTCATATGTTAATATGTATGAAAATTCATAGCAATTGAAGAATTTTGCAATTAAATGGCCCAGTAGTCAGAAAGTCTTTGATTGTGTGTAATTAGGTTTCCAAGACTTTCTTCAACAAAATTATCTTGATAATGGCACAAGAACAGCAATTAGAGGTACTATTTTCACAGACATTTAATAGCTTATGAAATCAATTAAATGTTCTGCAACTTTTGTTTTATATTGTTAAAATGATTATCATTTGCAATCCACTTAGAGAGCACCAGATTTGTTCTGTGCCTTAGAAAATCAAAGAACAGATTATTTATACTGCATTTTAACTTTTAGCAGGTGCTCAGTCACAGAACACTTGTCTGCTGAGTCTTGTAAGACTTGAGGAACTCAAACCACCAAAATTTGTACTCTTCTCTCTCTAGCATATTATTATTACACTTTGTAATTGTTTCATAATTGTTTGTGACTAAATATCTTAAGTTATTAGCATACAAGCCCGTTTCAGGAAATATCCTAGTAACAGACTAGTCCATAATCAGCTGTTAAGGGAAGGAAGGATGATTTAGGTTTTACAGAAATCAATGGATTGAAAGAGGCACAAAATGAACCAATTATCCACAGAGTTTTGTAATGACAATTCAAGCTTCCTTCCACACAGTCACATTTTCAGTGGAAGGTGGACTGAAACTGAAAAATATTCATTCCACAGCCAGCCATAAGGCAAGATTGGTTATTTATCCCGTGAGCCATTCTGATTTCCTAATCTGGTTTTTACAGATTTTCCTATGCCAGACCAGCATTTCTGGAATTGTTTTTCAGAAAGATCACCACTGCAGCACACTGCAATGTGCTGGGACAGGGCATGGTTGCACCATAGGTTCCAGTCAGACATCTTACACAATGCTCTGTAACATCAAGTTATGGCCTGTCCCCTCAGCACTGGGAGATGGAAATATGATGGTGAAGTTAATCTCTAAATCAATACAACTGGAATAATACCTACTGTAAAATAACTGACAAGGAATCATGTACTGGAAGAGAAAACATAGCCTCCAAAAAAGGATATTTTGCATATTAAATTGCCATTTTTAATTGAAATTTTTAAAAAAATATATAATTTAGCTTTGATTCATATCTTTCATATTGGAAATTGAAAATCTCTTACCTTTTTCCTTTGCCCATTTTTCACATACTCAACACCAATGCATTTTGTTCCTTGAAACAAGATTTTTGTTACAAGTGTCTTCTCTGCAACTGAGAAATTTGGGCGTGATATGGCTGGGCGAAGATAAGCACTAGCTGTGCTCCATCTTTGACCTACAATGTATATTTGCATTAAACATCAAAATAGTCATGCTCAGTAGGCTTCAGATTTTGGCCAGGATGTTTACACAGGGAAAGGCTTCATAGAGTTTATAGACCTCAAAGCAAATGTGATTTGATATAATAATTAAAGATTTCATTTTAACATAACAAATTTCACAATGACATAGTTTAACTGTGAATCAGGACTTGCCTGCCAATGCAACTTGCAACGAAATACACACTACACTGACAGCAAGCTGCTGTGAAATGAATAGGGTGTAAATACAGAGTGCCATAGCTGTGTAGTAACATAACACTCAAATGGCATTCAGTCCCTGTCCAGATTTCAAAATTATTTCTGGGTCAGAAAGAGAAGTTACTGAAGGGCCCCTTTATGATTTACCTTGGTGTATAGTCATGTCCATCCAGCCAAAGCCTTCTTGCTGATAGCCATTCATGTCATCAGTGAAGGGATACCCAGCTTGCTGGGCCGCCTCCAGGAACGCTTGATGGAGAGGATGGTTTGTTTTCCCTCTTGACACGTGCAGGGGGCCATTCCCACCTCTGTACTGATCTGGCCCCAGTTCGTGTGTCTGTGCCTTCTTAAAATAGGGCAGGCAATGCTCGTAGTCCCAGCCTCGAGCCCCTTCCCTGCTCCAGCGGTTGTAATCCTCGGCGTGCCCACGGATGTACACCATGGCATTGAGGGAGGAGGAGCCCCCCCAAACCCTGCCCCGGGGCCAGTACATGACTCGATTGTCCATGTGCCTTTGGGGCGTGGTGTGGTAGTACCAGTTGTATTTATCATCACAGAGGTTGTATGTTAAGGCAGCAGGCATGTGGATCTTCCACATCAGTCTTTTACTGCCTAGGAGGGTGTCTTTAGGGCCCGCTTCCAAAAGTAGCACAGTACTCTGAGGGTCTTCTGTCAGCCTGTTGGCCAATACACAGCCTGCTGATCCAGCTCCTACAATGATGTAATTATAAGAGTTTGCTTTCTCAGAGCTCAGCTGAGATGATGCATGTGAAATTTTGAGTCGTTGTTTGTTGATGCCTAACATGTTCTTTAATGTGTGTGCTTTAAACAGGCTTCCTGCTACTTTGCACGTCACAGGACTGTGACATTTAAATCCTTTCATTAAGTATGACATCTTTACTGATAGTTAGTCACTCTTGCAGGATTTCTGACAAAAATCCAGTGGTTTACCCTAGAGAAAACCCAAAGATACTAATTAAGATGTAAGCATTACTACCTCTAAATGTCAGTCATTCTCAGGTGACACTGGTATACTTTACCCATTTTCACTACTCAAAATGTTAACAACAATGTCAATAAACCAATAAACATTTACTGTCTTATTATTCTTTTAATGCAGTCTATGCAGCAGTCAAATGGTATAGTAGCTTACATTAAATGTGTCTGATTTTCATTTGCTTCTGGTTCCTGAAACATACATAATGAACATTTTCAAGTATTTGCCAAACCCATAAGGGGTGAAAACTTTTGCGTTCCTTGTAGTCTGTCTTTATCCACCTCTAACAGGCAAGAATTTAAGAAAAACAACAATTTCAAAAACTTCTCTGTAAGTTTGTGATAGTGATATCACACAAGGCGATTCACAATGGAAATGATGAGTGCGCCCACTGCACATTCTGCCAGACAGTGTCTCCACAAAACAAATGTGTAACAAACTCATTTCCAGCTATCCCTAAGGTGAAAACGGCTCGATTTGGGGGTGTGTCTCTTAACACGGAAAGGCCAAATCTGTTCATCTGTGCCTTTGTACCTTGCTATTAAACCCAGATCCATCAGGAGTACAGTTACAACCTAACACCACCAGATCCTTAGGCTGAGTAGGAATGGCAAGTTTTTTACTTTTAGAGAAGCCTGTGAGCCTTGGAAGTAGCACAGGTCTCGCTCTGTGTTGCACTAGTTTGGGTACAGGGGGCTCAGTGCCAGATTTTCACAGCCTGTGTGTCACAGCTACTGATCCCGCTGGCCAGTCTGAAGGGTTTCTCCTGCTCTCTCCCCTTGAAACCACTCATTTTGGTCTAAACAATTACTGAAAAGGGGTGTTCTTGAACTGTAAATAGTATTTCTCCCTGACCCGTGGCTTCTGTCTAAGCTGTTGTCATGGATTCTAGAGACAGCAACTGATCCAGAGTCCATTACACCTATCTCTTTCAGCACTGCCCAGCTGAAAGAGATAAGAGAGCATTCTCCTGAAATAAGTTGAATACTCTATAATGAAATTAAGTGTAAATTGCTGCTAAATGTTAAAAATCTTCCATGTACAATTATAATTTTATACAATTTTATGTACAATGTCATTTGCAAAAGTATGTTCCTTTACTCTTGGGGAACAGATGGGAAGAAGCATAACTCTCTGACTTTTCTTAGGAAAACTTGCAATAAAATTATTTTGGGCTGTACAAAGCCCGAAACTTCTGAGTGAACAACCATCCATGGAGAACAATTTGTTCTGTAAACAAACAAACAAGGTGCTGGGGATATGTCTGAGCCACACAGCTCTGAGTTCACACAGCTGATTCTCCTCACATGGCTAATTCAAAATGGTCCCAGCTGAAGATAGGGAAGGTGTCAGGTTATTTTGCAGATGGAGACTATTAAAGGATTCTTTCTTGAAGAAGAAGGTTTATCAGCTTCTTGTGACACAGCAAAGGTAGAGAGGTTTTTACTTGTTTTGGTTGTGATGAAGAAGGTTACAGTTCTCTGCTTAACCTGCAGAGCTGGTGGGCCACACGACTTTATTGATCCAGGAGTAGCAGGTTGGTGAGGGGGTTGGTAGGATATGGACCTGAGCCATGATAATCTGGGAAAGATACTCTGTCCCAGTAGGGCACTACAGTTTTCTGGCCAACTCTTTTAAATGTTGCAGTGGCTATGTCAAAAGGAAATAGGGAGAAATAGGGAGGTTTAGACAATGTGGTTCTGTTGGGATGCTCTGGAACTCACTACCAACAAAAATTATCTTTTGGGTTTTACTGGATATTACTGCATATCTTATCTGGGTTTCCCTATATCATGACCTTGTTATGAACATGTAGTAGTAAAATGTTCCTCAGGAATCCGTGAGCAGACCTGCAGAAATGCATATGGCAGCAACATAAAATACATTCCCGGTATTGTTAGCAAGAGGTGGACAGTGGAATTTTGAAACCAGGTGTTTGGGACTCCTTGTATCATTGCAACATATCTGTAAATACAGTATCAGGCTGGTGTAACCCATGGGTACCTACTATTGCAACTCTACGGGCCTTGATCTGGGGTCAAGCGTGAGAACAGACTCCTCTAAGGGACCCAAGACAGGGCCACCCACTGTCTGGGCTAGAAGGCTGAACTGCCAACCAAGAAAGCTAAACCTAATGTTCCTTTTAAGTAACTGAAGTAGTATATTGTAAATCTTCTCCACCATATATTTTTCAGATATGTTAGATGTTATTAGATGGTTTTCTTTGCTTTCTGTAGTTGTTATTGTTTTACTTCAAATGGAACAGGACTGGCAGAATAAAATTTGAGAGAATTTTTATCTTGCAAAGAAAGTTGAGAGTGAAGTCAGTCAACAATGTCCTGGCCATAACATTCAAGTGACTTTGACAGTCAGTGTGTAGATGATTCACAAACCTTGGTGCTTTTGAGTTCTGAAGTGCAGAGGTCAAAAATCAGGTCCTTCTGATTTAATATAAATTCAGCACACGTTTTGATTGAATGGCTTAAAGCGCTAGGTTCAGTGCCCAATTCTTTTTGCCACATTGATTCACATCCACTCTCCTCTTTGTGTGGTCCCTCTGCATGAGCATTGTCCTACCCTAGTTCTTCTAAACTGATCCTGAAACAAAAAGGAGGGGGCTGCGGTGCCTGAAACCTTACTCCCTGCTCTATTGACAGAGGCAAACCAAGAATATCCTCTCTGTCAGATGTAAAACATGACCCTCTCCCAGAGATCTCCCCTGCATGGTCTACACATAATGTAGCAGAGCAATGGACCTTTGTCAGGATATTAATCCTTCATGTCACCACCAAATCCCGTCAGGCCTGACTGTGTAGAGTGCAGGAGGAAGAGTTCCTCAGGCTAAGGCAGATTTTGCTTTTTGTTTTGTTTTTCGTTTTTCCCGGCTGCAGGCTGTGCAACAGGGTTTAAATGCATCTGCTGCGGGAATGTTTTGGACTAATTTTCCCTTCAGTCCTGCTGGAGAGAAAGTTCATTCACTTTCAAAAACTTCGTGGTGAGTTTCATTTCCAGGGCTGAAAGCGCTCAAGCTGACTTACCTCGCCGCCTCCTCCTCCTCTGTGCACAAGCGCGTCTGTGAGCTCGGGGGGCTCCGCTCTGGGGACTCCTGAACCGGACCGGGACCGGGTCAGCCGGAGGGAGATGGGTCTGTCCCGGTCCCCTGGGCAGGACGGGGCACCCACAGGCCGCGTCTGTCCCAGCCCGGGCCGGGGAGGCCGCTGGTGCGTGGGGGCTGCCGCCGACCCTCGGCAGCCACCGCCCAGCGCGGCGGGCGGAGCGCGGGGTGGTCCCTGCGAGCGCTGGGGCCGCCGGCGGGAGGGCGCGGAGCGGGTGCGGAACGCGGCGGGAGAGGCCGGGCAGGAGCGGGGCCGGCCGGCGCTTCCCCCCGGAACGCACCCTTTGGCCGCGGTGCGGGAGGTGCCGGAGCGGCTTCGGGCTGTGTCGAAAGCGCCCGGAGGGGCGGCGGGCGAAGTCCTCAGCCTCGCCCAGCCCGCCGCAGTCCCCGGGACACGGCTGCCAGGTTCCCCGGGACACGGCTGCCAGGTTCCCCGGGACACGGCTGCCAGCCCCGCCGCGGAACTCCGGGTTGCGGGGCCACC
>VZTJ01003574.1:3634713-3651148 GCA_013397795.1 Orthonyx spaldingii
CCCCCCGCCCGGCGCTGAGGCGGCCCCCCCTCCCCGCCCCGCTCCTTCCCGGGAGCGCTCCAACTTTTTCACCCCGCTCTAAGTGGGGCGGAAAAAACATTTCCCACTCTCTCGGCTGCGAAAACGCTTTCCAGTGGGAGCGCTGGGAGCTGCAATGTTGCTTGAGATGAAACCCAGGTGGCCTCGCTCCGTCCCCGGCGCTGACGGGAGCTATCTGCGTGTGTCTGAGCGCTGGGAGTGGTGCTCGAAGGCAGCCTGTGAAAGTTGAGCTGGAACTTGCAGTTCAAGGCTTTAATCGCGTTCCTTACCTGTGCGATGCGTGTTTCCAGGAGAACGCCTTGGTTTGGAAGTGAGAGTAGCAAACGCGTTGTTTGCCCCGCCGGGCCTGTCTGTGTTGACTGAGTCGTTACCTCAGCAATGACGACTTTCGGGTTTGGTTGTATCACTGGTAAAGAGTGTGGGCAATCATAATTCTCAACAGTATCCCACTGGGTAGCCAGAAGAACTAGTAATGCCACAATATAACTCAGATAACTTTTCTATTGGCTTCGTCCATTGAATATCTTCAGTATATGCTAATGTAGCGCTAGTTCATTGTAGATTAAACTGCATTAAAACGTGGTGGTGGTGGTGAGAGCATCTTTATAAAATTCCTGGAGAAATGCCCAGGGATTGGTACTGTGTGAAGAGTCAGGGCCACTCCTGGAGGATGAACCTGGGAGTCTGGTTTTTCCTTGCAGAATGCTCATGGTACAACAAAGCTGATATAATGAAGACAAACCAAGATAATTGTGAGATTTTTTACCTTTTCCTAACATCAGCTAAGGACAATGGTTTCTGCTGCACTATCTTTGATATTGCTTGTAGATGCTTGGTTTTTTTCCAAGTCCTTCCTTATCACTCTTCCCAGAATGTATTGAATGATTGATAATTTTCTAGCTTAATTACTTGTTAATGCTTTTGTTCTTAATCAGATAAGAAGATAATGGACAGTCTCTGGGTGGTTGGTTATTCACACTCAAGCACCACACTCCAACCTTCTGAATAATTATTCATTAATGGAAAAGAGTAATTTTTCCCTGTGGAACTATGAGTAAATGTGTACTTGATATAAGTGGTCTTTAATCTTTGCAGTGATTAAGAATGCTTGAAACCAAACTGATGTGTGTTTGCAGTGTTGATATAATTTTGTGCACCTTCAATGCTGTTGTTCAGTAAGCAAATAAAAAGTCTCCAGAAAACATGCATTAAGTATGTGTGAGGATAGAAGTTTCATGAAGTAACAGAGTAACTTCAGCAGTTAAGTAGGGGGAGATGTAGAACGCAAAATTGTAATCATGTTCATTGTTTGGAATGTGAAAAAATAAGAGTTTTCCACTTCATTGTAAGGCCTCCTGCAGGTGTCCAGTATTTCATGGGTTTGCTGACTAGAAATTGGTGATATCTTATCCCTTTGTTATCAACTGCATCATACACATGGTCTTTCAAGGGAAATTTCGAGAATTCTGTGCAAGTGAATTTGCTATTTTTTAATGCATGGATACTTGAATATTTATAATTTGTGAGTCAGTATTCACTGCAAATTAAACTGAAACTACCCATTGTTTTCTGTTGCATTATTTATCAGCTATATTCAGCAGATTTACTCCTGTATGTTTGCAAAAATCTGGGAAAAATAAATGTTTTGGTTATACAGATGTTTGAATGTTAAAATCCTGTTAAGATGCAGATGATTTTGGTCTTAGGTGACTTTATGTATACTGGCCTTGGCAAATTTTGCCTTTCACCTTCCATCTCTTAAGTTTTATGCTTATTAGAGTAATGCTGCACTTCAGGAATTAGTTATTTTGTAGCTCTTGCTCAGGGTAAAACTCTAAACAAAAAGGAAGAGAGATGATGACAGACTGATGAGACATAGGAGTGCAGGAGGAGGTACATTCCAGTAAAATGGGAGGAACTGGTGGGGAGCAGATTCAGCCTGATATGCCTTGTTTCTTTCAAAGTAGGGGAGGAAGTTAAGTTAATTAGTGAACAAATCCAATGTTGATGATTAATCATTTTGCATTGCTATTTAGCACACTTTCCATGTATGGACATTAGGAATGATCATTTCAATAATTCTGTGTGCATTTTCTCTAAAGTCTATTAAAATCCGCATAAATGAATCCACAAATACCCTATATTAATAAGTATTGTTATGATAACTGAAGATAGGTTTAACAGACTTGTTTCAAAGTGATTTTTTTTCTCTTTTAGAGCTCCTCACAATCAATTCAGTTGGAGGATTTGAGTGTTTTCTCCTCACTGCTCTACCTGTGACTGTCTCATTGCTGTGGCAGCTCATGCCATCTCAGACTAAGAGTTCTCACCTTCTTGAGCTTTTGTATTCTGTTGAGTTTTGCTGCAAGAATTCATCCTTTTAGATAAGGTCATATGAAAGAGACTCCCTTTTAGGTATTACTGCAATAGGAATGCTCTCAAGTTTGTTCAGGCAGCTCCAGCTTCAATGTTTCAGTTCAAATCAGTCCTGTGCTTTTCAAGGCAGCTGCCCCGAGGCCTTGCCATGGTTTGGTTGGTGTTGCAGGGTGGGTGAGGAGCACAGCCTCACTGCCCTCGGATGGAATGGAACTGGAAGATGTGCTGGCTGTATAAAGGTGCAGCTAGTTCTTTTGGGTGTATTATATTGGTTTTTGTATAATGGAGAAAAAAGTGGACTTTACAATGGATAATGAAAAGCTAACAAGAGGTTTTGATGGTAAGTACAGGGCAAGAAAAAAATACTCCACTTCCACATTCTTGTCTTTCCACTAAATAAAATAATTTATTACATACGTAAAATACCAACAGTGACTGTAGTTTTAATTCTTCATTTCACTTTTACCCTAATGATCACTTATAGAACAACTTCATCGCCTGGTAACATTAGAGTAGGAATCAGAGTATTACATTAAACCCACAGTTGTATTCTTCAGCTGTTGCTCCTGTGTACATGTTTCTGGAATGAATCTTGGTTTAACATCTGTCACAGCATATTTTATACCTTAAGTTCCTACACTGTGCAGTTTTAATATACATAACCTGTATAATATACATGTAGTTACTTCGGAGATGACAGTGATACTCTCTATGCAAAATTCAATGCATACAATTCAAAAAACGAAGGGTAGCTGAAGTGCTTTCAGTAATAGTTTTGGTTTTTTACACTTCCAGAAAAATCTCAGTTGAAGTTCATATTAATAAAATACAAAAAATATATATCAGCAGAAGATCAAGTCATGTGCACTGGAAAAAAATGGGCATTTAGGGGAAGGAATCTTCAGTGAAGTTCCTGCAGGTTCCTCTGTAAGCACCTCCATCACCACACAAAGGCAGCTCGCTCCCGTAACATCCTGACACCAAAGCGCTGCCATTCCCTCTGGTAGATCCAGAGCTCCTGAGTTGTGTCCAGACAGGCCAGAACTGCGCCTCCCTTCCAGGCAATTAAACGTGGATCCATATCCTACATTCAAAACACAGATTGCACACAATCACTGCTCTAGTTCTGCACAGTTCTCCAAAGTTGTGTCCTACTTTTTCCAACAGTATTCACCAGTTAGAGTCTGGCAGGGCAGGGGAGGAGAAAAGTTTGTCAGTGTTATCCAGGAAAAACTAGTGAGATAAAAATATTGAATTGATATTCAAGATGCTTTGAGAAGTCAATTTTTGTTTTAAGATGCTTTCTAGGCATGCCATGAAAATCTTGCCATCAGTAATGGAGGCTCTGAAATAGATGGAAGTATATTTACAAGTTTTGCCTGATTAATGCCAAATGAAAACTGTTCTTAATGCCTGTTTTTCTTTTATCTTAATACTGCTAAAAAAAATCACAATTTCTTGCTGACGAGACAGGTTCATGGGGCAGTACTAACTGCTCCTTTAAGAACAGGGCTTTTAGCTAATAAACAGTTCAGTGATCTGCACCAATAATGCTCTTGCAATGTCTTGAACCAGCCAGTGCTATGTTATAGGCTGAAAGCTCCCTTAAATCTCAGATATTCAACTACTCTGGGATTTTGAACGAATTTTTTCTTTTAATCTTTCAAAGATTTCACCCAATCATAGTTTACTGACCACTTAGCTCTCAATCAACAGTTACCTTAGGCCTTGTGATGACTTCAACATTTTCAACGACTCTTCTGAAAGAAGGTGGCATTTTGTTGAGAATTCGGTGTTGAAGAAACTCTTGAGCTTTATGAAACATAAGGCCTCCTCCCACTACTAAGATGGAGCTGTACATCTTCTTTTTTGTATCATCAGATGCTGGAATGAATGAATATACAGAAATACATCTTTTTTAAAGATATGGCTTGTATTTGTAATAGAATTAATTTAGTGCAAGTCAAACCAGATAGAAACTGATGTTTGCATTTAAAATTCTTTTTCTATTCCTTGGAGATACAAAACATGCAGCTCAAGGAACATCAGTAACGATGCAAATAAAGAAACACTGTAGCTACTCTCAAGGTGATAAAACCTAGGGACACATCTTTCTTTGGTGAAATGTAGGAGTTACATAAATCCACCCTGAGGTGTATTTTACAGATTTATACAAATGTAATTCTTACCACAGCAGTCGATACTGTGAAGGATGGCTTTGTCCAGGCCCAGGGCTTTGCCTTCAAACTGAGAAATAGCAGTTTTCCTGGACATGTGTGCAGTTAAAGGTTCCTCTGAGTCATTGCCAGGGATCATACAGTCACCCTGGGAAGACCCCAGTTCCACTTCTTGTGGGTAGATCCTCTCTGAAATGTCTGAGGATTGGCCTCTCAATTCTCCCTCAAATGCACTGGGCTTTGACATAGATTTTCTGTCAGCTGTAGCTTTTGCAGACTTAAAAATGAGAAAACAAGTTGAAATATGAAAAATGCACAAAGATCTTCAGCAGGTTACAGAACAAAGACTTAACTAAGCAGCCCTGTACTTCCCTTCACCTTTTTGCACAGCAAGCCTAAGCACTGCATTATTATCTCATCTAATTTTCATTTTAATTTGTACATTAAAAAGGCTTTATTTTGAACTCCATCAAATTGACCAATCCCATAATATGAAGCCTTCTTAGACTCTAAAAATGCTCAGTTCTAATTAAACATTTGTCTACACATCTACAACTACAAAATTTATTCTTTAATACCTCTGACCCAGGTAACAAACTGTCATTTCTGAGATGAGCTAATGAGTCCTCATTTTATTCCCCAATTAAATGATAGTTAATGAAAAATAAAACCAGCAATCACACACCTGCTCCTGCTTACTTTGTGTGGCCAGCAGATAATGTTCATCATGAGGATCCTCAGGGTCACCTTGTGACCTGTGCTGCAAAGTTGTCATTTTTTGTCCAACAATTCCAAAAGTTGCTGGATAAAACAGAGCCATTGGTGCCTGAAGAAAGATTTGGCATGGGTTTACTACTGTTTTTCTTCTTTAAGCATTTACTACAGAAAAATTATAAGCCTGGTTCTATTATTCTCACAGTTCAAAACTAAATAGAGGGGTTTTTTTCCAGGTAGTTTGTAAAATACTACAGTGTTGTCTTCTGTTTTTTATAATTAAAAAAAATCCTAACAAATACACAAATTTCTTTACAGATTTTAGTGTTGTATGATAAGAAAGTATCAAAGGCAGTTTGTTACAAAATTAGAAAATTCAATGGTGGGCTGAAAAACTTGCAAACGAATATGAATGTTTTGCACTTGAAGAATAATTATTGTATTTAGATGAAGCAACAACTATTCTGGCTAAAGCTACTTAAAAAGTTTTGTGCATCCACCAGTGCTGCATCAGGCCCACTCATCCATATAGGAATTATTTTTAAGTCTGTCTACAAGCATAGTTTAAGAACAATCCATAAATCATGTGGCCTTAGTAGCACTGGACTGATACAAAGTGAGGCTCTGAGTCTGAATTTACTTGTAATTTAATTAAAAAGTCACCTGCAATTTTTCATCCCCTAATCGGAACTGGTACAATAAAGCTGGAGAATCTGGATGCCGAATTTGGAACTCATGATCTTGTAACCCAGAAATATCCTAAGGTCAGAAACAAAGGAAACAAAAAAAATTATATTTTATATTTATCAAGCTGCATAATTGATTTAAACTGCAGAAAACAAAAAGTAACAAAACTCTCTTCTAATTATGGATTTTATTTACCTATTCCTGATTTAAAAGTCTTTTCCATGTAGTATGATCTGCCAAAAAGTTTTCTACATGCCTAAGCCTCTACAGTGAGGGTTTGTGCAGGAAGAAGAGACCTGCTGGCAGATCTTACAGAACTGAAGTTGAAATCCTGCAAGTATGCAATTATTATCAGCTTCTTTCAACAATAAGAACAAAGAAATTATCTTTCTAGGGGTTGGGATTCCTTTCAGCTAGAGGAATAATAAACCAAGTTAGAAACATTTCAAGTCTAAAGCTTCTACAGATTTTGCCAGTATTCTACTGAGTAAAATATTTACAATTAACTTGGACTCACAGAAAGGGTCCCCAGAGCAACCTTCTGTAAAGGAAAAAGAAATTGCTTGGAGAACACACTATTTTCCCCTTCTCACCTGATCTAGATGACAAAATGTCTCCTTTAGGTGCTGAAGCAGCAGGCAATCCAACTTATTAGTTAACTGGCAGTCTCTATATGGGAATCCTGCTCGTTGCATAAGCCAATAGAAACACCTTGACACATCAGATCCTCCATATGCAAGGCACAGCCTAAAGTACAGAGAAGAAAAACATCTTCTTATGTAGTTGCTGAAATACTGGCTGACTGCAGTGATAGGCAGAGGAATGCTAGGAAGATTTTAGACATGCTGGGATCATGACTTTCACAGAGTTTGCAGAACACAGTATTAGTTCTGATCAGTTCTGCCTGTCTTGTTCTTTTAAAGATACCAGAATTCTTTAAGGTTCATACTGTAACATACTGTTCACACTGTTACGTGCTTCCCAGTAAAAAAGCCTCCTGTGTTTATAAAAATTTTGCCTCCTTTTTAAAGTCAAGTCTTTGGTAAGCAAATTAAGTACATGATTGTAATAACTCTGCACACTCGAAGGTACCTGGTGTTGCGATGGGAAACACCATCTTCTACACAGCAAACACTTGTCTTCTGATCCCCCACATCTACAATACAGGCACTGCTCAAACCACTGCCAAAGGTAGCACACACAGACTCCTGGTGTACAATAATGCCTAGCAATATGAGAAAAAATTGTATTAAATTCATGCCAAACTTTACAATCATGTTGCTGACAGTTAAAGGAGATTTTAATGTCTTTTAGAGATCTACAAATAGCCTGACTCTGCAGTGAAAGCCTGTATATTTAGTGAAGGTGGGGTGGGGGGTATTTACAGATTTTTTTGTTGGGTAAGGCTTTAAAAGTCCTGAAAAAAGCTAAGAGCAGGGTGAAATGATCCTTTTTCTGCAAGGCATTGTCTTCAAGCTTTATTTTTTTAATCTGGTAGTGCAAGGTCTTGACTATCAGAAGTACATGAAATGTTTTTCTAATTTTTTTCTAGTTTTAATCAAATAGCATTACTATTAGCCTTTCAGATATGGTCTTTAAGTAGTTATAAAATAAGGTCCAATTTCACCCTCTCTTTTTCTTTCAATCCACCTTTACAGAGTACATTTGTATCACAAGCCCATATTTAAACCTGGGAAGTACCAGAGGTTCCAGTCTGTCCTTCCAGACAATTGTGCATTTTAGAAATACTTAAGAAATCAGACTGTTGCTACTTTGACCTCCCCTGAATGAGAAGCCCACAGCTGGAATGCATCATAGCAAACCAAAAAACTTGTTTCAATATTAGCCAACCATTCAGCCCCTTTAAAAAAGACAGCACTTATGTGAATAGCAAAAGATGAGGGTGCTAGTCCCAGCCAACCTGGGATTGATGTGCAAAAATGTGCCTTAAAAGGTCAAAAAGAAATCTTTTATGCAATTAATCACTAAGTACTTGCTTCAGTATGGTTTTTACCTGAGAAGCCCATCTTCATTAGGATCATATTTACCAGTTCTTTCACATGTTGTTTATTATAGATGTCTGGAATCAGTAAAATGCATCTGTAGTACTGAAGATAAGAACAGCAAATTAAAGCCAGCTCTCAAATCAAGTTTGAAATACAAGTTATTTTAAAAAAATCAAAATTTTAGGAAAGGGGAAGGTTTCTACTACTTTACAAAATGAGTTCAAAGTAAGTGTCAAGAGTCTATTGGCATTAAAATGTTTAAAAGCACATCAGACATGACACAAACACCCAACTAGATAAGTAATTATACAAGTATTAGGCAACCCTTCCCCAGGTGCCTCCTTTACAGCCAAAAAAACCCAAAGAAAGACTAAGACTGTGAAATGTCTATAATAGGATTTCTAAACACCCTTGTTAAAAGTTCTATCAACAATCTTTCTCTTAAAGACATGGACAGTATTCCAAAGGAAGTCTTAGGAACTACGCTCACCAGCAGAAAGAATGTATTTGTTAAGCAAAGCACCAGTAAGAGGCTACCAATAACAGCAAGTGGCTTCTCTTTAATAATAACATTTGTAGAAGTGCAATAATATTTATAGAAGTGGATACAGCCCACACCACATCAATGTGCTGTTCACAGCTCACCTTTAGGTCTTTCAGTGGTATTTCCAGGTATTTTTGTATTGCATGAGACCATATAACTTCAAGGTCTGCCAATACTGCAGTGAGGGAGCCCCCAGGTCCTGCGTGGAGATTCAACTGCCCTCTTCTAATGGGCCAGTGAATGTTGTAAGAGTCTAATGGATTAACATACAGTGCCTGAAAATAAGAGATTACATTCTGTGCATTGCTTTTCCCAAAAAAACAGCAACAAAATTAGTAACTAATACAGGGAATAAAAGTATTTCAGAAGCAGATACAAGAAGACCCTGCAGAGCTCAGACTGATGTAACATCAGTACAGCGGATTTTTTGTAGCAGGCTTGATTACAAACCATTAAAATAAAAAGACAGCAAATACATTGCTTAAATTTTTTGAATGTTCTTACCCATCGATATCTACTGAACATATAAAGGTATATCTTTCCATTATCTCATATTAAAAACTAAAATAATTTAAACACTTTGAAGCTCACAAATATCAAGTTGCTCAGCAGCAATTCCATGTAGTGATACTTTTATCAGTTTCTTGCCTTCACTCTGAATTATGCCATGTGGGCAAAATTCTCACCTACTCCTTGCAAAAACACTGATTTATAGCAGCAAGGGATCCAAGATATTAGGCAAATGGGGGAAACCCCCTTGTCTTGCTGAATGATAACAAACACTCACTTACTCCACAGTAAAGTTTCTCAGTTTTGCCTGGTTAGCTTCACATGTGCTTCAGTACATACTAACTTGTAGCAAACTGCTACTGATTAATGGCTGCATCAAAACATTTGAAGCCTCATTCAGCAGGAAAATCAATCTTACCTCTTCTCCTACCAAAAATTCAGGATGATTTGATGTGTTTGTCCACTTGGCCCCAGAGCTGTGATCCAAAATAGCAGGCCTCATCTGTCTGTTGTAGGACCTGGCCTGAAATGTAACCAAACCAAATCCTGTTGATAAATATTTTAGTGGTCACTTTTTATGCATGGAAGAAAAATGAAACACCCCCTTTGAACCCAACCCTCAAGGAAACATTTTAAATCTTAATTTTCTCATGTTTTCAGAGTCAGGTAACACAACAGCACTATCCATACTTGGTCTATAAAGGGTATCTATTCTTGTCCACTGAAGCACAGCATCACACCCAGGGTCTGTGTGAATGAACACTTTAATGAGGTCTTAAGGATGAGTTACCTGATCAGGTGACACTGGTATGCGCCTTGCTCCGTTCGACATCTTTTTGGACCATATTGCTTGGTCCACCATTTTAAGGCCATTTTGTCTCTGCTCAGTACTTTCAGGTTTCTAAGGAAAACCACAAATATGCACTGTAAATACCTTCCAACCCCTTGTCTGTATACTGGTAATACTGAAGCTATTATGAAACAATAAAATCATGACTGTGGTTGATAGACTGTAGAAAGGACAGATGTTTGTACAATCAAAATGGACTTATGCTTATTTTTAAAGAAACTCTTTTTTATATTAGAATTCCCAACACCTATTCAAGTCAAGTTGAATCTTTTAACTGCTTTTAGTGGCTACTGGACTTCATCTCTAGAGTGACGTGCTCAGGCCATCATCTATGTAACTACAGAAATATGAAGTAGGAGCAAAAATGTTTAAATAGTTCTCAATTATTTAAAGGTTTGATAATAGAGATGTTAATTTGATTTTTACAGATTCAGATTACAAATAAGATTATTACATATATTTTTGACCAGGTTTGAACTGTGTTATCCAAGTCACAATCTAACTAGTAACCAACATATTCACAAACAGAGAAGTCTGATTCTAATCCTACAGTCGGCATTCCATCAAAAGAACTACTGAATGTGGTACAAGACCATAGCGCAGGGAAATCAACAAGTACAAACCCACAATCTACCAATTCTTTAGACTTAGTTCATTGCAAACAAATAAAATAAAACGCAAACACAGACTGGTGCAAGCCTACTGACTTCAATAGGTGGCATCTACAGTCTTTAAAAGGGTGAAAAGAAGTTTGACTGGAGATGTATTCTCCTCTGGAAAAACACGAAGGGCGAGGGGGACATACGCGCTACACAACCAACCAAACCGCCCCAGGAGCAGCGACGAACACGCGGATTGTGGCGAGGCGGGGCCGCGCTTACGTAGAGGCCGTCCCTGAGGAGCCAGCTGTCCCTGTAGGCCGCCTGGCCCTGCTGCTTGTGCCGCCGCGCGATGACGTGCGGGATGCCCGCGGGCAGCGTGTCCGTGGCCCGCCCGAGCCGCAGCGTGGTCGAGCCGGGGTGGATCACCACGATGAAGTTGCTCTGTATTTGCTGAAAGCGGCACAACGCGCACGGAGTCAGACCGAGCCCTCATGACCCTCCGGAGCCCTCCCGGCGCCTCCACACCCCCCTCTGCAGGCCTTTAAAAGGCCGAGCCCGGGCCGGGCCCGCCCCGGCGGGGAGGGCGCAGCGCCCGAGCGGCCGCCGCTCGCCGGGCCTCACCTCCTGCAGGGACTCGGGCACGGCGGCGGGCACGATGGGCCGCTTCACGCCGCGCTGCTCGCGCTCCCGGTCGCGCTCCTTGTCCTTGCCGTTCTCCGCCTCGCCTTTCTCCGCCTGGGTCATGCTCCGGCCGGGCGGAAGCCGCGTCTGCCGGGGCCGAGGCCGCCGAGCCCGGCGCGGGGCGGAAGCGGGCGGGCCGCGGCCCGGCGCCGCCCCTCGAGCAGGTACCGGGGGGCTCGGCCGCTCCTGGGCGCTGCCCGGCTCGGCCCCGCTCGCAGCGGGATGCGGAGGTCCTGTCGCGGCCCTGAGAGGCCGAGCACGGCACAGGGAGCCTGGGGAGGAGACCCGCCAAACGCTGTCAGCTGGGCTGTAACTGCTGCTGGGGCTGCACGAAGAGCGATAAAGCCCTTTAACAGCTTAAAATACTCCTCTCTATGAAAAGGCTGTAGTACAGCTGCGATACGTAGTACTGCTGTAAAGAGCAAACGATGGCCCGCCCTGTTTGTGGGCGGCGAGTTCCTTTATGAACTGTGCAAATGGGATGTTTCACTGGAGCTGGGGGAGATGTGGTTTTTAAAGGCTGAAAGTTGTTGTTACACGAAACTTTGTGTTAGGTATGTGTGGCAGGAGTGGGAGCTGCTGGAAGGACTTGTTAATTGAGGGGCATCGTTGATTAATCTCCTGCTAACGAGTGTTAAGGAACACGTTCAGTGCAGGTAGCCCGGGGTGCAGCTGCAGTTGGAGCTGCTCGTTGAGCTCTGGCGGGCTGGAGCCCCAGGTAAGAAGCCGTGAACTGCCAACCCTTTTCACAGCAGAGGACCCGTGGAGCTGTGGCACAGCCAGGTGAGGGGACCCACAGACACCGCAGCAGCCTGTGACCCCCAGGCTTTCCCATGCTTGCACTGAGGGTGTAAAAGTCCAAAGGTTCCTTTGTTTAGGGTCCCTCTTCAGAAGCCTCTAGCTCAAGTTGTTATTTTATTTACTTATTGCACCAAGATTAAATTATTTTAAGGATCTGGACGTCTGAGACTCTGCTTTAGGAAGCCTGGGGTTGGGCTGGTAAGGAAAGCTGGTCTGACTGAGTGTGGTGTGTGTAGAGTCAAGCAGGGCAAGTTTTGATGTCAGCTCAGGGGGTGTGGATGTGACTGCCAGAGTGGCCCCTGGATGGTTGGACAGGAAAATTTAACAAGAAATGATTAGGGAGGCTTAAGTAAAAAATTTGTAGTGGCACTGTGTAGAAAATAATTTAATCTGGATTACTGTTAGCTAAATTTTTCTTAAATAGATGCAGCCCTCTATGCAAAAAAAATCCAAACCCCACAAATTCCAAATGAACTCCAAGAACAGTTAGAAACTCCCATCCTGAAATGGGGTATATTAGATAAAAGACAGTTACTATTTGAAAGAAAATAACTATTCTGAGATAGTTGTCAGTACTTGAGTTTAACTGTTTTTTTCTTCAGGTAATAGAAGCAAGACCTAATTTTATTGTAAAAAAAATCCCCAAATTTGTACAGTAAATAGATTTATACATTTCAGTAAGTTTATAGTGGAGAACGAAGCTGTTTCAAGAGGTGTTTCTGTTATAAAACCCATTATGGGCCTTCATGAGGCAAGGGTTGTAAAACCAAGGAATTTGTTAACTGCATTTTTAAAGTGCTTTTAGAATATCTAATTAATACAATGAAAATGCAGCAAAGTTCAGAGCTTTTGTCCTGAGAGAGTGAATACAAAACCTCTTAGGAAGTGCTGCTTTGACTCTTGAGGGACCATCTGTATCATCTATAAATATGTATTTATTCTCATCTGAATAGCAAAAGGCTTATTGTACTTGAGATTTTTTCAGTGTCTAACAATGATGAGAAAACCAGCCTTGTGACAAGCCAAATATAATTTACTTATTACTTTGCAACTACAGTAAAATGTTCAGAAACTATACAAAGACTTTAGACAGTAAACACGTATTTAATAAAACTGTGGCTCAGTTACACCGGATCCTTGAAGAAGGAGTTCCCAGTACAACTTCATGAATCTGCTTCTATCACAGAACAGTTTCCAGTCAGGCATACACATCCCCATTTGGTCCACCACTAAACTCTTCATCTGGCAGATGTGCATGCTCGTGCCTGCCTCTTCGGCAGGCGTTTACCTAAAAAATAATTACAGTACAGTTAAAGACAACGAGGCCTTTCTTTGCAAGATAAAATTAAGTAACAATTTAAAAATATTGTTTTTAATTTACCTAAATGAGACATGCTAAAGACTTGCCAACTTTATTCCTGAGCAGGTTACACATTGCTGTGATTACCCAAAAGCCATCTCCACAGTGTTTGCTGGCCTTGTGTCTACTCAACAAGAAAAAAATGCCACAACATCCTGGGGTTTTTCTCCCACTTGGAAGAAGTTTATCCTTGTTCTAGTGAACTGAAATACTGCTGTATGTGTTTTCTGGAATGTGAACTTTTTCCTACCAGATTTACAGGTATTAACCACCTGCATGTTTGGTTTTTTTTCTCCTTGTAACTTTTATTACAGTAACAATGGGAGTGACTGATGAAAAACAAGGATTGTTTACTTAAGTCTTAAAGTAAATTAAACCATACTGTAAATACTCAGTGTCAGATGTAACTCCCACCAGCCAAACTAATAAAACAGGATGAAAGTCTAGGCAGCTGTAAGAAATTTAAAACCCAGGACTTTTACCTCTATTTTTAAGCAATTCTGATTTTTACACTTTACTAGAATTCAAGATTTGCATGGCTGTATCATTGTAGCAGGTGAAAAAAAAAGATTTTTACTAAGTTTTTAAACAACTTTACTTTTTTCCTTCTTTACTGTTGAGAAGTATTGATTTTAATCAAAAAATCTCTCATGTCATATGACAACTATTAGAAATGCAAAGTTTCGGTTTCTACCAATCTGGACAGGACTTTAAATTAGCAGCCAAAGAAAATGGAAAGCTATAAATAACTTATCATCTGTGCTCAAAGATCTTTGTCACACTTTGCCTATCAACCTCTGTGTAATTAAAAGTGAAAGCCCACCATTCCTAAGCCAAAATCGTTTTTAACATCCCTTCCCCCTGCTTTATCTCCCTTTCTCCCCTTTACTGGAAGTATCTTTGATTATTGAATAATTTTGATTATTGAATAATGATTATTTTCCTGTTTTGATAACTTCTGCAAGAGGAGGACAAAACACTCCATTCTACCGTAACGCTGAATTATCATTGCTATTAAAAAACCCCAAACCCTTCAAAGCAGGATATAGCAGATTTGGAATTACCTTCCTCATCCACCCCCAGCCATTGGTGGTGGACTGGGGCCTCCACCCCAGTGATTTATTCGGCCCATCCTACGGCGAGGATGTGCTGGGGGCCTGAAAAGAAAGGAATTCTATTGTCATTAAACTTTTCAACGAGAAATATAATAACCCTGTCTCTAAATGTCAGTAGTGAGAAAGTCTGAACCTCTGAAAAAGTTGAGCTTCACCTGAAAACCTGGAAGAAACCCCCAACCCCACTTTCACGAAAATTCTGTGCAGTTCTCATTACTCCTGTGTGATGTGAGAAGGCTACAGACAGCTGATGCTTTTACAGTCCTACAGAACACTTAGGCTGTAGTGTTCATAGGAATGACACCCCTATAACAAAGTGTTTTGCTGTATCTGTAGGTAATGTAATACAAGAAATGACTGAACTAATGCAAGTCAAATGCTGAGTATAAGCATGTCTATGAAAAGAATTTTAACAAAGATATATCTTATCTATTAGGCAGAAATAATTTCAGAGAGTGTTAGTCTGGACTGCTATTGCAACTGTCCAAAGCTATGTATTGGTATCAACAATATTGCAAATAAACATTTTAGTCTTCCTGCACAACCCAATTCAATGCAGATCACAACTGTAATCTACTCAGGTTCATGTCGCTTTGCCAAGACAGTGGAAAAACTGGTGTGAATATGAAAAAAATACCCTCTTCCGTCATTGTATCCTGAATAGGAGGAAGATGTGTAGCCTCTTCTTCTCAAATCTGGTTGAATAATGCTCTGGAAACTGAAAAATTAAAACAAGAGTTAGTGAATTGAGAGCTTGATATAGTTTTTGAATTTTTTTTATTGGAAGAGAAGAAATGGCCTGAAAAACAGTAAGTAGTATTCAGGAATGAACAGTGTGTCTTCTCAAGATCACTGTTTAAATCTCAGCAATTTGTCTCCTACATATGAAACTAAAATCTGAAATAATTCCAAATTACATGGAGGCTGAAACTATAAAATCTAGTTTTCTTGTTAATATGCAAGAAATGCATAAACTTGTAACTGACATCATTAAGAACTGCTGAATACATCACAAGAAATTTCATTTTGTTAACTGGCTTTGATCTGGGGCCATAAATTTGTGTTCACTGCTATGTGATTACTTTTATATAGTCAGAATCTATTGTCACAAGTAGAAATTCTCCAAAAAGCTTAATTATTTGATCAGCTAGTAGATGCTGTTTCACAAAAGTGTATGCTTTTCTTTTTGCAGTATCAAAATAGATGAAATGTAAGAAAACTCATCTGAACAGCCAGTAAGTTAGTGTCACTTTTCATGCACTTTTTGTTAAATATACTATAGTGCTTAATTAACAAAACCACATAGTTGCAGTAAATCATTTATACATATGGAATGCTAAATGTACAAATATAGCATTTTAATTGTTGTGTTACTGATAGCATTGAGTAAGTTCCACCTACATCAAATCTAAAATGAAGCTCACCAAAAGAATTAACTTCTACTTACAACAGGACCACAAAGTCTGCTATTGACCAGAAGAAATCTGTTATAGATGACAAACTCCAGGGGGCCCGACTCTGATTATCCAAAACTTGTCCTGTAACATATCCAGATACAAAATACCCAGAGACGTTCAGTGTGTGACACAGTACATTACACAAACACACATCTGCTGAGTCCAGAGTTCGCAGCTGGGACGGTGAAACTGCACTTCATGGCGGCGAGTTTCCTTTTCTGCAGGTTATTGCCCACGCACTTGAACTAAACGGGTCACCACGGCCACACGGGCTCTATGTTCAGCAAACCTACAGAAAGTACCAGCGTGCAGCGTCTGATTCCCCGTAAGCGCTTAAAGCGGTGCTCTGTGACGCTCCCGGTGTCTGAGCACGCACTTGGACTCCTCGAAGTCCCTAAACACGGCTGAGAAGCAGAGCAGGCTCGGCCGCAGGGCAGCGCCGGGTGACGCCGCACGGGCAGCGGGCGGGCCCGGCCGGGCTGGCCCGGCGGCGGCGGCGCTGGGGGGCCGCGCTCC
>VZTJ01003574.1:3651358-3663208 GCA_013397795.1 Orthonyx spaldingii
CGGCCCGGCCCCGGCCCTGCGCCTGCGCGGCCGCCGCGCGCATGGGCAGCGGGGCCGGGCCCGAGCGGCAGCGCCCGCGGGGCTGTGGCGGCGTTTGGAGCCCTGAACCCTCCGCTCCCCGTTCCCCCGCCACAGGGCAAGGGCGTGCAGCCCCTGAGATTAACGAGGCCCCCCTCAGCGCCGCCTGTTACCGAGGCGTCCCTGTCAGCAGCCCTGTTAATAACAAGTTTGCCCTCGGCACCCCGGTTAGCGGGGGATCCCCCTCAGCAGCCGCTGTGACAAACGAGGTTCCTCTCAGGACCCCTGTTACCGAGCGATCCCCCTCACAGCCCCCGTTACCGGGCCCGGCCTGAGGCGGGCGGTGCTGAGCCGGGACGGCTCCTCCCTCAGCGCCGGCGGTTCTGGTTCACCCCAAAATGTTTTTATTTTAGTGGTTCCAGCGCTGTCCGAGGTTCTTTGCCGCGTTTAGCAGTAGTGACAGGAGTTGGAGTAGTCTGTCAGGGTTTCATAAAAGCTAAATGTTGTTAGCCGCCTTCTGCGATAATGATAGAAATATGACCAAGTGCAGGGATAATTTAACACTTCTCTCCAAAAGGAACTTTTGTTCCCTATATTTAATGACACGTACGTGGCTATGTATATTCACATTGTGTTTGTGGGGGTGTTCAATCCAAAGTCGGGCATTTGTTTTAATTTATTTTATTTTTGTAAAAACCTTGCCCTCCAAATAGTGGCTAGCATTCCTTCTCTAGGAGAATATATGCTTGTAAAATTGGGAGTAACTGTACAGCTTTATAGGCAAACTTAATATAATACCTTCTGTCAGTTTTTAAGCTGAGCTAATAGAGAAGGGATGTTTAATTCTGCTGTGAACCAGCAGTAAAAAATTAATGTAAAAACACTTTAATACTTTGCAACAGCTGTATTTTCCTAATAACGATGAGGTAAAGTCCTTTGCTAAGAGGGGCATAACAGAAGAGTTTTCTGAAGCTGAAATTATAATACAGTGTCTCTGGCAGTGTAGTTGTCTCCCAGTAAAGAAATTGTTTGCAGCTGACAGGTATTTATAAATGTTCAATGTTTATAAATATTGAACTCTTGCCAACAACTGAAAGCAATTGTGAAAGAAAGGTATCTGTAACAAGGTGTCTAAAATAAATGTTTATCATTAGTATAAGAGCTGGATAATCTGCAACTCAATAAATGGTGCAATACAAAAGCACCAGAAAACAGTGCTGCACAGTGCAAAAGGGGCATAAACACAGGCAGTATGTTAAAATATTCCAGGGACACCATCTGTGTACTTTTTGCTTTCCAAATGACAGAAAAACCCCAAACCCAAACAACAAAGAAGATGATTAATGAGTTCTTCAGGTGCTGTGGTTTGTTTTTTTTTTTTTTGGTGGCTTTTAGAAGTAAAATAAAATGTGAGCTAGTCTTGGTTTAGTACTAGTGATAACTATTGTTTCAGTGCTCTAAGATTATATAATTATAATGCAAATTTTCTCTGTGAATATGTACTTTTGGTGAATGAAACTAAAGAAATAAACTTTTTAAATTCAGAGTTCCGGTGTGTGTGTATTCCTAACCATTTTATTTTTTTGAGAAGGGATGTCCAGGTACTTAACAATGGCAAAATAACCAACCATTGCATGAAGTGATGCATGAAAATGTCAGTGTTCATAACTGTTTTTAAAGCACTAACATATACATTATTTATATATTTATTTCCACATTTAACTTTTAGATGTGAAAATGTGACATTTATAAGGTAGGGTTAAAAATCAACGGTAGTGTTGAATTATCAACCTGATTATGGGCCTGTGCTTGGGTCAGGAACTGAGTAGAGGGGAGGAATGGGAAGAGTTCTTCCCATGCAACTGCAGTTTGTGGTGGAGCTGGGACAGCAAGTGTGGTGGAGCCTCATTTTTGGGAATTCCATGGCCCTCTCAGCCCCATCTTTGCTTCCAGCCTGGGGCTGGGAGGTTCAGAGGATCAAGGGGCTGTGCACCTGAGCTTAATGAACAGTGACAGAGGCTGTTTTGAGAGTCAGCAGCAGAAATACAAACCAGCTGGGTGCCCATGTGAAGGTGGGTGTTGTGAGCAGAGGTGTGTGAGAGCTAAAAGTTACCAGAGGTACTGTTTGGAAGCTGGGGAGCTGTGATTATTTGACAATAGGCCAAGGAAGTATGTGTGCAAGCCATGAAGAGTAATGTAGGCCATACATTAAGATGAGTAATTGGAAAGACCAATGTTTTTTATGTTTACGTTTTTTTTAATGCCCTCTGAACTCCCAATGGGATACCTTCTGTTTTTAGATGGTTTATTTTTTTGGCTCTGTTCCGGGTGTAGATTTGTTTATTTTGATTCCTTGTGAACTGTGTTTGGATACCAATACCTAAGTACCCCTGTCTGAGCAGCATATTACTGTGCTTTAGCAATGTTTTCTGTTTTTTCATGAAAAGTAACCAGACCGTGGGTCAGCTTTTTGATAGCATTTTCTCTACTAAGGGCTGACCTTTTAGTTGTGGTGCAAGAGAACTGGAAAATGGTGTGCATAGAGAAGTGGTGATAGACCATGGACAGTGCTTGTACTCTCTAAAATTTATGCTACATATGACTGGAGACTTTTTAAGAGAAAATAATTCTGAATTGGAAGCTAAACAAGGGAAACTTGGCCTTGCCCTGAAAGAGATTTGCAATATACCGATCATGTTTAATAGCAGAAATAGACAAGGCACTATTTTTTTCTTGCTGATCTATAGTTATTTCACATAGTGAAACAGATTCACATAGATTGTCATGTTACACCAGCACACAATTAAAATGGAAACATTCAAAACTTAGTTTGAAATTGAATTATTCGTAAAAGAGCTGATTGTTAAGTAGTATTTGTTTTATGCACACAAAATTAATACTGTATGTCTTAGAGTGAGAAGGTCATCTTCTCAACTCCACATTACAAATGCAGAATGTTTATTGCAACATAAACATAAACTTCAGAGGATATGCCACAGGATTCTATATTTAAACTGCTTTTATAAGAAACATTTAAATAACTTGGTGTCTGTGGAAGGGCTGATACTTGATTCTTGGAAATAAATTGTGTTGGTTTAATGTCAGAATTTTAAATAGAATTTACATGTTCAGGTGGGTTTGTTTTTGAATAATTGTTTGAAGACCTAATTGTTTTGTTATTTGGTGCTCCAGATATCTCTGTCTTTAACTCAGAGCCCAGAATACATGAATATATCTTGTGCAGATTTCAACTGGAAGATACATTTTGCAAGATCAGCAGCTCTGATCCTGGCATAAAATCAGGTCAAGTACATAAGCACATAATGCTGTGAACTATTTTTTCCCCTGGCTGGGACAGAGACTAGATGTTCTACTAACAGAATTTGTCTGCAAATTGTTTGTTTATACAATTTCTTGAGATCTGAATAACAAACATGAAGAGGCTTTAGTTCAAATTTATTACAGTTGAGAGTTTGAAAGCAAATATGTACTGGAGGAATGCCAAAGGACTGCCTTGTGCTTTTGTATTTCTTTAGATAGCAACATATCCTTATATACAGAAAGCCATAACTGTCTGTAAGTGTTACATCTTCTTCTTCTTAACAACAAAGACTTTACCCTTCAGAGGATGAAATTGGTGGTCATCAATTTAAAGTTGTGTGAGAGTCTAGAAAGAAACCTCCCCACTCTATGCAGAGTGAATAGGGCTGCATTTAATGTTCGGACTGAGAAAGAGCAGGGTCAGTACTTGGTGCAAGTATCTGAGCTGAGTGAGGAAATTCCTGAGTTTCAGGAATGGGGATACTCGGAATGTCCATCGGGTGGCAGCGCAAGTGTGAAAGAACGCGACCTGCCTTGTTTAACCGCACTGCAAACGTTCTGCGCCTTCGGCAGAGCGTATTTGGATTCTCCTTTATAGAAAAATCCTTACTCCACTGCCACTTGACACTTTGTAATGCGTAAATGGCAATTTCTGCCCGGGTTAAGGAACGGTGTTGGCCACACAGGTTTAGGAATTTGTTAGAAGTTTCATATTGGCAGAGTTTTGGGTGAAGCTGGAGAAATATTTATATGTTTACATATCATTATTTTATTGATGGGAATGATTGGGGGGTTCGTTGATTTGGGCTTGTTGCCTTTTTTCTTCCTTTTTTTCTCCACCCCTGTGTACTTACCCAGTTAGTGGAATAGTAGGCTTCCTATTTTGTTAGTGGAACTGTTAGCAATTTTTTTGTTATATAAATGAAAAAAAGGTGAACCTAAATGAGTGTAATAACGACCTTTTGAAATATAGCATGTAGGAAAAATAATGATTATGACGCGGGTCAACTGAAAATAAAAATCAAGTCCTCAAACCTGTGCAGTAAATTAATGGCAAAGCCTGAAATAGAACTGCCCTGCTTACTCTCATGTAATTTCTTGAGGATATACTTATATCTGTCAGGTAAAGGAAGCAAAAGCAGTCTCAGAATCTGTCAGTGTTTTGGTTTAAGGCAAATATCCTTTGCCTTGTTATGCTTCCTGCTAATGCGTGAGAATTTGATTTGTCATGTACCTGATGAGTCTGGATTGTGAATGTGTGCACACAGTGACTACTTTTGCATGTTTTCCTTCTTTTTTTTCCTCAATTCTTTAAAAATATTTGTCTCTCTGTCTAAGGAAAAGTAAAATTTAATACAATGAAATTTGAAGAATAAATGCTCAGATTAGGGATTATCCTTTTCCACTATTGCTCCTTTATTTTAAAATCCTCTTTGTAAAGGTAGCTTGTAAGCACACCTACAGATTTCACCTAGTTATTTCCACCTCCCAGATTTTACCTTGATACCAGCAGTGACGTCATTATACTGTTGTGGTATCTTTAGAAATGAAAAGGAAGGATTAACCAGGGAAATGAATTTGTTAAGACAGGTAGTGTGATGTGAATGTTGCCTTTTTTGCCAGATTATTTAGCCCACAGACCAGGGCAGGACATCAGCTGCAGGTGGTTAAACTGATGTCACAATGTCTTATCTGCACAACAATATTTGCTTGTATTGATTTGTTTAGCACGGCAGTACTAGAAAATCAGGGAGAGATACTCTAAAGACTGGGAAAAGATAAACATGTGAAGGGGAAAATGGCATCTCAGAATGCCGAAGAGTGTTTTAAATGCCAGACATTATCATATCTAAGTAAACCTGGTCTCCTTCAAAACGTTTTACATTGAATGTGTTCTCTGGAGCCTGTTAGGGCATATAGTGTGTTTCTGTTATCTGTAAAAGCTGTCTTAATTGTTTGGCATACATTAGACTGTCTGTTTTTGGTGATAGCTTGGTTGTGAATACACTCAAAAGAGGGAAAAAAGCTTTAGCTCACTGATGCTGTGGAGCTGCTTGTAGATAGCTGGAACATTCTTATCAGCCAGCTGGTGGGAGAGGTGTGGGCTGTTTGACTGAGGAAACTCCAAAAAAGTGGGAAAGGAAGCAGGAGACGTGCATTGCAACAAGGTGCTACTGTTTGTCATTTATCTTTATTTTTGTGTCTGAGGCGACTGCAACACAAAATACGTAATAGAATCCTTTGGCCTCACTGATGTGATATCCCTGAACATATGTGCAGCTGGGATATCCCAGTGCTGTTTCCTGCTGGATGTGCAAGGATTGCATCTACACTGATGCCTGAGCGAGTAGAAGTGTTTCTTCTTGATACATATCTGCTTTTCTGTGTGTTCGGAGCTTTGCATCTGCATTTGGAGCTGTTTAATGGGCACTTGAATGTGCCATTGCTGTGCCAGGAGTGGATTCCCCGTGATGAACCAAGGCTGAGATTGCACAGCAGCAGCTGGAGCTCTCCTGCAGCGTGGCCACGGCGTGATCAGCTCTGCTCACGTGCCACATGTGCACACTGAGGACTGGCAGCTGGCAAAGATGGCACGTGGATAAGCTGTACTGGAATCAACAGATTTCAGCAAATGAAACCTTGTTTTTTCCCCTCTTTGCAGCAGTCATGGCCAGCAATTTCCTAATGACCAGCAGTTTCCTTGTCAGTGGAAACTGTATAAAACTCCGTATGACAAGATTAACACAAATTTTGAGAATGTCCCTTACTGCATTGGAAAGGGCAGTGCAAACAAGGTGACAAATTGAACAAGGCTGTAGCTTTTGTTAGAGGCGTCTCTGATACTGGAGAAACCCTTTTAGCTGTTAAATTTTAACTGCTTCAGACTTAAGAGCCAAGGTAAAAATAGCACCTGGGGTACTTGGCAGAAGTAGGTGGAGGAAGCCAATTCCATAATCTGTTTGATGAACAAAAATGGTGATGTGATGGCTGAACATTGTTCTGAGGAGCTTTCATGATTCTGTTGGAATATTAATATCAATTTTTTGTCTTCTGAAAATTTATTACTTTAATGAAATGTGTTTGTGCAATCAAAATACCTTTGAATGGGTGCAAACACTGTAGTTATTTAAAAGGCACATGTTTGTTGAAGGTGGGATGGACTCACATTGGAAAATTCATGCAGGACTATTATCCCATGTGAGGGACCCCAGGCTGGACGAGGGGAAAGACTCTCCTCCCTGAGCAGCAGCAGAAATAACCTGTGATGAGCTGACTATAAGCCCCATTCCCTGTCTCCCTGTGCTGCTGAGGAGAGGAGACAGAGTTTGGGAAGGAGGGAACAGTGGGAGGAAGGTGGGTTTAAGATTTATTTTACTTCTCATTATCCTACTCTGATTTTGTAAGTAATAAATTCAATTAATATCCCCAGTTCGAGGCTGTTTTGCCTGTGATTGTATTTGCTGAGTGATCTCTCTCCTGGACCTTATCTCAACCCATGAACCTTTCACTGTATTTTCTCTCCCCTGCCCAGTTGTGAAGGGGAGTGATAAAGTGGCTTTGGTGGGTGCCTGGTGTCCAACCCACCACACAGGTAATTGGAGAAGTGTTGTGTGATATCTGCTTGGGGAACACATAACCTCCTCCCAGGTTTAGCTTTGATGTGAAAATCACATTTGCTTCTGTCCTTATCACATGAGAGAGGACCCTAAAGATTCTGATTTTAAAATACAGTTGACACTCTTTATTATCCTATTTACTGCATTTTCCATTATTTTCTCATTTAATGCAATCCACTGCATTATACCTCATAATCCAGAACATAATGTACCTAGGTCCTCTGCTATCAGAGGCAGAACTAGCCCCCAGTAAGAAATTGAATATAAACCTGAATATTTTTGTTCGTTTTCATCGGACTGGATGACAAAACCATGGTTTCAGTTCTTTACAGTCATATTGTCATGACTTTAAATATTCTTCCTTTTATGCCTGTCTTAAATGGGTTTTAAATTCAGAAGGAACAAATTCAGAAGAATTCCCAGGAACTTCTTTATGTTGAAAATTAATTGCAATTGCATTATCATGTGTTTCATGCTCATGGAAGCAGAAAAGCCTACCTGTAAAGAATTCTAAAGTGCTAATTTTATTCATCAATAACTATGGTAAAAATTAAAGTTCTCCAGCAATCCAGTCAGCATGAAGCCGAGCTTCAGTGGTAGAGAAAAAGAATGCAAGTCAGACTAAGTAATGACATGATAAAATTTCTTGTGGAGTTCTTCCAGAAGGTAATATGTTGAATTCTAATCACTGCATAAAGATATCATAGCAGTATTGAGGAAAGTTGTAAAAGCTGATTTCTTTTAGAAGCAAAGTCAGTAATAGGTAGTATCTGAAAAAATAAATAATGAGAGAGTTGAAATATATAAACATGTAAATGGATTAAGGAGCAGAAATTTTTTTTTTTTTTTTTAACAAAAACATTTGATGATAGTGAAAATTAATGGGTGATAGCAGGCATGTTTATGGTGTCTTGACAGAAAAGCACTTCCATGTGGAAGGAGGTTGTTCTTCCCACAAAAAAAACTCACCAAAACCAACAGAACCAGCACAGTAAGATTATTTTCCTTGCAAAAGACTTTGGAATCAAGCATTTTAGATTTTATGCTTTCACGGTAGATTCTCACATTCTAGGCTGCTGTCAAATTTCTTTTTGGAGAAAGTGGAGGTGAGTTTAAGGAAAGGCATTTTTTCCTTAGGCTTTGGATTCCTTCTTTGCCCTTGGACAAAAAAAATTAATCTGTGAGAATCAAAGGGAGTTGGGTACTTTAGACTATAAGAAAAGTGTTTAAATTTGTGCTTTAAAAGCAGTCAGGGATATAAGCAATCACCTCTGAGTCTCCAAGCAGTGGGAGTTAAGCTGAGGTGTTTGACTAAGTAGCTTATTCTCATATTTATCTCGACTGGTATCTCTTGTGCTTTTCTTTGAAGTGTTTGACAGCAGGTACTAGAAAGAGCTCTAGCAAAGCATTTGATGCCTGGAACTCCTTTCAGAGACTTTCCAGCCATCCTTGCTGCCTCCTGCTTACCCTGCTGCTGTGGATCTGCAGCCTTTCTGTGGCTGTTAGAAGCAGTCCTTGGGCTGCAAGATTTGCTTCTCTCACTCTGTTTGTGTTACAGCTTCGTGTCTCCCACCATTAACAGAAGTTTTCACAGTCTGTCTCGGCAGTGTTTGTCTGGCTCATTTCTAAGGCAAGATAATCCTGTCCTGCACAGTCCCACTGTGTGACATGGTCTTGCAGAGAACCAGTGAGCACCAGTTCATTGTGAGGGTGAGGTCAGGCACCAGCATTAGAACACAAGGATTTTACCACACAGGTCTCATGGCTGGTGTCCTTATGAAGGGCATACCCCGATCCAACTTACTGCAGCCCAGTTGCTTTGACAGCATTTATCCCCTAAAGCTCTCTGAGCGATGTTGGATATCATTGGTAATGCTTTGGGTGGGTGTGACTCACGGAGAAGGTGTTTCTGAGCATTTCCCACCTGCACCATGACCCTGTGGGCCGGGGTTTGCAGCTGACCCAGCACAGCACACGCGTTCCCCGACACCCAGCAAGGGAGAAGGGCTCCGTGTCCGGCCGTTCCGGGAGCTGCCAGAGGGAAGGACAAGGATGCCAGCCTTGCTTTTGTCTGTCGTGCACAAAATCTGCAGGTGTGTGGCAGCAAGCTAAGCAGGAGACAGTTGGTGATGAAGGTCTATATTTTCTTGGCTATTTTCTTCTGTTGAAGACCCATTCTGCACCCTTTAAACCTTTCATTATTTTGAGTCATTAAGAAGAGAGAAAGAGCAAAGATTTCTCTGGGCTGATACTTTCACCCTGTAACAGAATCCTTTATGTTACAAGACTTTCTTCCAGGCTGTTAGCCAGGTACACGAATCACTGTAGCCTTAATCAAAGAAATGACATCTAAAATGGTGTGAGAGAAGCTTCCAAAGAATTGAACTGACAGTAGATTACAATGCTTTATTAGGCTAATAGACTTTAGAAAGTGCTTGTTTCCAGATTCCCCTCTTGAAGCTGTTCAAAACATGCTCCTGAGAGCAAGCTGGAAAAAAAAAAAATCAATAGAGAGTAGTTTTGGCTATCACTTGCTTTTCTGCTGCAATGTGACTGATTCCATCAGAGTTCACTTGTTTAATGCTGAGAGGCAGAATCCAGGTTCTGGAACCATGAGCTGTATTTTGTCAGGTTGCTTTCTTTTGTCAATTACAGCTGTTTTGAAGACACAGAAACTTCACTAATAGCCCAAAGTTCCTGCTGTTACTTTGGGTTTGTAACTTTCCATGCAAGGAAAACTGACATTGTTGCCTTCAAATTTCAGCTGTGTTTCATTGCTTGACAGCATCATGTGTTGATTTTGAGTTGTTGGTTTTTTTTTTTTTCCCTCAAGGCTTATTTTCTAAATCTCTTTTTCAGATGACACCTGACTACACTAATACATTTTTTTTTAAAATAAAAATTTAATGTAGCTTATGCAATCTATGCTTTTGCATGGAAATGGCATAATTGGACAGTAAGTTACCTAATTTGCATAGAAGTCACAGATTCCTGATAAACTACTGAAAGCAAGTGTCCTTTGGAAGCACAAATGTAGAGATTGCTTCTGAGTGTTTTCTTACCAACAATATGAAATGTGGGGGTCTCTTCCAATGGGTAAATTGCTCATAGGGTTCTGCATCTTCCTTGAACCTTTGCTTCAGCAGTTTCTGGTCCATTTACAAACGCTGCAGTGATAACATATCCAGTGTGTGAATATATCCAGTGTTTGGGTACCTGGAAAGTAATGTTTCTGCAAAGTGATTAAGCACAGAGGAGTAATTTATTACTAAACTTATTTGAAATAAAAACTGGAAGACAATTTGTTCCTTTTAGTCTCTGAAGCCATTATTTGAATCTCTTAATGTTAATATCTCGGTCTTTTTCTAGTCATTCTTTCTTTGTAATAGGCTTGGGGCAACTCTCAGCATTTTTACAGACAGAAGCAGGGACAGTGTTAAGACTTGAAAATGTGAGTGCATTTCAGGATCTGAGTTTTTGATCACAACATTCTTCATTCCCTTTCCATTAACTTTCTAATTAGGTTTACATTGCAATTTTCATTACTGCTGTCATTGAAATGTCTATAGTCAGCTCAAGCTATGTATAAAAAAAAGACAGAATATTTAACTACATTGTATATTTTATTTTAAGCATGAAACGGAATAAACTTGATACTTCTGGCAAAACCAGTTTCCTTAATAAGTATAATCAATTACATTTTCCTTTCTGCCACATGGGCAGACATGCAGAGTGATTCTTTCCACCTGGATCCCTCATGTCATTTGAAAAACCAGAATTAAAAGGGACAGAACAGGGATTGCAGCCCTCTCCATCTGATTACATAAACTTTCCCTCTGTGCAGCTGGTTGCACTGAAAACAAAACTGCTTCAAAATAGACTCAATAGATCTTAACTGTGAGAACACAAGAACTTTAATTCTATAGTGTGATTTTTGTCCTAGAAAATATATTAATGTTATTGTGGGGATCCATAATCACCTCTGTACCTCAATGTAAAATGCACCTATGTGTTTCTGTAAGTTTTGTTGTTTTTCCCCTCCCTGAAACTGCCACCCCCTGGCTCTGAAGCGTAGATCTCCTTTGCGATATGTGATCTGTAGTAAGACAGACCCTGAAAATCACACACTTACCCTCATCTCAGCAATTAATTCCTTCAGTATTTTATGGCATCTATATAGTTACTGGTAACTACAAAATAGTTGGGATAAGCAAAAGTTAGAGGATGTATCTAGATAAGAAATTAAATATAGAAACAAGGGAGAAAAGTGTTTTCTGTACAAGTGGGTTTTTATGTATGTCCTGCAGCTACTTCTCTCCTTGCTGGTGTGAAAACTCAGGTCATCTTCAGATGTCTGAAGACCCTCCCTAGGAAGGAAATGTCTTTGTGGCCCTTTCTGTAACTGTCTTGTGGCTTCTACCAGCTAGAACAAGGCAGGAGTATCTCTAGGCTCAAGAAGTTGCTATGTGTGTTGTATAGAAAGAGTTTTCACAACCTGTATCCTGAAGCCAGTTTAATTTTACTAATTTATAGTTCAGATAGGGTCATGCAGGGTCTTTACAGAGATCTTAAGCTTGATCACTCCTTTATCAGAATTTATTGTATTTGAAATTGTCAGGGTCTTTGAGGTCCTAGGCCTGCTGTGACTCTGCAAATTTCCTACAGATTGTTGCTAATATTTTTGCAGGAGTTTTCCTATTCTTTGCATATTGATACACTGTGCTCATCTCTCCTATAACTAGTGCAGCATTTTGTTGTAAAATGTTGTTGTAAATCACTTTTATGTTTTCAAATGTCTTTGCAAGGTGGCGGAATGACTTAGCAGAAAGTATTGCAGTTGCTGACAGCAGATTCTTTCCCTTAAGAGGTAATGCTTGCAAAAAAAAAAAAAAAA
>VZTJ01003574.1:3663224-3675167 GCA_013397795.1 Orthonyx spaldingii
AAAAAAAGATCGTGTAAGCAGAAAAAAATCTGGAAGTCTCACTGTCCACTTCAGTTCCATGACCTTGGATGTAATTAGAAGACTTCTTAGCTTTGTTGCTCAGGCAATGTGTAGATAGTCCTATACACAAACTGGACTAATTTTATGAAAGAGGAAAAATTCTCTAGTTTCTCTAGTCTAGGAACTTGAAAGGTAACTAAATTGGTTTTCTTTTCCTAGGAAATTTTTATTAAAAATTGACCTCTCTGCGATCTGAACAGACTCTTACTTTTTTATGTTAGTTCCAGCTACTAAGGAAAAAAGAAAATCATGTCTTTTTTTCTTTTTTTCCCTGAAAACCTTTATCTAATTAAAAAGGTATGAGTATTGCCTTTATTCTACAAGGTTATTTGATTAATTATATTATCCATTTCACTAGTGAGTGTAGTCCTTAGATGCTTTTGAATAAAAATAGGACTTTTTAATCTGACTGTATTCATTGTATCACGGGAAATCCTATTCCAATTGCTTCTCTTTCTCTTTTGTCAATGATCCTATTTTAAATATCTGATGTCTGTGATAGCAGTTGAGTTCTATGAATTCTGATTTTAGTGACACATCTCCTGTTTTACGTATCTTTATTATTGTTAACCAGATCAGACTCAAGTGCCATCAGCCATGATGTGTTTTGTAGCATTCCTAGTTCATGTCTTTCTTGCCATGTTTGTCTTTTCTGTTGATTGCACAGCAGTGAAGAAGACAGTGTGACAGTGCTGTTTATTTATTTATTTACTTTTCTTTAGTCTACTCGTTCTTTGTTTCTGGACCTCTGCAGGAGTTATGGGAACTCTCATGCATTGCTAGACGGTTGTGAGGGAGGAAGTTCTGAGGGTCAATGAATTCATTAGACTGAGACTGTAGGAGGAAGAGCCCCCCCCAAACCAGCACAGACTGTTCAGGTGGCTGTGGGCAGCATGAGACTGCAGTGGCACTCGGTCTGCTCCAGGCCCACAGTGCAGATAATCTTGAAACTTCCCATAAAAAAAGACTCTGTCAGCTTCCCAGACTCCTGACCATGGCAGACCTGAGGTTACTTCTGGGGGATTGGCTGTTGGTGCTTTCTGACAAATCCTGTTCCTTCCTGGTGATTTTTTTTTCAGAAAGGAGGAGCACACGCTTAAAGCTGAGTGCCAATCATCTTAGGGCAGTGGCACCAGATGACATTCTCTCTCCTCTTCTCACCATTTTATCCTCAAACCGGTAACAGTCTTTGACAAGCATTGCTGTGATTAAGTAAAGAGACAGATTGCCTTGTTAAAGGTGCTTCACAGAGTAGGAAAAAAATACTTTGAGGACTGCTTAGATTAATAATTCATAATTAGCTGATGTAGCAGGACAAACAAAGTACACTCCAAGTTCCAGTTACCTGGAGATCATGAATGTCGCTGCATCCTTAACATAATGGACAAGATGCTGCTTCAGGACTTCCAGGGACAATGTATTCATTGTTCTCCACTTTGTCCAATGTAGCAATTAATGTGATTAACCTAGCGCCAAATGTGTTTTAAATACTATTGCAGCGGGTCGTTAACTTTAACACTGTCATCGTGTTCTCCCTAGTGCATTTGCCTTATTTAGCAAAGGTACTAATGCTTAGCATTCACTTGAATCAAAAATGTATTAATGCTTCTCTAGTTCTCAAGATATTGCTCAGTGTTTGTGTATTAGGAATTACATTGGACCAATAGGGGAAAAAATCAACCCTATATCCCTCAGCCACTTGAAACTCCCACTGGTATAATGCCAAGTGCCTTAACACCCATAGTTTGCAAATCTATTGGTGTTTAGCCAGTTGTATGTGTTGTTTTTATCTTGATGGATGCTCTGTTAGGAAACCTTCAAGGCTGCCTGGAATGCAAGAAAACTGGAGCTGTTCATAGGTCCTGTAAAGGACACAATGCAGTGTAGTTCAGAAGAATGACCTGGTAATTCTCAAGCAGTTCTTTTTATTCAAAACATCCATCAAGCCATGCTGGATGTTCTAGTGAGCACTGCTGGGATTGGCTGGACACTGCTACAAGGGCTGCCTGAAGATGTGGTAGCAGGTCTAGACACCAGTGAAATGGTGTTTAGAAATAGCTTAAATAGTAACACAAACTTCATACAAAATTGGTTGAGTTTGGAGAATTGGGTTGTGTTTAAAAGAGTCCCAGTGATCGGAGCGAAGTGAAATTTTTCCTGCAGAGACTTGGGAAAAGGTTCTGGTGTCAGTTACACAGCCATGAACATACAGAAACACTTATTCAGGGAGTAGTTGGTGCAGGTGGCTTCTAGTCTTTGTCAGAAATTCCTCATATACTTGAAAAAATGAAGTGATTTAATATCACGTAAAACAGTATGTCTCTGCTAGAACTTATTGTAACAAAAGAAGAAAAAAGAACACATTGATTTTTTTATCACAGATATCAGTCTGTCACTGCTCTCATTGTTCACATGTGGGAACAAGGGCAAGAAAAATGTCTTAAATAAATTTTACTTTTAGAATTTGCTTGTATTTGATTTTAGGAGAATGAGTTCTTGGCCTTGAGCTTAAAGTGAAGAGGAAATGCACTCATGTGGGTCTATGTCTGAAAAAATTCTAGGGAAGCATTGAGTAAGCACATTTATCTGCTAATGGTTCTCAGACATGCTCTTCAAATGTTCATGTTACTTTACTTGGGAGAGTTTTTAAAGTAGTCAGAGAGTAAACTGCAAACATGTTGAGTTCACTCACCATGATATGTGAAAGTCTGTTAGGAACCAGTGCGGAAATTGATCTGTGAACTCAGTCCCACTAAGATTAGAACACATTCACAGCTTCCAGTGCACTGTTCCATGTGTAGAAGAACACGTAGCTGTCCTTGTATACCTAGGAACAATCACTGAATTAAGGTAACTTTACTGAATTAAGTTAACACCTCCAGAAGTGAGATTTGTACCACATTAAATACAAGAGGGGCTCTCATCAAAGTGTAAAGTGGTTGTGAAAACATTTATTTTTACTTTTGTGATGATTTTTAAAAGATGTGTAACCTTCTCTGAAGTACATAAAGCACTCAGAGGTCTCTTTCTGGAACAGGCAATGCTGTATTTTTATGTACCAATCTATATGAACAGCTGCATGTCCATAACTGTGCTTGCTTTTAATGTCTTCTGTGATTATTTTTTTCCTGAGTTGTAGTTTTCAAGGCAACTGTCTGTGCTTTGCAGTTTGACCTGAAAGGTCAGAATTAAATGTATAGAAACCTTCTATAGAGCTGGTGAAGAATGTAGTGGATTCCATCTCCTTCATGTAAAGCAGGAGCCGTGCTGTGTTAATGAACTCTTTTCATAGCTGCATCATTTCCTAAAAAAAATTTTGGAGAACTGGTTGTGGCTGTGGATAGAAGTTAACTTCTTCACTTTCAGCCCTGGTACATACCATAAACTGAATTACCTCTAATAGCCCTTCTGTTCCAAAATTGTTAATTTTTTTTGTCTCAGCAGCCTTTGAAAGCATATGTCTGCAGCACTTTGTGTCTTGAAATAAACCGAGGGAGCTCTCACACTACTGTGGAATCATCTGATTTGATAAGTACCAAGGAAGATGGAGTTTTTCTTGTGCACTAGCCAGTTGGGTTCCACAGGTTCCAAACTGCACAGTGTGGTCCATAGTCTTGGCAATAGCTCGTTTCTAATGTACATTGGAGCTTCAGTGTTTAATTTGTGATGGCCTTCATTAGTTAATGATTTTAAAGTGTGTAATCCACTGCCTGTTGTTTTTTTAAAACTCAGTAGCCTTGTACTTCTAGAAATTGCTTCCCAGTAGATTCTCTTGGTATTTTGCATTTTTAGAGGAGGGGTGAATAGGAGGACAATTTCTTACTTCTTGGACATTTTCAAACTTTTTACAAAATTGGGATTGAGAATATATAATGATTAAGAAAATTTCCTTTTAATGACCTGGTTCACTTCCTTGTGAGCAAATTGGACCTCTTCTGTGCAAAATCCTACACAAAATATATTTTTGGACAGAATAGGTATATCTGCACTTCTTTGCATCTTTCTCAAATACTGAGTATTTTTTCTATTTTTAAAATTATAAAACACAGTGAATGTTCTTTGGACATTTGCTTTTCCCGGAACTTGGGAAAATATGTGCCTGTTTATCAGATGCTCTGGGTGTGTATTGCTCCTGCACAGTTCCCTGGAGGATTTGCATTTTCTGTGGGAACTAACTCAACCTCAAACTCTTATTATGGCATGTGCCTGTCAGGAGTAATGTAGGGGCAGGTGGGAGGTGAGAAGATACTTCTCGAAATAAGGGACCCTGTGAAATCCTCACCTGAGACAGAAGAAAGACTTGTGTGAAGGTACCATGGGATTTGTTTATGGATGAAAAGAGGGGAATTGTTTCATAATGTATCCATCCAAGATAAAGTGGTAGCAGCCTGTTTTCACTGCATTCCAAAGGCCTTGTGGCACATTAAACCAATTCAGGGAAGTAAGAGGGATCCCAAGAGCTTTAGGTGTTATTTCATGTAGGCTCATGTAAAAAAATATCCAAATTTTGTGTATGTGTTTTTTCCATGTATGATGAGCTCATTAGTTCCTCAGAGAACACAGAGTTATCTGAGAATAAGAAATGCTAGGTCCCGGAATAGTGAGAAATAATTCCCAGAATTTTTCAAAGCTTCCAGATGAAAATCACGCAAACTTAAAAAAAGTGCATTTCAGGGTTAAGAGATTATTGCAATGACATGAGTATATGAAAACATGCATAAATTATGCCTACTAGATGAAGCCTTTTAAGCAATTATTCCTACTAGTGTTGCATTCAGTATTTGTAATATAGAATCTAAGGAATTCTGCCTGATGCTGTATCTAAATTAAGGTGGAGTAGTTTATAAGCAGAATATAATGCTCAGTGTTTCATATTAACAACTAGTAAAATAAAATATCTGCCATAAAAGGCAATGAAAGAGATGTAAAGTCTGAATTGTGTACGTTGGCCTTTCCCTCATTGGGAAGACCATCTCTCCTTAGGGAATTTGCTTAGTTCACAGCAATTGCTAGCACTTGGAACTGCATTTTGACTTTGCTACAGAATATATTGGACTATTTGGAGCTTAGTGACCATGTCATGTAAAACCGACATTCAGTAAATGGCATGCAAGAACAGTATAAATATCCGTGTGTATGTATAGATAGCTAACACATAATTACCAGTAAGCTGTCATCATGAATGCAAAATTATGGTGATTATGAGAACAGAAAATAACTACCTTTCTGCCTCTCTTTTTAATACTAGCACGTATTCTCCTGTGAAAACCACAAGTTCTTTTCCAGGTCACTTTTGCGTGTGCTGTTCCTTTTTGTGAACATCATGAGAAAAAGAATTCTGAAAAGTGGAGATTTTTCAGGCCCTCATGGACAATCCATATTTGACATTTTCCAGCAAGTTAATCCCCTCTGCAAAGCAAATTTGTTATTGATCAGATAGTTTTAGGCATAAAACACAGTAAAGCCAGTGCAGAATCTACAATAGATTTCCAGCAAATTAGCAAGAATGGGGTAGCATGAAACAAATCAAGTACACTTTGTGATAGTTTGTTGCTTTTCCAAAGAAATAGATTTTTTTCATGCAGTAATGGAAAATTCTCCCATAGCATGGCTTGTCTAGCACGTGTTTCCAGAGGGTATCATTACAGATAATGGACGTTTGTTTGCCCCTCCTTGGGATTTCAGGATTTTGCAGAGCAACAAAATTTGCTTGCCACGTTCTCAGTGCATCCTTGCAAAGTCCATGAGAGAAGCGATATCAAAACTGTCAAAAGACCCAAGCAAACAAAACCCACAAGTGTTAAATGGCAAAGTATGTTTGTCTAAGTGATACTGAATTTCAAGATTACATCTGCAAAAGACCCTGCTACTTGTGGGCTGTAATGCAGAATAACAATTGCAGAAAAATTGTAGAATGGTCAGTAAGGCAAAAATTGTCAGCCCTTGGTGTTATTTGAACTGGCCTTTGTAATGATGCTCTTTCATGGGAGCATTTAGATGTAAGGTGAGGCATTATGGATGTTGGATATACATTACAAGCAGGAATATCCTCTTTCTTATCTTCTCTGAGATGACCTTTCACACTATCCTACTCTCGTCAGTCTGTTTGCTAAAAGGATTTGCAGCTTGCACATCTCTGTGTTCCAGACTGTGAGTAATGCACATGCATTCCCTGCTGATGCAGGTGCAGTTCATAATCTCAAGGACAGAGATTCAGTTATGTGCTAAGTGTGCAGCTCAGCTGTGGCATCCCTTATCCAGCTGAGTCCTGGCAGATTCTGTACAACAGGTTTTCATTGCAGGGATCATCTCCACATCACTGATTGATAATTTGTGTGTGGTACAAGTTGTAATAGTTACATTGTAACATGCACTGCAGAAGGAGCTCCCATCAGCTTCAGGTTTTTGGCACAGAAGGGCTGCAAAGCTGTATGTGTTTCTCACCACAGAATTGGGCTCTGGAACCCTTCTACTGTGTTGTAGATGCTATGTGAATTCAAAAAGTGGCTATGAAATTTGGGAAAGTAAAATTCTTGAAGGATGGGGAAGCACAAATATGTCAGCTCTGGGTCAAGAAGTCTGAGCTGCAAGCTGGTGGAAGTTGTGAGAATATACTTTAGTGTTAGCATTCCAAGTTATTTTTCTTTTTTTCCCCTTTACATTCTTTTGCTATCTGTTGGAGCTGGAGCACTGAATTGGCTGGCTGGCTAAATGCAGAGATATAATAATTCTTAAAATACTTTAAGGATTTTTTCATTAGAAAAATTGAAGTTATTTAACAACAAAGTCTTTTTCAAAAGTCTTTAGGGTGCTTCAGCCCTTAGCAGATAAGGGGGAGTTGGTGATAGCCTCCAAACTGAGGGTAAATGTGTTTTTATCTTCTTGAACTTAAATCTCTTTGTTGCTCTCACCCTGATGGCTGTGCCCTCTAGGGTTCTACCAGCAAGCTTAGGCTACCTAATTAAAATTGATGTTCCCCGGTTTTTAAGGCAATCAGCGGTGGCTGAGTTACTGACCTGGTGTGGAATGGGAAGTAACGCGAATAATTCACTTTATCATGTAGAAAAGCCAAGTAGTTGTAACTCAGATGGAATTCAACTGTATCATTCCATCTCCTTCCCTATAGGTGCTTGGACTTGTCTCAGCATATTGCCTGGTTTCATCAGAGTAACAAATCCAAAAAACTGTCAGGTTTCCATTATCACCATGTCTGTGGCATACGAGGTAGATTTTAAGTAGATGATTCATGAGAATACGTTGTTGGAAAGGGCTGTGCTGAAATGTGTGTGACAGATGTCAAAGAAATATTGCTGATATATTTTAAGTGCTGCTCCCAATGGAGGAATTCCTGAAAGTGTAAATATCCTATAGCAACCAGGAATAAAATCCTTCTGTACTCATCAGGAAGTGCTTTGTATAAGGTTTTCTGGAGCCAGGCTGAACACTTGTGATGCTGACAATAGACAGATATAGAATAACAATACCAAAGTCATCCTTCAGGATGCATTCTGGGACACACAGCTGTGCTTCCATGCTGCTTTCCACCTTTTGTGTAGAGGTGATTTCCTCTTCACTGCCTTTTGTCATTTCTTAGTGCTGTAAATGGAACACTTATTTTTCAGCTTGCAAAGAAGTTTGTGTAAAATGCACAAAAATTCACAAGTGCCTTGTAAATGCCACTTACAATGGCAGATATGCAAGTATGTCAAGCGAATTTCCTTGTATCTATGGGTGTGAGTAGGACCAGCTTGGGAAAGTTATTCAGATGGAAAAGTTGCCACAGATGCAAGACTTTATTAAACCATATAAATAACTAGTGACATATCTTGTGCATTAAAGTATCACTATGATGGAGGTTCTTAAAAATTAAGACAAAATGAAAATTAAACAAAGCCCAAACTCTCCAAATAATGTAGAAATTCTAGACAGGATAGTAGGATAACTAAGGGGTAAAACCAGTCCACCTAGATGAGAGTGGAGTCCATGCCAAGCTTAGGACAAGCACCCTCTTGCTCTTGTGGCTGCTCTCTAAGAACTATGAGTGGAAAAAGCTGAAATTAATCATTTTGACCAGAAAGATGTGAATGGTTGTGAGACCACAGCTGTTGGTAAGGATGACCCCAGGAAATCTTACAACACCTAAGGAAAGTGGCAATAAAAGGGAAAGAGCCACCAAAACTCTGCCAAGACTTTGTGACTCCATGAACTGTGTTCAGTTTCTGTTTTTGTCGGAAGACATCGTTGCAAGTTAACAGATCTGAAATTTCCTTATACTTAGCAATATTTACCCATGGTTATGCACGTAAATGACACTGAAATTAAACTTTTTTTTGGTTTTTTGAATCCAATAAAATTGCTGGTTTTTTTTTTTTTTTGCACTGCAAAGTATCGAGGCAGTTTAGTGGACTGAAATACAAAACAGTACTTACAATTGCAGTGATACCAAAGAAAAATATGAAGAAAGATGTGTTAAAGTGAAAATAAACATAATAACCAGATACTAAAAAAATTGCTAAATATACTGTTAAATCACAATTTAAAAGGTATTTTTCCAGATCATAGTTTATGTTAACAACTTGATATCTTTATTCTGTGCTACAGAATCAGGTTTGTTTCATGTCAACAAGTGCGTGAAAAGTCTCTGTAGATCAGGTGTGTTACTCCCCTTCCTAAGGCACAGGGAAATCAGAAAGGTGGCTTTGATGTCTGAAATTTTCCTCTTCTGCACAAAATTATAAATGATATAAAGAAATATATGCCTTAAGCATAAGGAACTTAAGCATATAACAACATCAGAATCACTGATTTCTGCCTAGAGAAGTGACCTTTTCTACAGCAGCCGGTATTCTGTTTTATAAATATTTGATGAAACGCTTTAGATTGCGTTTGTTGTTAACAAAGGAGATAAGTGAGGGTAACTGTGCTGTGCTGCTGTGGGCTCCCTGGGCAGTGCTGTCCTTACCAGCTGCTGGGCCTTCTAAGAGCCCGCGTGAGGCTGAATTTGGCTGACACACCTTGCTGCTGCAGTAAAATAACGAGTAAAATATATATGTGTGCGTCTGTTTCTATTCAAATGACTGAATTCCTGCTTTGTGTCTGATTCTGTAATGACAGAGTTAAAAGTCCATTCCTGTGTTTGCATCCAGTACAGGCCGTGCTCCAAGCAGTGGCCCCAGAAATTGTCTTTCCTCTTGGTTTCTGTCTGCAAGTTCAAATGAATTCCACGATGTGATACTGTCAGCTAGTTTTGTGCTTTCATGTATTTGCTCAAAAAGAAGCGCACTTTTGATGTTGTTCTACTTATGTCTCATCAAAGCTTTCGTAGCAGCTGCATTTCATGGTTCTCTGCAAAAGCACCTGGAAAACATCCATCGTCTGAAAGTGATATTCTTAAGAGCGCCTTGCAGACTCAGATTTGCAGGTTGCTGAATGCTGCTAAATTGAAAACGACCCTATTTGAAAGGAAATGGATGCCGTCAATCCTTTAAGAATATCAAAAGCTGCAGTACAAACAGCTCGCAAAATGTAATGGGTGTCTAGAGATCCAGCTGTAAAGCTGCAGCGTGGTGCAATCTGTTGAATTTGAGTCATATAGAGTAAGGTTTTGCATATCTCTCTTGAAATGATTTTATAGTGAATGGCTATTTTAAACATTTACTGAATATGTGATTACCTGTGCTTATTGAAAGAGACAAGACCTGTATTTAAAGGAATTGTAGTTAAATACTCCTGTTACCTTCATGTCTTCCCTTATCAAGCTGCCAAAGAGAAAAGCATGTGCATTAAGCTTTATGTCTGCTTATCCAAAAGTAAATGCATTTAGAACATCCCTGAAAAAAGATCATTGCTGCTGTTCAGAAATGGTTAGAAGACTACTTGAAATATTATTTTTTTAAAGAGAGATGAGGAATAAGTTTTGTATGTTCATGATGAAGTTACTCGTGAGGTCCTCAAGGAACTGTTTGTGTACCTGTGCTGGTTTATATATTCTATATATGCATAAATTATTAATAAAAAAGGTAAATAGTACGATCAACAACAAATTTAGTTTCCTTGATCTTAAACAGTGAAAACTTAATTGGACTGCAGAGAGTTTGGAAAGGATCTTTTAGTATGATAGGATGCAGTAATATAATTACAATTTTTTAAAAAGTGCCAGGTAATAAGCAGAGGAAATCCTAATATAATTCCTCATTGATCTCTAAATTGGCTATTGTCATTCAGAGGAAAAAAAAATCTCAGAGATATTCTTGATAGTTCTTTAAGAATGTCAGTTGAAGATTTACACTGGATTATTCCAAGTGGCTTTAGAAAATACTTATTTTGATGAAAACTGTGCTTTTTTTAGCATCCATTTTGAAAAAAACAAATATTAAAAGTGTTCTCATGTCCAGCTTGTTCCTTTAAAGTAAATCAGTCAAATGAAATTAAGATCCTTAAAAATCCAAAATGAACAGAAAATACTAAGTAAAATGAGAAGCTCTGTTGTCCCCTTTTGTTTGTTTTATTCTATAGCAATCTGCTATTCCTTTCCATCAATCATTTCTAGTGGCACTTAATGCTACCATTCATACCATTAATTTATTCCAAGAATTACATTGATACTGTGTAATAATTAACTACTACATGCTGTAGTATGGGTTTCACTAACTGCTGCATGAAAGGACAGATATCTCCATCCTGATCTGATATTTTTTGCTGTTCAGGTGATATAAAGGAGCCAGATGCTGGCCGTAATTAATCAGAAGAGAATTGTTCTGTTGATGGGAAGCTCTCAGCTGGAATAAAGCACAGAGAGCTGGCTTCTGCACCAAACACTTCTGCCTCTCTGACATCAGAAGAGGGACAACATTTTGATCCATTAATCCAGCTGATATGTAATGTTTCATGAGAAACATGTGTTGCTAGGACATTAGGTTGGCGTTGGCTTGCCAGCAAAATTGTGGAGCTGTAATTATTTCCTTGTTTTTCATCTGCTGCACTGGTCAGATGAAAAATTTCAGGGGATGGCATAATGGAGAAGTATTTGGACTCTTTTTTTTTTTTTTTTTTTTTTTTTTAGTAATGATTATCCTCTTAAACATAACTCTAAAAAGTATTAGAATGATGCAAAACTAAGTCCTTTAAACTATTTCCCCTGCTACATTAACAACGATTTGTGAGCATCTCATTAGTCACAAGAAGTACAACAAAGGAGTACTCCCTTCAAGGCAAAATGTTTCTTTAAAAAAGGAAATGTATTGTTTGGGATTTACACCAGGAGCAGATAGTAAGGTGCCCTTCTCGCAGGGTCACCCGAGTAAGTAGCATGTGTATGTTTTCTGTTAAACTGCTTCCCGTTTCTGCATTTACAGTCCATTTCAAGGAAAGGAAGATAATTTCATACCAGGAAATAGAATACAAAACGAAATCTTTCTTCATGGCATAAAGCTAAAGCATTTTGTGGCGATTTTTTAAATGATGGCTAAAAAAGAAAATTAGGAGGTTTTAACTCTCCTGCAGTTTTATATCATCTCCTGTTCCTTCCAAATCACAGCAGAAAGGAAATCCCGCCCTGCGCTGCGCCCCGCGCGCCACCGGGGGGCGCCACACTACGCGGGAAACGCCGGGAATGCGTGAATGGAAGGAGAGGGCCGGGAATGGATGGAGAGGGTCGGGGATGGAAGAAGAGGGAGTGGGAATGGATGGAGAGGGTCGGGGATGGAAGGAGAGGGAGTGGGAATGGATGGAGAGGGTCGGGGATGGAAGGAGAGGGGTCGGGGATGGAAGGAGAGGGAGTGGGGATGGAAGGAGAGGGGTCGGGGATGGAAGGAGAGGGTCGGGAATGGAAGGAGGGGGAGCAGGAATGGAAGGGGAGGGTCGGGAATGGAAGGAGGGGGGTCG
>VZTJ01003574.1:3682213-3720860 GCA_013397795.1 Orthonyx spaldingii
TTTTTTTTTTTTTTTTTTTTTTTTTTAGTATTCAAATCCTGGCAACAATTGCATATTCCTCCACTAAATTCTGAAAAATATTCATTACCACGAGGGAACTATAGTTAAGAATCCCTTTGTGACTTTTAATAATAGAAGTGTGCAAAAATTATAGGGCTATTACAAGTGTAAAAGGCTATGTACATCCTTTATGGGTTTTAGAATTTGAATAGATGAAGTATCAGGACTCAATGAATTGTTATCTTCCCCACTACTGAGTTAAAATAGCAACAATGGAATTGTTGGGATGGCCACAGGATACCCAGGATGCCACTGTTGGAGCTGCTTTTTCTTCGGCCCAAGTTGGGCACTGGCTCACTGGAGTGTCAAATAATAACTGAATTGGTGGTATTGACCCAGTCTGTGGCAGAAATAGCAAATCCTTTGGATTACCAAGCCCTTTTTGGAACAGGCAAATTAGATATTTGTTTTAGCAGAAAGAATAAGGAATTAAATAGGGTCAGAGACAGAGTTACCCTGGGTCAGGTGCATCCAGACAGTGACTGAGGAATATTGGCCAGTCAGTGTTAAAGCCTCTCAAACATAACTTTAATTTTTTATTGCTACTCAATAAAATACAATACTTTAATGTACCTCTAGTAGAATTTATGTTTGTGTTTTTCAAAACACATTTATTATTGAGAAAAAGAAAATTGTTAGATATTGTATATTTACAAAAAAATAAGAGCTTAGCCATGCTGGAATATTTGCTAATCATCAAATGGTCAGTATTTTACATTCCTGCTTGAGTAAAGATGTGCAATACTCTTCCTGCAAGAGATACAAAGGCAGACATCAGGTGGAGAGCAGGTGATATTTAAACAAGAAAGTTCATAAAGGGGGGGCTGAGAATAGCCTATATTATTTACATACCATGGCATGTCAATTTTCAAAGCCAAGTGATTTAGATCTTTGTTTTGTCCTTTTAAGAAGCCTCCTATCAAAAACTTGGTTTCAGAACTCTGTGTTTCAACTCTATGTTTGGGACTATATTTTGAAATTTTAAAATTTGAGTGTCCCAATGTGAAAGATTAGTTCTGTGATTGCAGCCATGACACTGTATCCCTTCAGTATTTCTGCCATTATTATAGGTTTTTAAAGCAGTCTTGTTCTCTATGTTTTGTCATTTCTGTAGGAAAACTTAACATATTACTGGAATTTTTGATAATGTGCTAAACCACATATTTTGTTGATTTCTGTATAAAGGACATGTTGCTGTTGAGCCGATGTCGAAACAAGAGGCACATGAGCGAGATTGCCGAGAAAAGAGAATTATTCATTTAAACACAGCTTTTATATACAAAATGAATGCTTACTGGGATTGGTCACAGCCCTCCGCCCCCTGGGACTGATTGGCCACAGGCATTCCTGCCTGTTCCAAAGGAGCTCTGAACACCTTATCTTCTCTTTACCATAAACAGATAGATTTTCTCATGAGAAAGAGGTTCTGTGCTGTTACAAGGACGTATAGCACATTTTGCCTTTTTCTTCTGGTTTTGACTTCTGCCAAAAATAGTTGTGTAGAGGTTTCTCTCATGTATTTGTCATGCATCTTATTTGATGGTCCAATTCAGAAAAAACATTTATCTGCTGGACATAAAATAAATGATGGTAGCAATGATGCTTAGCATTATGAGAGGATTAAAAGCAGTCTCCAGTGGAAGTGTCCCATTCAAACAGCTTGGCTAACATTTCTTTTCTCATCTCAAATGCTAATTGGACTTCAAAGGGGAGCAAATAGTCCAGCAAAACAATGTAACATCACCTGAAAAATATGCCCCTGCAACATTTCACAGTGGGGGATGCAGCCATGCATGGCATGTGGAATTAAAGGTGTGTCACTCCCTGGCACATCAGCCGTGTCGTTTCAGCCACGCCGGAGCACTGCAGGCTCGGGGTGACGTGCCACAGCTGAAAAGCCAGCACATGACAAGCTCTTCATTGAAACGAGTGTGCCAGATGCCAGGAAATTCTGCAGTCTCCACTGATGCTCTGTAGAATCAGTCTCCGAGCTGCTGTGCTCTCTCCAATGGGGTGTTTTGAAACACTGCTTAGGCACTACAATGATTCTCTACACTTTAGGTGTGCATCTGGAATAAAATCATGCAATAACCCTCTCCCCCGCTGTCCTGCCCCTATATCTGTAAATCATTTAAATATAGCCATTTATTTCAGAACTCCACGTTTGCCGAGGAATATCAGAAACCCACATAAAGTCCCAAGTGCCAGATCTTGTATCTGGATCTCTGATTTAGATGAATAATGTGTAAAAGTTCATGAGGTGTGAAACTGCATATAGATGGTTCCTACTGCTTTATGCACGTGAGGACATTAAGGTTTCTTCCAAGGTCAGTTCAATTTATGCTCACCAAATCCCATCAGAAATGTCACTTGCCTTGAGACACAGCAAATGACTAAGAATTTTGTTAATGTTAGCTTACTGTCCCACCATACTCACTTTTGAAACCCTCATATTAAAATAGGAATGATGTGAAGACAATACTTTCTTAAAGGTATCATGATATATTGTTATTGTAATTTAAAAGCAAGGACTGCTAGCTACTGCCACAATCTTCATCTTCCATAAGCTTAAGAGCTATCATCTAGATTTAATATTAAATTTGGTTCTAAGACTGGCTTAAAAAATACTCACAATGGCTGCAGACATACCTATGCAGTTTTTTTACACTTGTTTCAAATATACTCATCTATTCTTTATTTGGACTCATCCATCCCATTACTGGAAATCATGTTTATAACAAAATGTATTTTTTTCCCTGTTCAAAACAATTAGTTGGCCACATAAATTGGCCAGTGAAATTTTTTACCGAAAGCTCTGTTGCAATTAATACCACTGTCAGTCCTTGTAAGTGTGAATGGTTGGTAACTGCAGGCTGTTGTTACTGCCACAACAAAGAGTTGTTTTTAAAGCATGCAGCTACATACTAAAGAGTTTACTGACTGGATTTGATTAAACTGTTTGGGATAAAAGAGTTGGCTTACACAAAGTGGAAGCTGACCAAAAGGTGTGGTCACTGAATAATGTGAGATAAACAAAACTACCTGTTAAGAGTGGTCCAAGGAGAAGACTTCATAACCTTTATTTAACCTTAATTCATTATTTATTAGATTTCACTTTCTAGTTCATTGGTTCAAATACATTCCAGAAACAGAAAGTTATTTACATTTGAAAATGTCCAGCTATTCAGTGCAAAGTGATGCACTGTTCATGTGCTTTGTGTCATAATAACTTCCACATTTAAGTTTTAGATCCCCTGCCAGTAGCTCATCAAAAAGTGTAAGGATTAGCATGACTAATACAGATTTATGCCTACCTTGATCCAGGAATGTTCTTTTGTGGAAAAGGATAAGACATGTCATGTCTTACTTTCCAGCAAGGCTTTTCTCTGTAACCGATCAGGTCTGGGTGTCACTGAGTCTGAATACCATCAGAATCCTAAAATGATACTCTTAATCTTTAGCCACCATTCTTCTTTGTGACTGTTAATAACTTGCAAAATTAAGTGTTGGTCTTTGCCGCTCTTCCTTTTTTTTTTTCTTCATAATCTCTGAAAAGGTGTTGATGAGAACAAACGGTTCTGAAACGGTGTTTGTGAGTTTCTGGCTGTTTTGGAGAATAGGACATGAGGATTAAATCAGTAGTTAATACAACATAACAAACGATCAAATGAGGCATTATTTATGTCTCATGCTGACTAAAAGATCAGCTGCTACCTGCTGGATTATTTCTGCACTGGAATTTCTACAGCACTTACTTTCAAACCTACACTAAAATGAGTAGCCATAGTTAGGTACAGAATGTTTAAAGTTCAGCACTATCCATGACTTGACAATAAGTACCCTTGAAGGGCTTCAACTTTAGGGTTAGACAAAAGATCATAGTCCTGGTGGGTTGACAAATTGACTTCATTTTTAGGGCAGTTTGGATAGTCAGGGAGCTCTAAGATGCATAAGTTCCTAAAAGTCCTAAGGCAAAACTTGCTGGAGAGAACTTCCCGGCAGATTTCACATTTTAGAGTTCCAGTCATTGCTGTGGCCCACCCCTTATGTGCAGTAGTTTTGAGTAAGGTACACCAGGCACACATAAAGAAAGGAAGTTTTTCACGTATCAATGATCCTGATTTTTCAGATTTACCCATGGATTCTTTCTGGGATTTTTTTTTCCTCCCTGAAGAGTGTTTATATTTCTTAAGCACAAATATACTATATTTTAGGAGATTAAACATGTAAATATGTTGTTCCCTGACATGTTCACATGCTTTAGTGGATTTACTGGGGGGGAGAAAAGCTGGCTAGAATTTTAAGAAATATTTACATATGTGAGTTGAAATGTGGCTAACTGCATGAAGAAAGGCTCTGCCCTCAGCTTACAAGAGGCATTTTTAATGCCAACTTTAATTAAAGTTTGCAAATGCTACGATACTAAGGAACATGAGGTTCTGATAAGGGAAAATTTTTTAAGGCTGGAATGATTCTTTAAAGTCTTCAATATTTGAATAATTAGCAAAATGTATGTTACAAAATAAGTATCAGTGTTGTCCCTTTGAAAATCACAATAAGAAATGTCTTCAAATTCTTGCAGAAGTAAAGCATACTTCTGTGGATCAGAAAATACAATATGTGTTGACTTTGTTTAAGAAATAATACCTGTGCTAATCACAGTGAATTTAAAACTGTGTCAGAATTTCTCCAAAAAACCCAAAAGCCTTGGCTCCACTTGCTTGATCATCTGAATGGAACTTCAGGAACGTATTTCCTGTTATAGTTGTATAGGATATAAAATTTTTCTGTTTTACCTTTTTAACTCATTCAAATTACCCAAGAATGAGCTTTGCATGCCTAACGAAGAACAGCTCAGAAGATTAGGAACAAAGCATTTTTGTAGAACTAACACAAACTTCAGATATGTGAGTGCGGAAACTGTTGCTTAGCCACAAATGGTTTCTGTCAGATTCAGCTTTTATCTTGGATATTCCTGAAGGAATCTGGATTAACATAATGAGAATGTTCGTGAACCATCTCATCATAATTTTAAAAATTTCAGTGCTGAATAGCACACTAGGCTTTATTATCAAGCTTCATGACTGAGCCTTTTTATTTGATAAAATATATTTGCCCCATATAGTTTCGTTTGCATTCATTTTCCTGTTTGTCAGCTATTTTTTATTGCCTAGAATTTGATAAAAGGAGACAAAGTATCAGTAAAATTCTGATCATCAGTGTTGATGATGGCATCATCCAAAATAACAAACAATTGCACGTTCTCTATATTTCCTACTGCTCTTTGTACTGGACATATTTAAGGGGATGTTCATTATATACTGTTGTGAATTACAAGTAATTGCAATTAATTCCAAGAGTTAATGGAACGGAAAATATCTTTCATCTGGATTTTATGGTAGGATGAGAAGCTGTGCATCACTTCTAAATTTGTCAATCAAAAGAAATCAATCATAAAGGAGTAAGCATATCTAATATGCATTAGTCTTTGATGCAACTGTCTGGATGGAAATGTTTTTAAAATATGAAATATTTGCAGTGATACAAAAAATATGCTAAGATTTTTCACAGAGAGAGTTTTTTCCTTTCCCACATCAAAAACATAGAGCAAATGTGATGTAGTTGAAGACCTGATGATAAAGGGTTTTTACAAGTTATTGACAGCTTCTATTGCAGCTTTGTATCTCTACATGAGTGTGTAGCATTTTTTCTCTTTCTTCTTGCTCCTTTTACAGCTTTTAAGCTATTTTCCTTCATGTAGTCTATGATTCCACTACTCTTCTATTAAAGATGGAGAATGATGCTGGAAGCAGGGTCGCCATCAGAGACGGCACCATGATTTCCTTAAATGCTTCTGTTAGTAATATAAAAAATATTTTGTATAAAAGAGTTTATTTTGGAAAAGAACTCTCTTGGAAGTTCATCTGTCCTCCAGTTCCAATATGTTCTTAACTCCTTTTCTTATTTATAAAGGAATTGTAGCCTGCCTTTCTCTAGACCCAACCTGGACAAAACTAGCATTGCTTCTTGTTGCCGATGGTGTGGATTTAAATAAAACAATCTCTCTGTAATCTTTGAGAGCTTATAGACCATGGAGGACTATTAGTTCCTACCTTGGCTTGTGTACCTCAGAAAAAAATAATATATTTAGTGAAGACCTCAACATGATTTGCACAGATGGCAGTGAAGTACATTTTTCCCATTGTGAAATTGATGGCAAGTCCTTCCTCCTTGCTGTCCTCTGCAAATTACTCCCCATTCCTAAACTCTTCTTTCAAGAAGTCCTTCCTGCTGTGAGACATGTATCAGGTTAGTTACCTAATACTTAATTAGTGCCATGGATAAAAGCACACATGGAATTTGGGAGGAGTAGGTGAGCTCTGTCACGGACACAGCAGGAAGAGACAGGAGCCTCTCAGAAAGCCGAGTGTGCTGTAACACAAACGTATGAAATGATGTCCTTAGGATGTTAAAAGTCTATAGTGACTGGATTTTTGAATTTCTTTAGTAATTTTATTAGTTGGCAAGAATATTGAGTGGACTTCGGTGAATACTGAGGTAAATTTAAATTTGGAAGTCCAAAATCAGGTTCCAAGTCCATAGACTGCTGACTAAATATAACTGGCCTGAATTTAAAAAGGTTGAATATCAGTCAGTCATACTTGAAGCAATGGAAACTGTTCCCAAGGGATGGACACCAGAGACTGGTTTCAGATGTCAGTTTGGAAAACTTGGACTTTGGCCTTTAAATTCTAAAATATATACAAGAACTCTTTTTCGTTACATATAAATTTTCCTATTGAGCTTTGTTAAATGTTGTGAATGAGAAGTTGTTAATGAACTTTTTATGCACTTTTGAATTGTGTAACTGAAATTCATGTTCTCAGATGACCAGGTGTTTAAATCCAGGTACTCTGTAAATGCTGTTTTACTGAATATTTATGAACTTCTCAAGATGTAAACCAAGTGAAATGGAATAAATGCCAGTTTGGGTTAGCACACAAGCAAACCTGGACAGGAATTGTCTCATATACCCCTGTTCTGTTGGACAACACTTAGTAATGAAATGATACGCCATAATTTAGTGATTTGATATTATTATTGTTACTGTGCAAACACCTAAAATCTTAATCACTGTTGTGGTTCCATATTTTATTGGAAAACGTAAAACATGCAATGCTGCATCAGTTCATGTCCATCTATTTGCATCTAGACTCTTTTCTAGGGTTTTTCTTAGCAAGAGTTTGGGAGCAAAGAAAAGATCACACATAGAAAATTCCTTTCTGAATTTTAACTTGGTTTGATGGCTCTTGAAAGAAAGCTTTGAGAGGTTAATGAGGGTTCTGTGAGTGTTCACAGAGTGATAGCCATTAAAAAGATGACAACTGAGGTGGTAATTATATCTTTTTATGGAGAATTCTCTTTGCTTATCTGATCATTACAGAATTCACGGTGAGTTTCTGAACCCCAGCTCAAGAATGTTTTAGAAGCTCATGACTCAGCACCAGACTGTGAGCACCTTGTTCCTGTTGCCTTGTCTCCAATGGTTACGTTTTTCAATGAGTAACTGCACAGCAATGGAAAAAGATATTGTTTTATCCTTTAATAGTTGCTTCTCCAGAAACTCATGTACGCTGGAAATTTGCTAGTTTGATGTATCTTCTGCACATACGAAGGGAACTCTGTGTAAGTTTGGGAGGCTGTGGAAAAATAGAAATATTGAAAATTATACAGAGGTTTAAAATATTGTGAGCACAACATGTGGAGATTCTGCCCCCTTCACCCCCCTGCCCAAAGTTTTCCAGCACAAGTTTTAAAATACTTTGATGCCAAAAGGATTTTTTTGCTATTTCTTGTTATACCTTTTACACAGTTCTGTGTATCTGCAAGAATTAGCATGCATACTTGTACTTCTCTAAGTCTGATAACTCAGCATAGTTCCAAGGTCCTGTAGAGCTAAGAGGCCAAACATCCTACTGTCTTGAGGAGCCATGGCTCCCCTCAGTAGAACATGTTCTGTAAATTTATTAGCCCCCCCGGGCAGATTAGGTCTATGAGTTGTGTGCTTGAGGGGAGTGGGGAGATACAGGGAATACAGCAGGAGAACAGAAGAAAAAGAAGAAGAAGAAAGGATACAACAGAAGAAGAAGAGAAGGAGAAAAAGAGAAAGGGGAAGAGCATGCATGCATGGTGGGCTTCGTGACGTGATGTATCAGAACAGGATCCTATTAAAATACTGAGGTAAATGACCCTCGACCCTCTAAGCTCCAACCGTGTCTAGTGTTCATTCCTGAAACCAGGAGAAAAAGGCATCAACTTGAATGCATATATTATTAATTATCTCTTCAGTATTTGGGTGCATTTTTCTCCTTGCAGTTGTGAAACAGTCACGTATAATGAAACCTTGCCAAACAGCATGGGGAGGTTGTTAGGAAATGGAGGTTCTTTACATAAGTAACATATGTAGATGAATATATAATGAATTAAAAGTGTGTGAGAGGCTACATCCTCTGCAAATCTGCAATATATTATTCATTTTTCTTTGCCTTTTCATTAGTTAACCTATTACTGTAATTATCACTCATCTTCTGTGGCAAGCTTTTTAGATTAGAAATAATCACTCTGAAAATAATGCAGTCACCTAAAATATTCACATCATATAAGATGAATTCTTTTGTGGTGCTGCAACCTGATACACCTTGGTGAAAATTTGTAGATGTGGCATTTTATATACATTAGGGAAAAACAGGCTGACTGCTTGAGAAAAGGAGTGGTGAGTCAGAGGAGGGAGATAGGAGTGACCTTTCCCTTTTTTGTTCTTTGCCTTCGCCTTGCACTTGTGGTACGTAGTCATCATTTTCAGAGCAGAAAAAATGCCAGGCTAATCAACTCAGAATAATGTATAAATGCTTTCTGAAGTTAATCAACAATACTGTGTCATTTAAAAAAAATAATTGGGATGTAAGGTCTTTAACTGTATTCACATTATCAACAAATAATATTCACAAGTCACATAAAAATTCCTTGTAGGGTCTGTCAATCAGTCATCCAACAGTTTTTGGCCCAATATTTGTCTGATGTTCTTTGACATGAGAGTTTCTGTAGTATCCAAACGTTCAAAAAAGCCCCTAAGTGATGCAAAATATGGTCTGCATTTCCTTCTCATTTTGTCTTGTAGTGGTATAATTTTGTGCTCTCAAGAAGTAATTATGACATCTGAGAATGGATTTAGAGGTGTAAGAGCTCTGCATTAAAACTACTTATAAAAAGGGACTGAAGACTGTCTGTAATTTTCTTCTGTGTTAATGGTTTCAGAAGCTGGATGAGAGAATCAGCCCCAGTTGGAGAGGTCAGCCTTGCAATATTTCCACCATCACTTGCACTTGGAGTACTTGTGACAGCAGAAACGGTTTACGTGGAAAAATATTGGAAGGAAATGATTTTGGATCATACAGCATGATATCTTTATGCATGATGGATAATCCTGGTGAGTGGGCTGTCAGCCAGGAGTTCTTTTCCACTGCTGAAGCTTCAGACAAAAGAAAGACTGTGGCAAGACTTGCATTAGTTGCAGTCTACAGAAATAATATTTAAAATTGGATTTTCAGCTGTTTGCCCTGTGGAAGAGGATGCTATTCAAGTCCCTCATTCACTAGAGAAATCTAATATGAGACTGTGTGGCAACCTTAGATAAATGAAGATCTTTCACATTTACAACTCTCTCATATCCAACAGGTCACAGTTTCCCTTGGGAGGAAGAAACATGGCCAACCTCTTGTCTTTTATCAAAGGGGCCATCAACAAGCTAATTGTCTAATTCTGAGATTAATGCTTTTATCATGTCTGCTTGTGCCAGCTTTTATGTCCAGCCAGGAAAGAAGACACTTGTCCTTTTTCAAGTTTCTTTGAAAAGATCAGCAGAAGATCAGTTCTAATTGCAGCTCCTGTTCATCTGGTCTTATGTTTAAGAACAGAATGGGACACTTCCCATATGTCTTGTCACAGTAGCTCCCAGTCTGTTGGCCTGCAGACACAAACACTGTACAAATGTGTAAATAATTAATGCAGGTAGTGAAAATGGCTCTGATTTGCCTTTATATCAATCATTCCAACGTCAAACACCTCAGTGAAAATTGCAGTGACAGATTTTTAAAAATTCCTCTGTGTGATAACTAAAATGGTAGAACAATTTTGAATTCTGTGGTAGTTTTAGTAGTGTTGGCCTTTCTAAGTCTTGCATAATCAGCACTAGGAATAACTTAGAGAAGGTATTTGGTATGAGTAAGTCAATCTGTAGAAAAAAATGCAAGAGGTGAGGTATCAGGCAGCTCAAGGTAAATTTATGAAGTCTTTCACTTGCCCATGTTTCAGCAGGAATCCAGAGGGGTAGATTTTCTGTAGCATACATTAAATGAGTTTTTGGCCTTAGTGCAATGAAAGGTTGTCATTCAAATCATTGTTAATAAACCATCTGTCCCTGTGTAACTGTAAATGTTTTGGTCATGGAATCTCTGGCAAAATCATCTGGCTGCATCATTTGATGACCATGACAGAACTTTATCTTCACTCATGCCTCTGATCTCTGTGGCAGTAGTTTGTATCCAAATCCATCATCAAAATATCTGTCCTGTGTCTCTTATTGACCTAATCAATCTGACTAATTCTGACCATGGGAAGCTGGCCATTTCTCCTTGATGTTTGTGAATATTCTCTTTTCTAGAAGAGAAATGTAACTGCTTGGTACCAGTTTAGCTCCAAATGGATGTATGAGTGGTATAGTTCAGACATATGGCACTGGAGGTTTTGACTTACTTAAAAATCAGGTGGATTTCCAAAACTGATTTTTTTTTCATTCAGACACAACTTTCAGCATAAGAGATGAAATTACAAGGTGTGAAAGAGTACATATTGATAGGTGAATTGATGTGCTTTTCCCTTGCTTAGGGACAAAAAGGGAAAGTAAGGAAATAGAAGTTACCATTTGCCATGTCTCAGGAAAATGAAGCATTTCATGTTCACCCATTCACAGACTAATCTACAACATAATTTTCAGTGTGTGAAAGGTGCTTGGAGGCCTATTCCTGTGAAATGCACTTGCTTTTACTACTCTTAGTTGAAGAGGCAGGTAATGAGGAGAAAGTTTGGAACAATTAAATGAACTGCAGCCCCTTGTTCCCTTATCCATTAAGGAAAGAGCATTACAGGAAGCAGCTATGGTGAATAATAACTCTGGAAAACTAAGAAGAGAACTGACATTAGTGATAATGCATTTTCTGCCTCTGGAAGGTAATACGTCTGCAAAGCAAACAATTTGAAATACACTCAAAAGCAAAGAATAAATACTGAGAGTAGCAATGCTGGGTAGCAGATTGAAGCAAAACACGAGTTGGAAATGCAGTCATTGACAGTAGGAAAAGACATCAATTGGTATGTAAGTGCTACTGGGATTTACATAGAACATTAAAAAGTTTGGGAAAAGCAAAAAAGCATAGCTCATATGTCAAATACATTAGAAACAACTGACAGAAGAAAACAATGTAGTCATTGATTCCCCAAAATGCCTCATAAAACTTGAGGGTGTTGGGAATTGAATGGGAACATGTGGTTCTGTGGGCTGGATTTTGGCCTGCATTCAGTCCCTTGGGGTTTATGGTCACCCCTAAGCTTCCAAACAGGACAGGCTAAATCTTGCTACACCTGCCTCTGTAAAAGTGGAGTTACACGTGAGGAATGACAGAACGGCTGCATGCAAATGACCCAAATGCCACACGTGAATGGTCTGCTGAAGGAAAGCAGGCTCTGCTGAATATATTGACGTTCTGATCGCAAAGATTAGATGATATTCCCCTTAACAGTGGATTTTTTATTTTACAGTTATTTAATACACCAGAAATAAAGAGATGACTAAAGCAAACCTTAAAACTTAGGTACTTCAGAAATGTATTTTTGCTGAATAGTTGCATCCTCTAATTAACTGTAAATTCAACTTAACATCAATTCACATCTGTGTTCTCTATGTGTTAATTTATCTATTTTAGTTTTCAGTTTTTCAAAATAGTCCAAAGGCAGAAAGTGAATTGCTACCACAATGTTACCTCCATTCTGTTAGTTATTTATCCAGCTGCCATAAGGCTGTGTTGTTTCAATAACTCACCTGGAATTCCACATTCCTGGGGTGCAGTTGATGTACATAGGGGTGCATGTGTTCATGTCCACCTCTGCACCTGCACACAGCACATGCTGAGACACCCAAGGTAGCATCTGAAATATGTGTGAGTAACTTATTAGATCTTTCAAACACTGTAGCTGCTTTATTCTGACTAGCTGGAATGTTTAATTTAGAAAGAACTGATGAATTTTTCATATTGATACAGTCATTTTCCTTTTAAGTGTGTGTTTTCTATCCATAGAGAAATACATGAAGTTGCCAGGGTAACCATGACTTTTCTTGAAGTCCTAGGATGATTAAACACCTACAGTTCATGGATATGTGGCTCTGTGTGGGGTGAAAAGGATTCTGTCTAAGGCCATTTTGACAAAGTTGGGATAAATCCCATCCAGCATCCCAGGAAAGCCTGTAACTAGAACTGTACTGACTGGGATTTCTTTTGCTGCACACTTTGAAACCACTTTGACATGCAGCAGCATTCTATTGCTTGCAGGGAAAAAGGAAAGACAGCCCTAAAGGTGCCTGGGTGGTGAAGACTCAAAGCCAGAAATTGTGAACCTCAAACGTGTCTTGCCATGGGAGCAGTAAGTCAGACTCACAGCTCTCCCTGACTAGGAGCTGCAATGCAAATGTGGTTGTGAATTCAGGGACAGGCTGCTACCAATAAATATAAGCTCAACTGCTGCAGTAGATCTTTCTGATACTTAATTCCTCAGAGATGATGAGACTTTCCAGATTTCATAGTATTTGGTTTCCCCAAATCATATAAAAATTAGGCTTGTAACTTTTACATAGGGATGTATGAAGTTATGTAGCAGGTGTAACTGCATTTGCAACTTCAGCCTAAAAAACATAGACATAGCTATTTAAAAGTCAAATGTTATGACAGTTCATCACAAAAAAAATCCATAGAAGTAAAAATCAAGGTTAAGAAAGGTCATATTTAATATATTACAAACATTTGCTTTATTTTTTTGTGGCTTCAACAAACATATTCTTGCAGGGCTATTCCTTAAATATCCATCACGAAGCTTTATACTAATGAGAGTACATGTGAGTAACTCTGTTCTCATTATCTTTGGTTATCATGTACTAATATTGTAAGTTGGAGCTGTAGACCCAAGCTCAGTTTTTTAATAGTAATGAGAACTATTTATATACAGTTGTACATACAAGATCAGTTGCACTTAGACTCAAGTAAGACAAAAGTAATTATTTTATTAAAGTGAAAAATTTAGAAGGCTGTCTCGAGCTGATGTGAATTCTTTTGTCTAATTCTCTTCAAACAGCTTAGTTCTGCACAGGTTAGAAAATAATTTTCTTTTTTGTTCAAACCTTAAAACTACAGTGGTGCTGTTTTACATGTTCTTTCCTTGCTTTTTTTTCTCTTTCTTTTGAGGGATGGAAATCTTTTTGTCTGCTGCTAAGCAATGAATGACACTGATAAAACTTGGCTATTTTCAATAAAACAGAGCAAGGTCAATTTGAATCAAGAATATCTTACTCTAGTCAAAATGCTCAAGGACAGTGGAGAAGGGGAAAGAAACTGGGTGGTGGAAGGAATTCAGATACACTATTTTCAGGGGAAGTCCAATACCTTTGCAAGTCTAAAATTAGAAATGTGTGCTGTATTGAGAAATTAGCTGTAAGAAAGGTGGACAATGTAACAAAACTATAATAAAATGATTTGTCAAGGTCAAATGTCTCAATTTAATGCTGCTTGAAATATCTCTAAAGTACTTAAGTGAAGCTGTGTGCAAATCTGAAATAATTTCAGTCCCACAGTGAAGGTTTTATGCTGAAATAGAAGATCAGCCAGTGGGAGAAAGCACATCATGAAGAACACCTATAGATCCCAGTTATGGATTTTTATGGCTGGAAAATGTAGGAAGTTCTAAAAGGACTTGGTAAAAAGGAACCCTGTCAATAGATGCTCTCAGTTCCCAAGCTGGTTTTGCATGACTAGCTCCAAAGACTATTACATTCAAACACTTTCAGGTGTTTGGGCTGAACCTGAAATCCACTGATGCAGCACTTACCTGAACTCTGTCACAGGTGTTCATGCATTTAAATGCAGACCTTTACCCAGAAACTTCCACCTGTGTTCACTCCTGGGTCAGTCACTCACTCTTTTTAAGCTTGTGCAAAAGCTTCATGCTGTTACTGCACTTGTTTTTTATTGTAATATAAACATAAAATGAGTATTTTGCACTGTCATAGGATCATGCTCCCAAGAAATTTAAAAAATGTGTATTGAAATCAGGTTAAATGTTTGTCTGTCCTGAGCAGCAGAGTATAATGCAGTGAATGCCACCCAGGCTGATAACTTTATAGAGCAGGACAGAGCCAAGGTTTAGCTTCCAGTCAAGACCAACTACCTTGTAGCGTGTCAGTAGAGCTCCTTGAAAACCTGGGAGAGCTCTCAGATGGTACTTTTGACTGGGAGTTGTTTCGCTGCCTGCCTGGTGCTCAGAATGCTTTGGGTATTTGTGTTTCTCTTGGACAGTCCAGGTATTAAATCACAATATTGATGTAAGTATACACAAATCCCTGTTTTGCCTAATTTGGTGACAAGAAATTGACCCCACAGTAAGAAATGTCAGACTGCAGCGTGTGTATTTTCTTTCAGGATTTCCCTGCAAACCAGAGGTAAACTGTGTAATCAAAAGAGAGATTTTGGGGCTTTGTATCTTACAAAGAGGAAAGAGTTTGTCTTTGGACACCTTAGTGCATAGACCTCACAGGGATTTCTTTACTTTAGGGTGTTCACAACAATGATGCTTGTGGTCATCAGGGAAATTTCTCTGCCACTTGCACATGCTCAGAGAGTTGAGAGTTTGCTCAGACTACAAAAACTTCTTTCTCCAAGCTGGCCCCTCTTACCAATACCGTGTTTGCAAAAGCAGCTGAAGGCATCCGTGCTAAATGCACCCAGTCCTCAGCTCCTTCAGCGCCACCAAAGCAATTTGATTTTGGTTCATTACTTCAGTGAAGACAACGCTCGATAACTTGGCCAATGTAATCCTGGTTTGCAACAGCACAGGAGATGAGCACTAAAACATACCAGTGTCCATTTAGGTTCAGATACAAGTGTGAAAAAGGAGAAATGAGTATAAAATATACCTCTACTGTATATTTAACAAACATTGCCAGTTGTTTTGTGCCACTCATCTGGACCACCTTTGGCGTATCTTCCAGTCTAGAGTTTGTAAAAATTATGAAATAAAAGCTGAAATTACTCTTAAGATCTGGTTGAATTAATTCCCATTTATGTTATCATTTATCCCTCAAGGAATTAGATTTTGGGTACAAATAGAAATGCCCTTGCTGCTATGTCTGACTAGCAGAAGGCAAACTGAAATTAAAACACATTAAAAAGAAAGAAGGATTTCCAAGATCTTCCCTCCCAGAGGATTTACTGGACAAAAAGAGGAGAAATAATGTGGGAGATTTAATTCCTCAGTAATTTCTGTCTCTGCCTTCTCTTCTAGGACACATGGTAGCTGTAGGCTTCTAACTCTACAGTCTGCAGTATGTCCTGAGGAACCAAAAACTACACAGCCTTGTGTAAGAAACTGAGAGTGGACTAGTTTAGCACGTGCACCCCTTTCATCTGGCTCAGATCAATCCCTCACTCATCCCTGACTGTGTCTCTCTCTTCGTTGGTCAAATATTTTATCAGTGTTTATATCAAAGTACCTGAATATCATATTTTTACAAATATTTTCCAGGGATGGGTTTAAATTAAGGCCACTGATATTATAGGTCTCTTGTGTTTCATGAAGTGGGTGAGACTATCTGTGGTTTAATCAGATCTTTCCTTCCTAATGCATCAGTTTGCACAGAGATAGTTCCCATCTGTGCATCTTTTCTTTTTGCCATAGGGAATTTAGCAGGAAACCTAGTACACATTCAACAGTGCAGCATAGTGTAGTGATTTGTATTCTGGTCACATCATAAATAATCCTCCCAATGCTTGTTCCAATATGTAGTAAACACATTTGGGAAAAACACACACAAGTGTGTTGAGTGGAGTTGATTTGGGATCACTAAAGTAGTATTAAACCAGCATGTTTGTAGCTCCTTCTTCTTAAAATTTTAACCATGTGGGAGAGTGAGATTTCTAAAACTATCTGATATATAATAACCAACACTAATATTTCTTTTCCTTGAATATCCTTCTTTTGGATAATGTAAATTAATTTCATTTCTTATCTTTGTGCCTTGCAAGCACACCCAGAAGCTGTAAACTGAAACAGCAAAGTAGAATCAAATGCTTGAACACATTTAAAAAAGATAAATACCTTGTTCATAACAACAGCCAGAGCTGAACAGTGAAAGCCTCAGTAATTTTCAAAAGCAAGGTTGTTAGCAAAGAATTTAAACTTTTTTTCAGTAGCTCCAATTACAGGCAGTTTTTTTTTTAATGTCAAACACATTAGTCGAGCAAAGAGTAAAGTAAGTCAGAGGTGGTCAAATGAAGATTCCTTATGCTACCATGGGCCCAGCCAGCTAAACAGCTAAAGTGTCTGTACCTGAATATCTTCAGAGAAGCATGAAAGCCACTGTAACCTCACATTCCTTCCTTTCACATCCTGCTCCAGATAAAAGGCTCAGTCCTCTGTTTCTGATACCATGGGCTTGTCACTGGTACAATGTGGTTTCCAATCTCCTCCCTTGCACTGAGCACTGTTTTACACTTGTTACTCTGAATATCTTGACTCACAGGAAATTTGGAAAGGTATAAAATCCCTGAAATGCCAAAAGTGTTTTTCAGTTGCTGAAGGCTGATTAGGTTCTTAGAAATCAACTTCTTACTTTAAAAAAAGGGGGAAAAATATCTGTTACCTCCAAGATATGTTGCAATTATGTGTGCCATACATGGTAATTATTTTAATGCCTAACAAAAACCAGTTGTGAGTTAAAATATGAAGAAGCCTAGGCAGCATGGGGCAGACAGCAAGGCAACTGTAAGACCGAGTGATCCTGAATTGAGATCAAGGCTGGATTGAACCTCTGCACTTTATAGACAAAAATATTTTTTTTGAGGCTGAACCTTACAAAAACATCTCATCTATAGATCTATTCAATAGATGAACAGTATTTTTGCACAGTCATTTTTAATATTTAAACTCAATTGGAAGTTTTTCAGTGCAGGGTTCAGTTCTCTTCAAAAATCCATGGCAAAATTTTTGAAAAAAACCTTCAAAGAATCTTTAGAGCAAATATATGTTTTTCTAAAAGCAGACATCCAGAGATATGTTCCATTTCTGGTTAACTGACCTTTCATTAATGAAAGTTGCTCTAGCCTTTTTTAGTATTTTTACACGTTTATCTGTTCACAGAATTATTTAATTTCTTAATTGTGCTACTTAAGTGGGGCAGATTTCAAGGATGAGATTTTAGACTACACATTCAGGTGACTTCACTAACCCACCTTATCTGCTGAGTTTTCTGCATGGAATTATTTTTCTGGATGTATTTTAAGTGAAGTGGAATTAAAAAGGGACTAAATAGCTCTTTGTTCCGGCGTTGTATTGAGTAAATATACTTCATTTTCCTCTGGGTCTTGCCAAGGACTCAGCTGTAAATAATAATATATACTCATTTTAAGATGGCCATTACTGCTATGGAAGTTGACATAATTTTGAATTTTATTTGGTTGGTTGAGGAATAAAAGGAGAACAAAGAAGAAGAAGCAAAGAGGTTCAGGCTTGAATAACTCCAAATGCCTCTTGGCAGCTGAAATATTCAAGTGTATAACAGAATCCCAGAATAGTTTATATTGGAATGGACCTTTAAAGATCATCTAGTCCAAAGCCCCTGCCATGGGCAGGGGCATCTTACAGTAGAGTAGGTTGATAGATGTAAATACTTTTTGATGTTTATGGTCTTGCTTTAATGGTTCTGGCAGTTGCATTTGGAAGAGTGAGCCTTATTAAGGGTCATAGCAGTGGCTTTGGGCTTGTTCTCTGACCTTTTCCTCACAGACATGCATCTTTCTAGATCTAAATAAACGAGTTAACTCCTGCATTTCCTTTGCAAGAAGCCTCAGAAAGAAAAGAAACATTTACTCTGTAAGGTGACCAGCACTCACTAACACAGAGAAGTTTGTTTTAATGCAGTAGTACTAAGGAGAGAATTGTGCAAGAGTTAGGGTAAGACACCCATGTGAACTTGTGCTTAGGCTGCTTGTAAAGTTGCTTAACGTGCACATGTTGCACAGCAAAGCTTCTTATTCAAGCCAGGAGACCTGAACTCTGCTGAAGTATTAGGACCTGGGTGTTCTGTGTTTACACATGGGGTTCAGTGCTGGCTTACAGCAGAAATGGCTTCAGATATTTTAATTAGAACACCTGAAACTGTCAAATATTTACAATTTAGTCAGTTTATTTGGACCCAATTGATATTTATTATGCATTTCTAGCACTTCCTATTATCATCATCATGTGTTGGGATAATCCACATTCTTGAGCTCAGATTATTCATGTCCATGACAGTAGTGCCTAGGAACCAACACAAATCAGGGGTAATGGTAGACATAATGTATTTTGATATTTTATCACACATAACAGTTGTGTTTCTCTGCCCCCAAAGCACCTCATCTGTCTCTTGTGTTAGACATAAATATTTTTTTTGGTAAAGAAATAGGAGTGATCTAATTTTGCAGGACAGTCAAATTACACTTCTCCAGAATCATAAAATAAAGTACTATTACAAACAAAATCATCACCTAAAGCAAGAATAATAATAAAAAGGTTTTTTTATACAATAACAATTCTTCATTGTTGCAGATCATGGATCCAGTAATTCCTGAAGGCTAATGGATTATTTCTGAAGCAGTTACAGTAACACATTCACTTAATAAGGTGAAACTTAAATTAAGTTCAAGTTCACCTTACAGAAAAAAATTGCAGAGATGAAATTGGTAGTAAATAACTCTAGATAAGTACAAACTAGTAAATCTTTTAACAAATTTTATGGAGTTTAAAAAAAAAAAACCACCACCACACACACCTGGTCCTCATTGAATTCATCGTTATTGTCCCCAGCTGGGACCCATCAGCACATGGGATTCAGGTGCAGGGAACACCAGCCCAGGTTATAAGAGACGAGGCTGGCTGGGAAGAAAGAGGTAGAGGGGAAGAAAAAGCTGAAGAGGAGAAAATGTAAAGTGCAATGTTAAAGAGTTGTTGGAGTTCTTTTTGTCGAGTCTTCTTACTGCAAGAAGAATGTTGTGATTTGTGAGAGGACAGATGTGGGATCTGAATGTTGGGTAAGTAAAGGTTCCTATCTTCATCTGTAGTCAGCCCACCTGACTTCTGTTCATCCTGGTTTGGTGGATTTTTTTTCTAGTAAAACAGCTTTTCTTAAATTTTATTGGTTTTTCTCACATGTGCCCTTATGTTTGTTACCATCCCTAATGTGTTTTGAAACAGCATAGATATGTATGATACCCATCACTTCCCCACAGAAGTGTACAAGGAGCTTCTGGCTCATACTGTTATCGTGAGTAACAGAAATGTCTTAGGCCCATTTGCCCTGTAAATCTTATCTGAGTTCTCTTGCAGCCCTCAGTAATTTCTGCTCATGAGGGTGCTCATGGTGGTATCACCTGCTGATGTTGCTCTGAGTTTTAACGGTGTGATTAACACTGCCTAGTAATTAAGGAATTGAGCACTAAGATTTCAATATGTGCTGCTTCTAGCCCATAAGTAGGATACTTTGAAAAAAAAAGTGATTTTTTTTTTCTATGGGATTTTTGTGTTTCTATCAAGTTGAGGCATAGCAGCATTTAAAAAAAAAAAAAAATCCAAAAAGCTTACTAAAAAATCCTTCCAAACATAAAACCCCTGTGATCTCATGGCAGAGGATGGTGTAACTGTAGTGTAAGCAAGTTAGGAGAGGCAAACAATCTTTGTTCCCTAATATTTCCGTTCTGGTGCAGAAATCCTTATTTCTAAATTGAACAGACTGTTATGTGGTTGTGTGCTATGAGAAATCTCCAGTAATGCCTTGTTGCTGCATATAAGGACAAGACTTTGCCATTTTGCAGAATGAAACAAGGCTGGGGACAGGGCCAGGCATAGGCAGATATTCTGAGTTTTCATAAGTGCATAGAAATGGAGTCTTCTTACTTTAGCCACAAAGCAGATGTTACCCTCTAGGTTTCTCCTCTAGAATTACACACAGACAAGTGATGTTGAGAATCTGTGGGCTACTTTTAAAGGGTGCAAAAAGCAGCTGCTGTCAGTAAACTTGTATTTGCCATACGGGGAGTCTGGTTGAAAACAGCTGAAAATGACTGATTTAAACAATAATGCACCTGTGAGAACTTCCTCTGTAACCTCTCCATAACCCCTTGTACACTGTTTGGCTTGGATCAGAAGCCCTGAGGGGATCTTGTCCTTCTTCTCCTGCCTGTAACATTCCTGCTGAATCATGTAAGTGCTTACTTTCTGACTTAGCAGTCAATGCCCTTCTGGTCTCCAAAATCAGTTGAGACACCTTTTTGTTCCTCCTTTACAAAGGTTTTGTATGGTAGGTTTGCTCTGGAGGTCCAAGTGCCCATCCAGGTGGTTACATGGTTACTCCCTTGGAGTTCTGATATGAAAAGCATGTTTTGCAGTTAATGGTAATGACTTTTGCACAGTGGCATCTTGCTGGAATACATCACTCAAGATTTAAGAACTGAAGTTAAGCTTTGACTGCTTACAGGAATCTCTCTTGTGTCAGTATGGAGATGAGTATTTTTCACTCCCTTTTGTGATGTTTAGTGAGTTTGCAGTTGGACATGGAAATATCTGAATTCCAAGCGTTAGAAAATTTCAGTGGTGTAACAATTTCAAGTTCATGACAAACCATCCTATTCAGTTGGTGCAGAAGCTGTTTTCTCCCCTCATCCCCATGCTAATTGTGTCTCCTCCTAGAAAGATCTATTCTAGTTTGGGTCCTACTGATGTGGCAATTCAGCCTGGATTGCTGCATTATTGCTGTGTTCAGTTATTATCCTCCAACTCTTTGTACTGCTGAATCACCCTAGCTCATCTCGGAGTTTCTGTGCTTCTGATCAGGTGGTTTAGTGACCTTGGTACCGCCAAGAGTTTCCTTCGGGTTGCTGTGAGGAATATGCTGCTAAATAGATGTTAAATGTTCTTCAGAGCAAAGCTGTAAAGCTGTGACTCGTTGAGCAATACAGGCTGGACAAAGAAAAGGATTTGAAAACAAAGAAGGTTTAATAACACCTTGCTTATGCCTGGCATTTCATTCCAGTCCTTAGATAAATATGACTTACCTTTGGCATCCCTTGCCCAGTTCCCTTGGGGCCCAAATTACAATCTGCTTGCTGCAGCCTCTGCCTCTGTGAGATTGCTGCAGCTGACAGCTGCAGGACTCAGCACTGGCCACGGAGCCAGCAGCAGTGAGTTTGCAGACGTGCTTGTGCTCTGCCCCTATTGAGCAAACTTAAAATGAAATTCTATGGGCAGATGATGCTGGTAGTGACTGAGTTTGCACATATCTGTTTTTAGTATGTCAGATAAATGCATCCATATACAGATTTATTCACCTATTAAAAAAAAAAGGTGATGCTGATTTTGTCTTGTTTTCCTTTGCCCTTTTATTGTCATCTATTTTATTTCTGCTATATAAAAGAATGACTTGGGGGTATAATGGGGAGAGGCAAACAGGAAAATTATGATTTTTTTTTAACTTCTGGTAATGTCTTTAGGAGTACATGTTAACATATTTCACTGTCTTAACATCAACAAAGAAAATGCCACCTACTGCCAGGAGTGTAATGTACAGCATAGAGCAGACTGTGTCATGTGCTTAATTTTAAGAAGATAAATAAAATTAAAAATATTTCTAATTTGCTAGTGAAACTGTCCAGTTCTATTCAACAATTGGGAAGTTACTGGTGAAAAATCATCTTCAAGATCTCTCAAGTACATGAACTTCATGTCCGCTATGTACAAGTGCTTACACACATCTGTGTTAGTGAAAATAGAATTTCATAATATAGCTTGGTTTTTTTTCATAAATCTCATCATTTCATATCACTGGCAGTTTGGGAGGAAAAAAAACTTAAGGATATATGATAAGGTGAAACTACCAGTGGAACTCTGGTATGTATTCGTCATAGAATAGGTGGTTTTTTTGTGAAATATCACTTTTTTTTTCCTGAAACATCACTTTTTTTCCCCTTTCTAACTCACCTTAATTATTTTTTGCTTTGTCTGCAAATTGTAGAGAAAAAATGATTGAAGATGGTTAGATCTGTATAGATGAAATTTAATTTTTTAGAAATAAAAGATTTCTTTACAAAGTGGGGTGGTTTAAAGAAGCCTTTTGACGGTGCAGAAATATTCATTAATGATAGTGAAAGTCAAGGTTTATTCTTAATCTTTATTTCTACCCTTGCTCATCCCTGTATTATTTTCACCTAAAATGAGGAATTGATGTGTTTCTCAATTTGATATCTTTGTAGATGTTGCATAAAAAGAATTTCTGTTCAAATACTTAATTTTATCTTTGGTGTATCTGCTGCATATTCCTCAAAGCTTTTTTCATTATTCTTTTAAATGATTCTGTAGCGAGTTGTTTCTTCGTTTAGCAAAGCCTGTAGTAAAATGTCTATTAATTTCAATCTAGAGCATGTTTTGGACTGTTTAATTGGAATCTAATTGGAATACTTTGGGGACTGGATGCATTTTGAATGACACCAAATCTTTGGTGCACGGACTCCTGTCCTACTTGGAGCTTTTACTTGTCCCTGTTGGTTAGACAATCCGTAGTGATCAATGGTTTCACTCTTTATTTAAAAACAAGTAGTTCCTGTCTGTTGCCTGTATTTGGGTGTTCTGGACTCTCAGTAATTTGTTGATTTGTTTCTATTATATTGGAATTCTGTACTCAGTTTCAATTGAGTTCAGAAGAACAAAGCATAAAACAATTGAGTTTAATAAAAGAAGAACCCTCCTCACAGTGATCAGTAAAGCACAAAGGTGATGCCTGTCTGTAGGAGCACGAGGCTCATGTGCAGTTCTTATCAACTTTAAGGGTTGTTCATGCTCTTTTTGAAATATTGTCTCCTTTTTTATTGACCCTCTACTACTCAGAAATCAACAGTGACATTCATTGCACCTGTCTAAAATAGTGGATAAACACCCACCTGGAGAATAACCAGCAGTTCCAAGAATCAGATTTAATAATTTGCTTCAAACCTACAGATTTTCTTGGATGACTGTATTGGAGAATTTATCAAGTCCTCTTTTTGTAAGGTTGATCTTTAGTACTTGTGTTTCTGGAAAAGTGTAAACCACAGACATTATTGGCTTTTCAATTATGAAGTGGTACTTTTGTTCTACTTCGGGGTGGAATAGCTGTATGTGTGCTGCAAGTATGGTGAGCTGTTTTGTTGAAGGAACTTTTGGACTGCTTGAAAAGAAAACAGGAGATATTGATAAATGCATGGAGACTTTGCAGACTGACCCTTTACATTTAAAAATAACACAGCAAGCCCTGTAGTGGTGGAACCATTAGCTGGTCTTTTCATGAAACATCACATTTTGTGGAGCAGGATAATACGTTCCCAGGTGCAGAAATGACTAGATAGTTTTATTCCATTGCTTCAAATTTTCTGCTACCCAGAAAACACTCTTCAATTTTTATTTTTTTTTTAAAATAAGTGGTGGTCTATGGATCAACATTAACCAGAGCTGAAAAAATAATTTTTACTTTTTTCTTAAAGTGCAGAGGGGAAAAAATGTTATGGGCTGTAATTTTCTTTGAAAAGCAAGTAGGTTAAAAGGGTTACAATATGCTCTTTTATTGACACTCATGAAAGCTAAGCTGTTACTGGGAGTTATGTGAAAAATCATGTTTTGGTTTGGCAAACAGCATTATCAATTCGTTGAGGCTTTGCAGAATTTTTTCTGGGTCATAATTACCATCTTGGCAACCTTGCCCATTTACAGCTTCCTTTTTATTTTTGTGCATATATTTAAAGTAAAAGTGTCATCTGCAGTGCTGGTAACCTGCTTAGCTTTAATATAGACCTGGCAGATGCACACAGACATCACACACTTTGGTAGTGGGTAAATATCTTTGCTCTACAGTACTCATGAGAAATTTCTACTTGTTAGAATTTTGTGAATAAAAATTGGGGTTTACTTCCTTAACAAGGAATTGTAAAAAAAGAATGAAGACAAAGAAGGCTGGGATAAAAGAATTAAGGCATTTCTTCAGATGTCTTTGGGGATTTCTCAAGACTAATATGTGAAGATCGTTTATAATAAACAGTGCCTTTTGTAAAGCTCTGTGCTCTTGGACCTGCAAGTACCACCATAGGAGTGTTTCCCATTCAGTTAAACAATGTGTACTTGAAATGGCTCCTAATGCAGGGAGGAGAGCAATGGCCAATAACTGTAACACGTTATTTCAAAGCTCCCATGGCTGCTGTTGCTGATATAACTTTTATAAATCCTGTTATGTGTACAGCATTATATTATTCACACCGTGTACTCAATATTCCTATTGATAGTCTGCATACTGTGTGGTGTGATAGGTGATAACAGGCCTGTGTCTCTTCACAGAAAGAAACTGTGAGGTGGTTTTGTTTGGGGAGTTGCACATAATTTATGTAATAAATATATTAATAGATGGAAACTACAGTCTTATACCATGAACTGAGTTGGTGTAAATTGAACTGTGCAAGGCTTCTGGTCATTAATAAGAATAGTTAGATCGAAACTGTAAATGGCCAGTATAAAACAAAAAAATCCCAAACAAGAAATATAGTAGTAGTTTATGCTAACTCCTTGGAGCTAATGATTGAAAACAGAGTTTGCAGATGGCACTGAAATAGAAAGAACAAATATTGAGCGATGCAACTAGACATGAGGCGGTTTTTGTTCATAAGCACCATGTGTGAAGTGGACTGTTCATTTGATATAAATGCAAGAGCAGATGCTGAGAATGTCTCTCTATTATGGCATTATCACAATAAAACAATATTTTTAGTCTTGGTATGTGCAAATGACTTGCATATTAATAATTATAATAATTTGTATCATGGTGTGCTATTACAATACACAATCCTCATGTTCCTGCAGCACTCACAAATTTTTAGTTCCATTGATATCCATGTATTAATCCTGCTTGAAATTTTACTGCAGAGCAAAAAGCCCCTTATCATTCTGAAAGATGATTCCAATTTGCATGAATTCTGTTCTTTGGTTCAATATGTTACTTGTTTATATGTTGACCTTTTATTTCTTAAATCCATAAAGACAAAGAAATTAAGAGTCCTTAATTCCTTTCAGCCAACCATCTATTTTTTAATACATATATATTTTGTCTTGAATGCAATTAAACATTGTGTTTAAGAGCCTGAGGATAAAAAAAATCCTTGACTCACATTAGGTATTTTCACTTGTTATAACTCAGTGGTATCGTTCAAATCTTCTGCTGGATGGCTTTTTTAACTCCTTGATATAAGATACTCATTTATAAACTAGCAGCTTCTGGAGCTATCACTTGCTCATGCCTGACTTCTTGAAGCTTGCCTGTGTTTTTAAATTCTCGTGTTGCTGTAACTCACAAAAACAATAACAGAACTAATGTTGTCTATTAATTTTCTGTTTTGCCTATACTATTATATGCTATAAAAAATGCTATATATAAACTGTGTTGCTTATAGAACGCTTATTCTATAAATAGCCATTTGTTCCTTGACTGGAACAGGTGCTGTTCCCAACTTTGCCAGTTCATTTGAGGTCTGCAGTAAAGCTTTAAGGGAAGCTGAATGACACCCTGAAATGCATCACTGATTTCTCTGTTAAATGTGCAAGGCAATATTAAGACAAGAGCCGGCACCTTGTGACCTCCCTTATGCAGCTGAATTAACAGTTTAAATGAAATAGATTTACCATTAGTGTCAGTCTTGGAGCTGGAGGCAATGGGTCACAACACTCTGTACCTGCCTTGCAGAAAGAGAGAGGAAAAACATTGATATTGAAAAAAGGCTTTGAAATTCCTGCATCTGGATGGTGGCAATCTAAAAAGACCTAAACTAACTCAGAGACAGTGTAAGAGCTGTGGGGCCAAGGTTACCAAAGTGACATGTTTTGTCCATTACTTACACAGAAAATGAAGCCAAGAGAATTGGTTGCTTCCCTTGTTTTCCTTCCAGCAGCAGTTTTGAGTTTCTCTTATCCCTGCCTTTGTTTTGTGCTCTGTAGAGATTCTTCCCAGATGAAATGGTTCTGATTTTTCAATAGGGCTTGCGTTTGCTTCTGAGACTACTGCTGTTCAAAAATGAATGCACCTGGTAATTTTTATCACTGCTGGCTTTAATTTGAACTCTGAGTTAACTGCTCTGAAATTTGTAATTCCACTGCAAACTTGAAGAGTCTTTCTGAAGCTATGAATAAGTGAAAATGGCAGGAAATTAAGTGTGGGTTTGTGTTAGGGGATAACAGCACTAACTGTAATTCTTGCACTCCCAGGTTCTGGGTCCTTGCTCTTAAAACTGTTTCCTATTTTGTGCAAACTGTAGACCCGAGTTTTGAAGTCTTCAGGCTGGTGATAAAAATTTCTGCCCTAATAAGATATCTGTGATATTTTTCCCCCCTCTGAGTGTTATGGGAATGCAATTAGGGCTATTAAAATAAATTAGATTGCATTTTCAATTAAATTTTCTGTTTTGAAAACTCAATAGCTCCAACGTCGTTTTGAATGATTACAGAGGCTGCTTGTTTGATGTTTCTTTAGTGGTATCAGCTGTAGAGAACAATTCAGGAGAAACCTCAACCCCCTCCCCTGCTCAAGAAGGGGACACTGAGCCACCATTTGATGGAGAAATGAAGGATGTTGTGCTATGCAATTGCTCTGTAACAAGAAGCATGTGCTGCTTCAGATACTATTCAGGTGTGAAGGGATGTGACTTGTGCTGCCTGTTTTTGCCTTTCCCTGCTCTTTTTAAATTTTTCCCTTGAGTTTTCTTGGTGATCTGGCCGGCAGGCACTAGCTCTCAGTTTAGTGTCCTTTAGTAGCCCTATTCAAAATTAAGAGAAAGATTTCAAAATATGGTGGGACTACAAATGGAAAGTACTGATTTTTGTTTATATCTCTTAATGCTCTTTGTGATGAGGGTGCAGAAATGTGTTAAAAAAACTCCAGTGTCGAGCACACATTAACAATGCAGTGAATCACTAAGCTTTTTCTAGTGGTACAGATTGGCAGTGATTACTGAATTTCCTGGCTCCTGCTGCTTTGGATGATTCCTGCTTTGTGTTATCAAGGGTCAGGAGAAAATTGTGGCATTTCTTTTGTGTTGCTGAACAAAGTGCCATGTTTCTTGACTTCTGAAATTAAATAATTTTGATTTTTTTTTCCCCCCCCTTCATCTCTTCTTATTCACCTTCTTTTGCACAGTAGTTTGAATTCCCATTAGAGCAAAGAATGTTAGTAACAGGCTTTCAACTTCCCAGTGCTTGCAAGGCAATCATTAATGGAGGTATTTTGATGTACTTCTTTCCATGACAGCCTTGAGCTGCAGCCACAAATGGCTTTTCAGATTTATTTGAACTCTTGTCTTTAGTTTTCATGTTTTTGATGAATGGATGCTGCCTTTAGAGTTTCTAAATATGTGTTGGACATATGAAAACATACTCAAGGTCTCTTAAGTGGAAAGACAGAGTAAAGCCCATAAATAAACCATCAGAGCATTTCTTTCAGAGATGTGTCACACCTGTTGTAGAATTAACATTCTGAAACTTCAGAATGTCAGACTATTTTTTAGAAAGATTCTTCCTAATGAAGAGAAAAAAATAAAAGAAAAATAAGGAAGAAAAGAAAATCACTTCAAAGAGCTACTTGCCTGATTGAGTTGGGGTGTAAAAATGACTTGATGGCTTTGATCCTTCCATCAAATAAAACAACATGAGAAAGGAGGGGGGAGGGAAATGTGTGGCTTTGCAGAGTAATGTCATGCTATCAGCAAGTACCACTGAAGATGTTTATTGGTTTCAGCAGACTGTATCATAATACAAAAGAATTTTCTGTCACTGTAGGGCTACCCATTTCCTCTGCATTAAATTTTGGTGGCAGAATGTTAATAAATCAACAGCAGTTATCTAATCAACAGTAGGTGAGTGGAGATAGATTCAGCATTACTCTCCAAAGAATAAGGACTGTCTACCATGGAAGGCTTATTTCCAGTATAAACAAACATTGGATTAGATAAATATAAACATATTTGTCTAAATATGCTGTGAATATTTTATGCACAGCTCCTACTGGGTAAGGAAAAAAAATCTAACAGACCTACAGCCTCATTGAAGAAAGCCTCATTGAGCTTCATTGAAGAAAAATGCTACAATTTCCATATCTGCTCCTAAATTTGAGCTAACTCTTACTGAGAACAAATGTGGGAGGAAAAGGGATTGAACTTGAACATCTGGCTGGTGTTTTTGATCCTGTATTTGCCACTCATGATATGCATGAAACAGTTGAGGACTTTGAGGACGGATGGGTTGTAGGAAGCATAACAACAGGAACTGGTTGGGAGAGGAACCCCTGGGTGCTGAGTGGTGTCAGGAGCTGGCAGCTGGCACAGGAGAGGTGTCAGTGCAGGGTGTGAGTGCTCAGAGCTCTGGCGAGAGAGCCACAGGCAGGGAGCAGGGAAGATGCTTCCTGTTGCTTGGTGCTTGCTGTCTTCAGGGAAATGAGACTTTATTCTGTCTCACTAAAGATGGGCAGGGTTGCATCAGGAGATATTTGGCTCTGTCATCAGTTTTGCCTGAAAACAATCACCTCCAGGATTCTGTACTCGTTCCTGGCTCAGGAAGAGTTATTTCTGTTCTCTGAGGTTGTGATTGGGTGTTGCTGTTGAAGCCAAGCTTTGCAGCTGACCTTTCAAATTTGAAGTGCTATCTCCTGTAGCAGAATACAACACTCCATTTTCCAAGTACTACTAGACCATTCAAGGTCTGCTTTTTCTATTTTGAGACTTTGTTTTTCTAACCTTTTTAGTCTTCCATAAAGATGATAGAAAGGGGGGGGGGGGCAGAGAATCGTAGCAAATGTTTTTAAAGATTCAAGGAAACAGCAATGCAAAATTATTTTTAATGTATAGTCAACTCTAGGCACAACTGCTTTCTTGTCATCTGTATTGTAAGGCTGTAATAAATAATTAAGTTGGATGCACTGCTTCTGTACAGGTTGGTGTAAAGTATAAACAGCTGCTGTCTGGTATTTCAATCTCATTTTATTTACTCCCTTTGGTGAAAATGCTGACCTAGAAATTGTCATCTCTGACTGGAGCAGTGCTGCTTCTGCTCCACTACCTACACCTGATAGTGATCAGTGGCAGCTGTTTTGGAAAAAAGTAGGATAACAAAAGTCTATAGTGGGAATACATAGAATAGCTTTTGCATTTGGAGAACATTTCTAGTGTCTATGATGGTGTGGTAGAGAAACAAAAGAAGACCCTAGGGGATGAAGTAGAAAAGATGTGTTCTCATGCCAAACAATAAAACACTGATTAAAAAAAATAAAATAATAAAATTTGTGAAAGATTCATTTCTTGAATTATGGTAAACTTTTTTTTTTACAATTTAGCTCAAGATAATGCATAATTGGTACATCTTGCAATCAAAATTGGAGTGTAATATCAAGAATTAAGTCTTTAGAGGTTGGTCCTGGTACCAAACGAATTTGATTCAGTGTAAATAGGGTAATAGCTCTGTCATTACATGCTCTGGGAACATCTCACATGCTGACTCAGTCGCTTGTCTAGAAGACATAAGACTGACTAAAAGTGTTTTCCTGCATCATGTGGGTACAGGATGTACAGGACACGCAGGCCTGTGAGTGTAGGCTGGTACAGCTTGTGGTTGGGGCTGTTCAGATGTGTTTTGAACATACAAAACACTTTCATTGATGGCAGTGTATTGTTTTGGAAATGGATATTGACTTTACAGCCTGTTACTGTTTTTGTGTAACTCTTGAGATGAATTGAATATGAATTATTACTCTGTTGGGCTGGAAATGCTGGCTGCTGGCTTTGAGGGGAAAGCAATTGTAGCCAGTTCTCACCAAGTCAGGCATCTGAAGTGCTAGATGCTTTTGAAAACTCTAGCAGATGTCTAGCTCTATTTTTAGGTGCTTGAACAACATTTTGGAATCTGGTCTTAAAAAGCTAAAAACCCCCTGTAGATAGCACTCGGATTTTCATGGTAAATTCAGGTACATAGATTATCTGTTTTGTTAATATATTTTCTGTGAATGCTTTGCAAGACTTGCAGGATGTTTTACTTGTGAGATCACCAGACACTTGCTGTTCCCTGAAATAGTAATAAAGGTCCTTTTTCACTGCCTTGATGGGATATAAACGTTTATATAAGTGATTTCTGATTTTATTTTCATTTATACATTTGGTACCACCATCAACAGCTCTGGCTCCTCCTGCATGTTACCTGTCTAGGCTATGCATGTCTTCTTTGAGTAAAAAGTAGGTTTTTATTTTCATCATGATAGAAGGGTGAACCTTAAAGCCTCAGACAATTTTCTTCCCTTGTCAGCTCTTTCCACGAGCATCCTGTGAGGCTTTTGGCATTCTTTTTTCTGAGTATATTCAGAAAAGTTTATCTGAACTTGTTTTTAAAATTAAATCAAAACCCACTTCAACCTAGGTTTTCTTGATGTGCTGGAAACATCAGATAGAATGTCTAATCCTCTTTGTCCAGGACCAGAAAGATCTTATTACAGAATCACCGAATGTGCTGAGTTAGAAGGGATCCACAGGGATTGAGTCCAATTCCTGGCATGCACAGAACCATCCCCAAGACTCACACCCTGTGCCTGAGAGTATTTTCCAAATGCTGCTTGAGCTTTGCCAGGCTTGGTGCTGTGACCCCTGCCCTGGGAAGCATGTTCAGTGTCCAACCACCCTCTGGGTTAAGAAATTTTCTCCAATATCCAACCTAAACTCCCCTGACACAGGTAATTTCCTTGGTGCAAGTGGCCACTAGAAAAGGTGTGAGTCTCTCTGTTTTCTGTATTTTCATTAGCAGAGATTTGAAGAGAAATTCTGGAATGGGGGTAAAAGTGCCAAGCATCCACAATATAAATTTAAGGTAGTGAGTATCTCAAATTGTGGTTGTAACTCCTTTTTACTTAAGTCTATTTTCTCTTCTCCTATTGAGGGTTTCTTAAAATAATTTCTGTACTTGATCTTCCCACAGATGCTCTTGGTTATGTTTGGGGACAAAGAGCTGTTGGGTGACTGCTGTGAGGTTTTTGTTGTTGTTCTGGGGCTGGGGTGTCTTTTATTCTTCCTTAAATTCATGCAGAAAATGGTGAGGAATAACTGAGCAAGTACCTACAGAATAATTTGGGAAGTTGTTTTGGCAGATGCATTCTTTGTTTCTTGTGTTGAAACTCCTTTTTGGGATGTGAGAGGAAGCTTATCAGTGAAATGGAAAATTTCTGGGCCTTGGCATGTGGTGACTCTGACCTTTAGGATGACATTGATTGATGTTCTGGATGACACTCTCCAGAACACTCTGCCAAGCAACCTTGGCCACTGTTCCCCAAAAGAAAAAGGCTGAAGCAAACGTGGGGGTGGGGCTGAAGCAGTGAGCTTGTTTATCCAAGAGAAAGCCATGGAGTTGCTCCTCCCCCTCTCTATTGGGGGCTCAAAGCTTTGGGCCCTCAGCGATGACTGTACTACAATAATTATTTGTTTTAAGCTTCTTTTGCTGTGGAAATAACAAAATAATTCTCTGTTTATCCAGACAGATCAATTGAGCATCTTTTGGGGGATGAGGCCTTTAAGTGAGCTGCTGTTAAGCATCTGTTTCCATCTTATTGACCCTACACCTTCACTTGTTAAGTCATTTAAATTCTATTCCACTACTTCTGTTGGCCATTCAGATGTGCTGCCACCTGGCCTCCTTGTTCTTTGTAAATAAGTGGTTTACCCATGGGGAAAAAATCTGAATTGGTGCAACTTGTCTTGAGAGTGCAGGAATGGCCTGAGCTCAGGTTGCTCCTGTGCTGCTCTTACCAGGTTGCCATCAAATCACACTTCCAGGGGGACCCCTGGCTGTTATTTCCCCACTGTCTCTTGCAAAACTGGTGCACAGTTGCATGGCCAGACGTTTAATGCCTTACTCAAAAACAGCAGAGCTGTCTGTGTGGTGTGGAAACAGACAAAACTGAGGCAAATTGCCTGGCTGGTGGGTTATCAGATGTTAGCAGGGTGTTCGTGAGCAGAAATGAAGAGTTAATGACTGTGTTACACACAGGTTTGTGCTATCAAGGTTTAAAGAACTCTAGAATTCTTTGTTGAGACATTTTTTAAACTGTAAATAACTCTTTATTAAAAGTAGCCAAGATTCTTCTTGTGTTTTGTTTTCAGTTTTTTCCGGGTTTCTCTGTAGTGTTGGAAGCACCGCGTTGCTTGAGCGCTTTACTGTGGAGACAGTTTAACGATTCAATTGTGTTTTGGTTCTGTGAAAATGTGGGAGTCTGGGAGAAAGAAAACTCATTTAGTCCTGTTAAAAGTGTTTTCAATAAATATTTACTGTCTTGTACAAAAGCTGGCCTCATCTAGTATGAGACTAGGGCTTTTCTCTACCTTTGCTTCTAACGAAGCAAGGGGAATGTTGAGGCAGACTTCACAAATAAAAATGGATTATGGTCACAGTAGATGCAGGTCCTTTTGAGTATCCTTTGTTCAGCAGTTTCCAATAACAATGAGCCCCAGTTTATAGTTCTAGCTTGGGGTTTTTTTAATAAAAATTCTGTCATTATATAGTTTATTAAAGCTAAATCAGAATCCACAAAATGGAAAGTTTTGGAATGAACATTATATGTGGAAAAGTATGTATATAACCCAGTAAAACCCAAACTGGCTATATATCCTTAAAACCACAACAAGCTGGTGTCAAATAATCTGTACTCCTTCCCTTTGGCTTGCTCATTATGTAGGAAGAATCTGATTTACAAACTGTGCTCATAACCAGCTGATTTCAGAAGGTCTTGCAGTGTGGTATTTTATACTTGTGACTGTTTGCAAGACTTAGAGTGAATGAGATGATCTTTACAGGTTGTTAAAAGTATATAATGGATTTTGTGTTTTATATTTTAGAAGGAATTTTCCTGATACAGCATGTGAAACTAACAGCTTGTTAAATAATCTCTAAGGAGCTCAGTGTGTGTTGGGTGGTGGTTTGTGGGCTGGGTTTTTTTGTAGCTGTAGTAAACAGAGAAGATCTGAAACAGGCTGGAATGGGGAGGAACACGCAAATGATAATAGATCAAAGCTTTTGCAAAATACTGTTTTATTCTCCAAATGTATTCTCTGAACAAATCATCTCAGTAGAAAAGGGAAAAACACAACATACAGTGGGAGAAAGTGAATAAAAATGTAGGTAAAGGGCAGATTATTGGATAAGAAGTTAAGTAGCATAAATAGGAAAAGCAGAGAAGAATATTGTACCAAAAGATGAGTGATGGATCCAGGGGTTAATTAAAAAATCCAAGGTCTGAGAAGCAGGAAATCTGGTAGGAATAGTGCAGTTGGTTCAGTCAAAAGCAAGACTTTGAGCTTGTCTTGTGCTGAGCCAGGGGATGACACGGACGTACCCTGGCAGAAAGCATTTAAGTGAAGTTCAGCTGTTCCTGGATCTTGAGAGCTGCTGTTGCTCTGTGTCAGTTCATTTCCCTTGATCCTGACAGGTTGGGTTCTCTGTGCATGAGGAATTTGCTGGGAAGGGTTGAACTGTGTTTCTCTTCAGTGCCAAGCGGTGGAGATTTTGTTGGGCAACCAGTCTAGTAAATATTTCTTAATCTGCCCAGTATTCACCATTGGGAAATAGAGTTTTCCATGAACAAAAGCCAGACACAGCTCTCCAAACCAGCCTGTAGCACAGATGGGCACTTGGCATGGAGGCAGTGATGTTTAACGGGCAAATTTGTATCCTGGAGACTCAAATGCCCTTTCCCAAAAGGTTCATATGGCATAATTGTTTTTCTTTTTTTTTTTTTTTTTTCCCCCTATACTGGGGGAGGGGATGGTCAGGGAACAGGCTGTGGTGACTCCCTGAGGGCCTGTGTGCTACTGTTCTCCTGATGCATTATTAGATGTACTGTGCAGGAGGATGGGTGCTGGCTGGAACATGGGCGTGCACTGCACTGTTCCTGTGTTTAATGGGATTTTCCTACATTGTACAGCATTTCCTTTTTCTAATTCACTCCCAGAATAGATGTGAAAACATCTACAAAGTGTGCATTTTCTTTGAGTCTTCAGTCCCAAAAGTTTGAAATAAATCACAGGTAGTGTGAGGAAAGAATAAGTTTTCTTTCTTGGCGAGTCCTGGGAGACTGTACTAATATCTCAATAATTACAGAACAAGTATAATGACAGGGCACAGAATAAAAGCTGAAATCCATCAAAAAGAATCAAATAGCTTTTTCTAGTGTGCTGTTTTGCTTGGATTTTTACCTTGCAATGGCAAGCTTTCTAGCAGTAAAGATCTTTTCAATTGGTGGCTTCAAAGCCTTGCAAGTTTTAAATAATATTTCCTTTTTATTGATATGTGAACTCCTGCCTGCACAATAATATATTTACTGTAACCAGCTGTGTATTTATCTGCCACTTCTGGTTCACATATTTAACATGAACTGAGAGGTTATTCTGTATCTTCCATAGTCTCATTCTAGAATAATTCCATTCTGAAGGGACTCAGCTGTTGAAATTAGAAAGTGTATTTCTGACTAGTAATAGGCTTTTCTTGATTTGAAGGTTTACCAGCCTGCTGCTCCGAGACTGACACGTTTGATTTGTCTCCTGTGGGCATATAACTCTTACTAGTACCACAGTTTGCCACTTTACAATTTAATTAACTCATAGTTGCCAAGTTTTTTTTAAAGTAGCCTAAGGCTTCAGCTAAGAAACATGTAAAATATGCTCTGCTAATGCCACCTGCTGATGCTGAGAGTACATATCTGCCTGCAGTTCCCTTTTATGCAAAGTTTTTGTATGCTGTTCTTACATATGCAATGAGTAACTTCTCATATACTTTCTCATAGTGTTATTTTAGATCCACAATAATGAATTAGTTCTGGCTCTTACTCCTGTGTGTGGCAATTTCACTTTAGCTCTAGTCCAACTCAAAGTGTAATTCTGGTTGCTAAAAACAAAAGAGCCCAACTTAGTCCTTGTTCTCACTGTCATGTACTAGTCCCATGCATAGCTAAACTGCAGACTTAAAATAAGCCATTCCTTACATTTTTATAAAATATGTGTCTTACTGTCTCATAAAAATTCCATGCATCTGTAAAGGTATAAACTCTTGGACTTATGTTTGACATAGTGCAGTGGAACTTCGTCTTCCTGCCCCAGCTTCTTGCTGTCTTTCTCTGTTGCAGAGGACTGGTGTACAACATGACCCTGGTGATCAGGATCACAGGGGTGGTAAAAAAAATCTCTTTTGCTGGAAATAGTCTTCACTTTTCTGACTGATGGCAGGCAGGGCTACCAACAGCACTGAGAGACAGGATGCACTTATACTCCCCATGTTTTAGGACGTGTTTAGCAGGGGATTGTTTTTGCTTGAAGCCTCGTGTTTGGTTTTCTCTCCTTGCACAGTTCAGTGGGATGTAAACAATTGAAATAATCAAGTGCTGGAATTACATTGTGTCAACCTGTACATAAATAACAATTTAGTGGTTTTGAACGGGACTGTGCAAAGCCAGGGGAACACTTTGAAAGTTTTAAGTTACTGAAAATCTGCTTTTCATATTACCCTCCTTAAGGGCATGATTTGGAAGCTGGGGAGGGAGAATTGTGATAGACTAAAATGTGTCAGGCATGAGCTTAAACTGCTGAAACAGAACTAATACCACTTTAGGAAGAAAAGGTCTAAACATACCTGGCTTTTGCTTTTCAGTCTAGCAGGGGCTGATTACTCCTGTATTGGAGCACTTAAGAACAGTCTCATTCTGACAAGCCAAATGAAGGGGTTATGTAGGTTCCCAATATTGCATTTTGAGGAGAAAGGCTCAAAGTGTGGTACAGAGGAAACAATATCTGATCTACAGCTACTCCCTAGTGGATGATGCTTTATGTACGAATGTGCTGTTAGAAGTACAAGATGTAGTAAAAATGTGCATACCTGAAACTGACAATGTTCAGATATGTGCAAATATCAATCGAATTTCTTCTAATGCAAAAATCAGGCTCCAGTTTTCTGGCTGATTTTGTAGGCATTTTTGAATGTTGCGTGCTTACTGACAGAAGGCTCGCCCAGCCTTACTTAGCCCGTGAACTCTGAACCCTGTAAGTAGAGCAGACTTTTTGTCTGTCAGGTTTTCATTAAATTTTAAAATACATATGCAGGTTTGTGGTGTCAGCAAAGAAGAGAATTTCTTCTGGCAGTCTTCAGGACCTTGTGCTCTAGGATAACCCTGCTTGAGCAGGGAGGTTGGACCACTGTGGTCCCTTCTAATCTGACCCATTCTGTGACTCCAGGACTTCAGTCCTTGTGTTGGTAGATTGCTACTCCCGCTCTCCTTGTGGTGTTATATGAATAACATAATGTTTATTAGCCAGGAGCTGAGGGCTCTGTTCCAGCCAAGGCAGATTTAGTGAGTGCATCATCCGTAAACCTGATGATGATCATTGTCACAGCACTTTCGACACAAAGGGTTTCCCTGCCCACAACAAACAACTCTCAAGCTCACTGCCCATCTCTTCCTAACCTCTTGCTGAGCCTTGACAGTCTGGCACAATGGCAGATTCTGCAGCTGGTTTCCTTTAATGAACTGGAAATGGCATTACACGGGTGCAGGCGTGGTGTTAACCCGTGATTGATGTGTTATTTCACCAGGTTACTTCCTCTGTGTGTGTATTAGTGCAGAACAGACACGTCCCACTGCACACAATGGCTTCATTCTTCACTAGACAAATATAATGTGAGTAATTGCAGTTCATTATGTAAATACCTCTGTATGAGACTTTTATGGAGTAGTAATGGGTTTTGCAGAATATTTTTCTCCTACATAAAATGCTGTTTTTTAAAGCAATGTAACAATGTTCATCAGGAAGGAGGCTTCTAAACCTGCAACTTAGAACATTTTGTTATGACTTGGTCTAACTTGAATTGAAGAGAACAATCCAGACTATACAAACATCTTCCTACCTCCTACTGAAAGGTGAATGGCTATTTGATGTGATAACTGTATTATTTTTCTATTAAGCATCTAGATCATAGAAAATGAACAAAGGTGGAATGTAAAAGAAAAGAAACATACTTCCCTAAACCAAGGTAAAGAGATAGGAAGGTTAAGAGGATGTGATGGAGAAGAGGAGAAATTGAGGTCTAAAGGCACAATTGCTTGTGGTAGTATTGGAAAAATGTCTCAAACATAGGAAGCCTCTTCATAACTCCTAAATTTATAGGGTTTATTTAAAGTATTTCTCTCTCTGTATGTGTGTATGTTAGTACTGGTACAGAGATAACAAGAAATATTTCAGTATAATTATAGAAGAGTATTCCAGTGTGAAAAATAGGAAGAGATCTGTTGGTGGAGGATAATTAAGAATGAAATATTAAAGAACTAAGAGATATTCCTGTTAACCTGATATGATTTTTTTCTGACAGTATGGTTTAAAATCCCATCTTATATTTAACTGCAGCTTTCTGCCTGACTTTTGCATTCTGGCATGTAGACAATACCCCCAGTCAAATGAAAAAAAGAACTGGCAACTCTTATGCCTCAAATTGCAGTGGTTTCTTTATGAACCTTTTCTACTTGGAATAATGTAGAATGCCCCTTGTTTCTGGGCAATACAAACTGAACGTGTGAGAATCTTATGTTTTATTTCTGTTGGGTTATTCTGTTTTGCAAATGGAGGAGAGAGTCTTTGATCCTTACAGTGACTGATGCACAACGAAGTCGCGTCAGTCAGCTCTGTGGAAAAAGGTTGCCCGAGTTTGTGAAGACAGATCTTTGTCGTGTCCTGGTGAATTCCAGCCAATACTGGAACATATCTGGAAGGCCCTGACAGGCTTCCAATCCAACAATGTCCCTAAAATATCGACCTGTACAGAACGGAAGCCTTTGTGTGTTTTTGCTATGGCTGAGTTCCCTGCATACTGAACAAAAACTGTTAATGAGGAGAATAGTTTCAACAGACTTAGAAAACCAGCTCGAGTCTATAACTGAATGAAAAGAGAAGCCAGATAACACAGCTGCTCTATGTAATGGCTAGCCTGTCTTCAAACAACTCGACTGTGAAATGATGCAAGCCTTGAGATTATTACTTTTCCCCGTTGGCAATTTGTATTCTTGAACAGAGTGTGCTCTACTGTAGTGTGGTCTCAGGGTGGGGGTGGCAGGATG
>VZTJ01003574.1:3720869-3886986 GCA_013397795.1 Orthonyx spaldingii
CAGGATGCTGGGGGGGGTGCACATTGTGCCAGTTGTGGTAAAGAAGGGCAATTAGGGCACTCCATTTTTTTAGATAAATCCCTAGTCTCACTTCATCTACAATTCTTCAAAATGCATAACACCGGCTCTCTGGGTAGTACAGCTAAGGCAAGATGCCCAGAAAGATGACATGTGCTGTCTCCAACTACTGCAGTTCCCTGGTCTGACTGCTTCAAGAAATGTGTAACTGCTGCTCTAAAAAGTGCTCCTTGAAGTGTCTGCTGTTGTCAGATCTGCCAACAGGCTGTGGGGATCAGATGTTACCCAGGGTGCTGTGAAGGAGTTCAGCTTGGCTGAAAGTCTGCAGTTGACTCTGGACATCAGCAGGTTAAAGGCTGGGCATGTACTGATTGTACCCAGAATAACTAAATGTTAGCTTGGGAAACTGAAGCTTTTTATTTACTCAGTTTGGGAGAGCTTATCTCTTCAGAGCTCTGCAGTTTCTCAGCTGTGTGTTATGAATGTCTTGCCTTTCCTGGGAGGAATTAGTTTGGTTCAGCAAACCTATGAGACTACTCACTACCAGGACAAAATTGTTAGAAAGAAGTGCAATTGAACTGTTGCAGCTTTCCTTGATAACAAAAACATCACAGTATTGCTTTCCTTTGATAATTAAAAAAAGGTCTGACTTTAGATTTTAAAGTTTGAAGCCAAGTAAGGAGCTTCCAACAACAGCTGCTTGGGAGGAGGATTTTAAGCAGTGCGAGTAGATGACAACTCAGTTGGAGATTGCCTGGTGAGTAGAAACACCCCAGGGAATCAGCAGTGCCCTGGTGAGAGGGTCAGGGGCTCAGTGGGTGATGGATGGCAGTAGTGCCCTCAGGGACTTATGGCTGCACCACTTGATTATGAGGCAAATGTCACATGAGCACAGGGCATCAGTTCGGGAAGGTTTTCATGGAGTTCTGGAGACTGAGCAGCTTTTGCAGTCCAGGTTTTGTGGCAACTTGAGAGAGAACTGATCATAAGCTGTGATTTAGATGGCTTTCTCTTCAGCAATCTGCAGGAATCAGAAGGGTAACTAGGGTGAAATAGCCTTTACTATTTTTATAAATGAGGATGCAAGCATGGAATTTAGGGATCCAAGTAGCTGGAAAACTGTTTAGGGAATTTCATGTATTTTTCTGAGAAAATGGGTGGTACCTTGCTGTGGTTTGGAAAAGTGGGACTTGCAACAGTTATGGTGTTTTTCTGAAAATAGAAACACACAGCAATGGAAAACAAAATGGTGGGGGAATAAATGTATCAGAGGAAAATTAGGGAGACTAAGTTTGCAAGTACCAAATTATGTACCAGGTTGTACAATGCTCAGGGGAAGCTCTTGGGGCTGATGTCTTTCCTAAGTCCTTCTTGTCTGTCTTTTCTGTAAGCATTGACATTGACAAGATGTCCTGTTGCTTTTCTTTTCTCAGCAGCCCTCAGCTGATTCCAAAAATACCAGTTTGAGGAAAGTTAAGAAGTTCATCCACCATTGAAATGGAGACAGTTATGTCTAGTAATGGCTGAGAGATGGAAGGCTGAGAACTGCACAAACATCTTTCATTCTTATTTTTGAAGTCATTGATAAATGGCCCATATAAAAAACCATCCCCTTTGGATTAAGGGGTGGGGTCACTGGCCTTTGCTCAAACATTGCATTGAATCCTTTATCTAAATGTAGTTTATTGGTCCCAATTGAAGATTAAGCCAACAGTGTTTTCATGGCATAAAACAAAAATCTTAAACCCTCCAAAACCCCAGCCCTCAAACACACAAAATATTGGTGTGGGAAAATAGGTGATAAAAAGTTTGACTCAGAACTTTTCGTCTTTTTTCTGTATTTTTATAGTATTGTGTGCTTACAAGTAAAATTGTAGTATAAGCTGGCATTTGGGTGGTGATTTTTTCCTTTCCTTTGTATGGATAAGAAGGATGACTCTATTATGGCCTGAACTTGTTAGTATTAATGTTTAAAATGGAGTGATGCATTAAAAAGTAATAAGCACAGCAGTCTGAGTGTGTCTGTTGCAATGTTAGTGACACTATGATGGACTAACAGCCTGTAAAATAGAAATGCATGCTCTGGCAAATATTTTACCTAACACTTATTAGTATATTTATGGGTATCAATTTTGCTTTTACTTTGCATCTTTTAAGCATAATCATGCTTTAATATATTTTAAAACCCCACAACCTTATAAATCTGCTATTCTGCAGGTGAAGCTGTGAACTTTCCATGATATGTAATGTCAAGTTATGTTATTAAAGTAGAAGTAGAATTTGAGCATTGCACACAAGCCAGAATTTGAAACCCCAGAATAAGAGACTGTTTTGGTGTTTTTCCCTGTGACAGGGTGTTTTGTGTGATGTTGGAATTGTTCATTATGCCCAAGTTCACTTTTCCACTTTAGAATATTATGGAAGTGCCCTAATAATTAATAGCTTCATCTGTCTACAGCAGCCAGGTTTCACCTAACGCTCATCAGAACAAGTAGGCACTTGCACTGGTGGGGAAAAAAAAAAAAGGCAATCCTAAATTTGGTTCTTACCCAAGGGCACAGTAACCACTTAAGAAGTGAAACTTGATTTGCATAAACCAGCAACTCTTAAATAGGTTTTATCAGGTTACTACTGTGACCTTAAGACAAATAATGACTTGCTTATGCTCTTCTTGAGGTTAAATCAATTTCAAACTCTGAAAAGTTAAGAAATTTACTGAGTGCTTCCTAGTATTACTTTAGACCTTATTGAAACCTGTTTGCCTTTTGGTAGTTCCTGGTGGCCTTTGTCTGAAACTGTGATTGGATATGAGTCGAATAAGCTCACAGAACACTTTATTCTGTTGATTTTGTCTGATTATTTTTCTTTATGCAACAGTTTAATGGAATTCATTACCACAGTGTGTCACTTTTTAATGCATACTATTTCCAATTTGAGATGACTTTCCTTTTGAGATAACTTTGATTTTCAAGATCAGTCAATGTTCACAATAAATGAAAAAGGCTCACCAAAGTGATAGAGCAGAGGTGGATCACAGGTTAGCAACTGCTGCCATGGAATTATACAAAATTCATTTTCTGTAACATCAAGAAGCAGCACTGTGGTGAATATCAGATCAAGAAACTGGCAGTTTAGTCAAGACTTCATAAAAGTCACATTCCCACCACAAAATTCATCCTTGTGATGCAGGAATTAATTGGAGTGTGACAGAATTATGGGCCTCTGAAGTACCTTATGGTTTTATGTAATTATTTGACATGGCACTGTTTCTTGGATCAAAAGCCATGTTATATTTTCCACTCGGCTTAAAAGGATGTTATTTTGAAAATACTTGAATGCCAGTCTAAAGTTTGCAAGTTGCTTTCAGTCGAGTGGTTGGAAACTTGACCTCACTGATGACAGGGGGTCCATAGATGTCGCTTCATCTCTGGCTGCAAAAGGTGCTCCTTTGGCAGGGGCTGCTCAGGACCATTGCTCCTCCCTCCCCCCTGGAACACATCATTTCTGGCACCCAGTGCTTGTGTCACCAACCCTGCCAGGATCTGAAGTAAAGGCAGTGCATTTCCTAACCCTTGAGCTCTGTACTTAGGGCTGTGACAAGGCTCCCTTCAAGTGGCTCTGAGGAAATTGTAAGGCTTGGCAGGGAACATTCACAGGCCACTAGAGATATGACCAGGGGTTCATTCTAGAGTGCAGACAGTAATAGGTTCACACTGAAATACACTGTGACCTCTAGTCTTTTTTTTTTTTATTGTCAGAGAAAGAATGCTAGATATGGAAATAAACCTATTATTCCATAGTATTCTGTCCGTTATATCCAAGCTGTTAATTACATTTTCTCATTTTTAAGTCCTATCTTCAGTTTGCAGGTATTTTGAATGTATTGAAAACATTTTACAACCTAGCACTAGCTTTGGGAGTAAAAAAATAGTTTATTTGCTTAGAGAAGAGTTCATTTCCCAGCGTGAAACACTTGAAAGAAACCAAAGGCAGACTTTGTCTTAATAGTTGAAAATTCAAAATAAATGAAGCTTATGTAAAATGGCAGTAACAGACTAGAGCTACAGTGGACTGCTGAAATTGGATTTGGGTAGCTATAAACATAATTAGCTTAAAGCATTCTAGCTTGCCACGCAGAGTGAGCTCTCATAGGCTGGGATGTGATAATGCTTTGCTCTTTTGCATTTTAACTCCTTGTGGAGATTCAAAAGCCAGCTGATCTTGGGCTTTGTGGAAGCTAAATTAACCACGTGTTCCTTGGGGGGTTATGGCAAACTGTGAAGTTTATTGGGTGTTGAAGTGTGCTAAAGATAACGTGACAGTAACCTAAAATGCTGTACTCCCAACATACTAATTAGGACTGTGTATTAGGATTTTTAAAAAATGTGTAGAGATGTGTGTTTCTAGTTGTGTAAATGGTTGATTATATGTAAACATAGGTTGTGTATGTTCTTCATACTCTCATGGATGAAATATTGCTGTTTGATTGGACCTGAAGAGTATACAAAAGCAAGATGACAATATCATAAACTTGCATGCAGAATACTGATGTGGTTTAGAATTTCTGCAGCATTTTTATTTCTCCAAAACACTGGCTCATGCCTATTATGTGAAGCTGTGTTCATTTAAGCCAGTGAGTAATGCTACTTGACCTCAATCCTTGTTGTAAGTGGGTTGGAATCTGTCAATAACGTGGCATTCCCACACCAGTGGAACACTTAGATGTATACACATGAGACTAATAATCCATAAAATTCTAGGAATACATGTACAGCCTCTACAGAACAGGCCTCATGTGCAGTCTCCTGCTCTTCCTCAGATGCACAGACAGCTCGAAACAAGTGAGCCTGTGTTCTCACACCAGGCAAACACTTCTCCATAAGAGCTTCCACCGTTGGGTTGTTTCCAAATAATAAATTCAGAACCTTCAGATTTTGCCTTTCATCTGACAATCTCAAGCTTTGCAAAGCTGAGCTAACTTTTGTTATCCCTCTACTTCTCCTGTTTGTGTTTTCCACGTGTAAGTGTGTGTGAAATATTGCACAGAAGGGAAAGTTGCATAGAGTTGTTAAAGGCTGGAAGGATTTTCACCATGGGACATTTTATTAAATTGCTTATTGTATAAGATGGCTCTATAACCTTTCACTTCTTCCCTTTTTATCCTCCTACTGCCTCTATGTGAAGGAAATTTTTTTAAATTATGTTTTTCAAACAAGGGGGAGAATGGACAATTTAGTTTGTCAAATCAAAAAAAATTCACTGTGGAGAAAACATCTGAGGATTATAATCCCAGTATTTAGAACTGCAGAGGAGTATAGTACAAAGCAAGCATTAACACCACATCATGCAGAGTAGTTATGACTTTTCTATTTTTGCAGTATCTGAATCTTCTAAGATATGTGGAATACAGATAAAGTGATGTATTTCCTTTCTTGTATTCTTTTTAAAATATTAATTTCCAGTGGAGGTGGCTTACATCTTCAGCAAGGCTTTTAGTACTTCAGCCTCCTGCATTTATTACTTCTGTTTGGAACTCATTGTAGATAAGCATCTGAAAAAAGAAATACAATAAACATTTGTGTTAATTATATCATTTCCTCCTACCCTTCTCCCCTGCACCATATGTTCTCTTCTCTGTATGCCTCTCAATTGACTTTTATTAGGGTTTGATACGTGTCTAATCAGACCTCAAAGTACGCTCTGATGATGCAAATGTGACCCTGTTTCTGCAGCCTCTCATAAATGTAAATATGTTTGGAGGTAGAAGAAAAGAACAATGGGATTAATTCATCAGGTAGTTATTATGTGTATTTATATATGGGACTTTGCCTTAGTCTGTAGTTTCTGCTTTAACCTTTGTGTCAAATCTTGTATTATTACCCTTGGCCTGGGTTTTTGGTTATTTGTGGGTTGGTTTGATTGTTTTTTTGTTTTTCCTCCAATCCCTTGGTTATTTTCTTGAATGTGGTCCTCTGAAAAACCTTTGGGGATTCATCAAGTTTCTCTGCCCCTGTCTGTGACTTTCTATTGCAACATTTGATTCACATATCCAAGTTCTATTTCTGCTTTCATGGGGAAAACAGCTTCTTTCATTTTCTGTGAGATGCTGAAGCGCACCATTGTGCTTGAGCATCAAGAACACAGCAGAAAATTAGTTGCCATTTTTTATCCCTTAAAAAGTGGGAGGCCAGGAGCAGGGAGGTGCAACTTAATACACTTGTATGGGGAGCTCAACTTCAAAGACCAGTGGCATGTAAGGAACTCATCTGCACTTTCTGCTGAGATGCCCTTTGGTTTCAGAATATATATTTGCTATGTGTATAAATGCTTTCCTTCTCTGGTCAGTTATCTGTGCATACACTTTTCCAGTGGGACCAGAAATTATTCCAGATTCAGCAGTTGTCTAAAACAGCATAAGGACATGATAGAAATGCCACATTACTTCCAAAAGATAAATTCATTACTATGCTTGTTTGAAACTTGGCTTTCTTCTGCCTTTGCTCTGGGACATCACAAGGCTGTAGCAAATCATGAAACACATTGCTCTATCCCCAGGAAAAAGGATTGAAATGCTTCAGCAGAACTTCCCACTATTTTTTTTTCTGTGTTTTCTTTGGTTCTTCCTTATGCAAACCCACTTAGGGAAAGTTTCTGCATCCATATGGGAATAACCTGGGAGAAATGCTGACGTGAGTTTTGAATCCGGGGTCGAGACTGCAGTGATCTGCATCCCAGGGACAGTCAGCAGTGGTCAGGCCAGGACAAGGCTGCAGACAGATTGTGGTGTCACTTGTGGTGGTTTGTGTGTGTTATGGTTCAGCCTTGCTCTCCACTCTCTGAATGGTCAGGAGGGGCTGATTTCCTGCATGGGCATAGCCTGGGTGCATTAATGAAAGATGCTGAAAGCACTCTGTGGTATGGTGTGCACAAGTATTTGTTAACACAAAAGGAGCTTGTTCTTTCAAGCAAAAATTTCTTTTCCAAGTGACTTTAGTTTCTTAGACTAGCAATAGTACAGACACAATTTTTGTATTAAACAAACGTGAATGTCCAGTTATGCACATACCAGATGCACAAACTGTAGGTCTGAGATAGTATTGAATATATGATAAATGTAAACAAAGTCAAGGTTTGATGAGTGGCTTTATCATCTTTTCTTGCCAATAATTAGTGGTGGGTTAAATACATGTTAAATTTTGCTGGCCTCTTGAACACAGGCATATTGTGTGTGCTTTCAAAAAGTTTCTAGGGCTTCCAGTAATGCTTTGAAAAATGAAGGTAACTGTTACTTGTTATCAGTGCACTGTGTTGGTTTGAAGCAGATAAGGATCTTTGTTAACATAAGAACTGTTTGAGTCTCACAAAATGAGCTCATGAATTCAGTTCCTGACAGTGTTTAGCATGTAAAAAGAAGTAAACAGCACAAGTATTGAGACAATCAGCCATTTCTGTTTCATTCCTGGTTTTGGAAAGCTACTATTTTTTATGTAATATGTTCAAAGGAGCACATAATTGATTATACACTGTTAGTCAGCCATGTGCATTTTTACATTTCTGCCTGTAGGTAAGCTGAACACCTGGTGACATGGCAGCATATTTAAAACACTGCTTAGGAAATCCACAGTAACAGCACAGATAACAGGACTTTCAAAATGGTTGAGTAATACACAAAATAAATGTTCCTTTTAGGATTTTTTTTCTTTATTGCCTTCATATGAAGGTAATAGTACAGAGAGAAATGTGATCTATTTACTGTTCCTGGTGGGGATGGCTGGTGGGTGGTGAAAGTTGCAGGGTGCTGTGCTACCCTGTTCTACACAGTTCCCCTGTTAGCCTTTCTATCTTTAAACTTCCCATGTCTTCTGAGAAAGCAGGAAGCTTTTGTCAGCCAGGTATTGAATAGAGGTTTTGATATTTAAAGCAAACTGCTCAGTGCTCTTAGAGATGTTAATGTGGAAAGAAATACAGGTACCACATCTCGAGCTTCAGGACAGAAAATGTTAAGATATAAAACATTATATATATATGTATATAAAAGCAGGGTGAATATTTTGAGGTGTTAATTCTAACTACAGAGGGAAGAAACCAGAATTCTGGAGCGGACACTGGAGCTATATTGTAGGATGCAAGGATGACTCAGCCCATGCTCAGATCATGGTCTTGCCATACTTATTTACATTAAAGTTCAGTTGCTATTTTAAGTCTGTGCATTTAGTGGAGAAGAAGGTGAGAAAAAAGCAGAGGGAGAAGAATAAAAGCAAAAGGAAGGAGGGTAGATTTTAAAACGCAACAACAACAAAAATACCTGGACCAATCCCTCCTGCTCCGCACGCTGCTCTCTCAGTGGAGGAGCTTGTAATCCTATATTTGCTACATCAAGAGGATTCTTCTATGAGCACAAATTAATAATTTATTCATAGGCTGGAGTCAGCCCGCATTGATTTACTTATGCTGCATTTCTTTTCATTCATAAGCCTTCGCTGGTCCCGAGCTCTCGGAGAGTGACTCGCTGCAGTGCTCCGGCGTGGGAGGAAGCAGCAAACGTGCTTTTATGCACAAGGACGCGCTCCCTAGGACTCGATTAAACATGCGAGCCTGACCTAAAGCCGGGGCTCGCTCCGGGAAGCCGCCGCTGCCGCTCCTGGGCGATGCTCCCTGGGCAGGGACCGCCGCTCTCCTCCCTCCGCCCGCCCGCGCCCGCCCCGGTGCGGCGCCGCGGCCGGGATGCTCCGGGCACCGCGCAGCGCCGAGCTGCGAGCAGCCTTCGCCTCTCCGGGCTGTGTGACAGACAGACGCCTGTCATGCAGCGGTGCCCTGCCTGAGTCGCTCTCCGGTGGGTGTGCACGGCCCCACGCCCCCGCCCCTGCCAGCCCTGCCGAGCCCTCCCAAGCTCAGCCCCCCGGCAATGTGCAGCGCTCTCTTCTCGCCTTCCTGGAAAGGCTCAACTACACTTTCAGCTCCTCCAGACTTTCTCTGCTTTTGCCGTACCCTCCCTCTGGTCCAGCTCCTCCTGTGCCTGCCTCTCTGTCTCGGCGCTATCCCGTTAAAAGGCTGCTGCTGCCGCTCCTCTGAACCAATGCTCTGGCTGGCTGGATCTGGGATGAAGGCTGGAGGTTATCGGCGAGGGAAAGGAGAACTCTAGGCAGCTTTCCATTTGCAAAGTGAGCAGTAATTGCAAGAAGACAGCCTCCCCAGTTGGAATCAATAGTCTGCTTGCTTGCTGCTAAGGGCACTTTGGAGCAGCAGTAGGTCACTGAAGTAACTTCAGCACACTGCTGACTGCGGAGTTGTAAAGAACTACATGCAAGTGGCTGCAGTAGTGCTGGAAAACGCTTTGCTGTTACCAGGGACACAATAGTTTTCAAGTCATTAGAGCTTCGCTTCTGGTCCGCTCCTTCTATTACACAGACAGGGTCATTCTTTGGAGGAATGAGGATGGAGCTGTGAATTTTCCTTTTCCAGTGTTGTTCTAGTGGAAGGGGGTAAGAGTGGGGGAAAAGCGACTTTTAGAAGCGGAACCCCACTGCTGCTGAACTCAGCTTCACTTGAATTTCCCCAAACCTTTCCAGGCACAGAGAGGCACAATGCCAGAGAACCTGAATCTTCTGCGGGCTTTTGGGGGTCTTTTCTTTATCTTCTGGACAGCTTTTAACACAGCCTTAGTGGATGTGGTTGGATCGGAGCAGCAGATCCCCTTGTCTGTGTAAGTGCTTTCATGCTATTCCTCTCAGGACCATGATCAAGGGTGAGAACTTGGCTGCTCAAGTTCTCCTGTTTCTGTATTGCAGATATTTGACTGTTCCAGGGCGCCTTTGCTCCTGTGTCAGCTGTGTTTAAAGTGATTGTCTCCAAAGCGCTTGGCACTACTTTGATTTTATTGTAGGAGCATGTGGTGGTGGAGTATGTGGCCACTGAGTTTTAAGTGCTTGTATTTACTGAAACTGATGCTGTTAACTCTTTCTCATGTGGGAATTTATCATTCAGAACTGTTTTGCCTTTTTATCTGCTGCTTTCCTTTCAAGGGATATGTGTCACATTGTGCCAAAACATGTTTCTGCACAAGGTAATTCCTTAGATTTTAATGGTGCAGGTTGGTAGTTTCATATCAGAGGCCTTACCTTAGCACAGGGTCTAGTTTGTGCTTATGCTTGTACAGCTTCACTGATCTTTTGCTGTGCTTAGGTTCCTTAGTGAGCTCTCTAATGCAAAATTGCTCGGATCCTTCCGAGTGCAGCTGAAGCTGTTACAGTCTCTGTTGCTTGCTATGACATGTGTATTACATTTCTTCCTGTCTCTTTTTTTTTTTTTNTTTTTTTTCTTTCTTCACAGTGTAAAGCTCTGGGCCTCAGCATTTGGTGGAGAGATCAAATCTATTGCAGCCAAATACTCAGGTTCCCAGCTCCTTCAGAAGGTAAGGATTTCTTCCGTTGTGATAAGGAAGGTTTTAACAGAGAAAATGGAGGCAGATTTAATTTTTTAAATGAACAGGAAAGCAGTGCTGTACGTGCTTTTGTCCAAGATCTATTTTTGTATTGCATACTAGTCCCTGATGACTCTTTGCATTGCACTGCACTGTCTGTAGAGTCCTTGCTTAACCTGATATTTTTCTCTTTGGATGACTTTTTTTTTCATTGGAAAGTAAACTCCAACACTTATTTCTTGCAGCCTAGGCTTCAGCCCAGGTTGCAGGTGTTTAGTCTGGTTGCTGCATTGTGGTGATGATGATGTTTCTGTGCAGAAACAGCTGTTTCTTATGAATAATGTTAACTTCCTTCAAGGAGCAGAATTAGTGCATATTGTATTATTTTCACCCTGGGCTGTATGGACACAATTCATCCTATCAGGAGAAGGCGGCTGCGCTGTTGTTTGTCATCTCTGCAGTTTTTACAATCCCATTATTCCCCCAATCATCTCAACCCAGTGCTAAGATGTATTACATCATTACAGATAAGAGGAATGAATGTGGTTATCTTCTTGCTCAGCTGCACAGCTGGGTAATAAGGTAGTGAAGTACAGCAAAAACTTGAGAAATTGGTATAAGTCTACATAATTGGGGCAGAGGGTAATGAAAAAGCAGATTTGAATATTAGGTATATATCAAGGACTCTATGTAATCTATAGTAAACTTCTGTATTGTAGACAATTTCTTTTTACAACGGTTGCAAAATAAAAAAGAGACTAAGAGGAGTATGTTAGATTGAGACTGCTATTTTGGGGCATTTAACATGTGATTCCCAAAATGCAATATGTAAATGGAAAAACATTGAGACATTCACTGATTAAAAACACTCATTCAACCCATATATTAAATTTCTGCTGATTTTTTAGACATGATTTTTAGTTCTGAGTAACACTAATTTTATTTTTTTGTCTGATTGTTAAGGAAATTATTCCTTGAGCTTGTAGCATTTATTTCGAAAGGCTTATATATGTGTGAAATTATATAACAGTACATGTAGCAGCTGAAATAAAAAGCTTGTGCTATCCTTTAAAATGAAAGCAACTGGCTTTAGTAATTACTAAAGACATGTGAGTTCTTTAGCAGTGTCTGTCTTTCAGATTTGTATACCCAGGACTGCAAAACACGAATTTCACTAAGCGAAAATACAGAGCTGTTAAGAACAAAAATATTTGCGGTATCTTTCTGCCTTTCAAGGCCTTTAAATGGCTCCACTTCAATATGTTGGGCAAACTTCCATTTTATTCTGAAAATCTGGACACTCAATATTTATTATACTTCCAACTCACCTTCTTTAAAGTCTGTGTAGTCTTACATTGTCACTGTTTGTTATGAACACCTTGAATTTATAAAGCAGATGGAGCTTTCAGTTTTCACTAGTTTATAATCAAGTATTATTAAAAAGGTTTTTTTTTTTAATTGGGCCGTAACAAACAAGTATCTTTATTTAACTTTGGAGCTGTTCCATGCGCAGCCATTTTTGCTCAAAAATGGCTTTAAAAATGAAACCCACTCAGTGCTGAGCCCAACATTTGCTAGAAGAACATGGAATGCACCGTGTTTGGCAATCATGCTAAAATCCACAAAGAATCAGTATGGAATCCCTAATCCTCCTTCCCTTCCTCATAGTGGCTGCTGCTGTCATCCCTTCTGTAATGTATTTTTTCCCTCTGAACTAGCAAGATTGCTTCCTATTGGTTGTTATAATTGTAGGTAATTGGAAGCTATTCATTTTACCTTTTCATCAGCATCCTTTCTGTTTCACTAACCAGTCTGTGTTCCTGTTTTTGAAGGTGGACAGTGCATGTTCTTTCCAAGCTATTTTGCTTTTCTTTCTTGCTTATGAAATTTCATTATTGAATGAAAGAGAAAAGACAAAACGCAGGTTTGACAGGTATTTAGAGAATTTTTATTCCTCTGTCACATAGTCTATTGGTTTTTTTCTTTTTCCTTCTGGTTACAGTAGTTATTATAAGATGTCTGTTGCTTTTTCTTGTATTTAGAATTCCAAATGTCTCTGTCCATTTAAGCTTGCTATATCCTGGGTGTTGAATGTGGCAAATGAGCCTGGATGACAGACAGTTTCAGCATGTATTTTTTTGTGTTGTTGTAAAGTATATTTCTTCTGTAAGCTTGTGTGACTAGAGGCATACCAAACTTCAAGATTTGCAAGTATTTTCAAAATGCAAAGTCAGTGACAGAGGTTGTCACAACACTTAAGGAGGTGATAGCACAGGAGGGCTCTAAGTACAAATGCCTTTTTTTTCCCACCCCCTCCCTCCCCACTAGCCAGGCATCACGAATATATTTGGTATTTACTGTGAGCTCTGGGTGATCAGAATCCATGTCATTTTAAAGTCAAGATTCCACTTTTAGAAGCAGTGAGACTTCTGATATTACCGGCGGAGCCCACATTTGCTGATTATGAATTAAGCATCCTTAAACAAGTGAAGATATAAAATGTGCGTGTGGTTATGGATCCAGACAGTATAGATTCCTCAACTGTCAACTGCTTTGGAGTGCCATTTAGCTGAATACAGGCTTGCTAAATGGAAAATTAATGCAAAGGTTACTTGATTAATTTTGTCAGCACACATAGCGAGCTCTGCTTTCAAAGGGATGTGCTCACAATCGAGGCGTGATTGACTGGCTCTACTGCCCAAATGTTTTGCACATTGAGTCATTTGACCTGCACTAAAATTTCATTGAGCAAGTGAATTTATGTGAGATACTCAGTAAAGAAATTTTTTGCCAGGTTATAGTTGTGAATATTGATGGAGTTATTGTGATTTTTAAGGTCTTGCTGTACTGTGAAGATCAAATGGGTAACCAACCAACACTGGTGTCCTCTTGAGTTTGTAAAAGATGTGTAAGAATATATCTGTTGCTTTTTGAAAGTTTTTTGTAAAAAAACCCCACTCCTTCCCATACTTAATTGAATGTTTCATTATTTTATGTCATTATGATAATCTTATCCAAGTCTTTTGTTATGCCTCCTAGAAGTATCTGGGATATATGACTTTTCCCAAAATTGACTTTAGATGAAATACAAATGCTGCAAACTGCTTGGAAAATAATAATTCAGTAAATAATTTCAGAAATTATGATGAGTTTTTTAAACAAATTAGCACTTAAAAAATGTTCTACTCCTTGCTTTCAAAGAGATGAAAGACCATTAAGTGTACAAAAAAACATCCAGAAGCAAGGAGGACAGTATTATTCCTAATTTGTCTGGTTTCTGGAGGTTTTACAGTTGTCAGATAGATTTGGAGAGGCTTCTTGATGATATTCGTACTCTTCACCTACTTAGCAAAGACTACTGGGGCCTAAGAATTGACTCAGATTTTAATTCTCTCTTAGGTGTTGTTTTTTTCCTTAGACTGTCAAAAGACATCTCCCTTATTTGAATCCTGATGCTTTAATTTTTTTTCTTTTGTAAACACCCTGCATTTAGTGGGTCCTGTCCTGAATGTGAGAGTGCAGCTCACTGGCAAAGCCAGGCTTCAGATATGGGATGCAAAGCAAGGGTTAGGTGCCAGGAACATGTTCACTTCAGCTGCTGCAATTAGAGTTTTGGAAAACAGGCTTTGGGGAATGCTGCTATTGTACAGTAAAGCTCTTCTTAAATCAGTGCAGTGCCTGTTTGTCTGAAAATGCAGCGTGATCTATGCTTCCTCAGGTTCCTTTTGATGGGACTGCTCTTTTTTGTAAAATATTCTGAGCTTTGATAATCTTTCATTTGCTCCTGAGTAGTCAATATTATTTTATTGCAAATATAGGAACGACTTCTAGGTGAAAATACCCTTAATGTCTTGGTCCTTCCACAGAGATTCCTTCCTGATGAGAAGCTTGTTTAAGGCTGCCTCAGATTTTCCTTATGTAAGTTGTCTGCTGGAGCCCTCAGTGTTATGTAAGCACTGCCTGCCTGGGTCTGAAGCAGTTTGGAGTCTGCATCTGCCTGCTCCTTTCAACAGATCCCTCATTGTGTTGGGAGTTCTCAAATCATTGTTTCCTCAGAGCAGGTTTTTCAGTGAGGAGAGCATTCCTGTTTTTAAAGACACAGAATTGCATTTGATCTCCCTGACTAGGATGGGGTGCTGTATCTTGGTGGTTTCTTGCAACTGTGGAAATGTCAGTGCAAAACTGATATGATGGGGTGATTGAGATCAATTAGCATCCAGCTGGTGAATCTGATTCATACAGTACATCTATCTTTAGTTTAAATTGTATAATAGTGACTTCAATTCTTAGGCAAGTTTAGTCCCATCATCTTGACATTAATTGCCTTTCTTTTGTTCAGCTTTATGTTGGTTTTGGTTTTGTAAACCTTTTTGGCTGTTTCTTTGCTCGAGACACTGCAACTGCTGCTTTGAAGGAAGGGCCAAGTAGGACGGAGATGTGCAGGTTAAACGATAGGCATGGGCTGACTTTTTGGATATCAATTTCAACTTTTGCCAGCTGAGCAATTCTAAAACTGCAAAAATAATAGATTTTTCCTATCAAAAATAGGGAAAAATTATCAATAAAATCTGTAGACATATGACTGGATATCAAAAAATACAAAGAACCCCAACACAAGAAATACTACTGCCCCCTGCAAAAAAAATCCAAACCAACAGCAACAACCCCTTTCTCCCCACCAATGAAACCTGACACCTACCCCAAAGCCCAAATTCAAAACCCCACCAGCCAGGTAAATGGTGTAGAGCTTACCAAAAGCTGTATTCAGAGTTAATTCATTATAATTTGGACTCCTGAAGTCTGATTTATGTAAAATGTGTCTCCTAGCACTGACTGAAAATCAAACCTTAGAAAAGAAAAGAAATATACACCTGAGAAACTTAAGCCAGTGTAATTCTGATGATTAATGCAATGATGTTTCGGAATGTGCAGAGCTTGAATCTCCATCCCCTTTAATTCCTACAGATCTTTGGGGTACATGAACGACAAGGTTATTCTCCATGCCAAACTAGGTACAGAGCATTGCAGCATGTTTTGAAGTATTTAATGTAATCTGCAGACATAAAGATGTAAATTCTTCTGATAGATATTTTAACTTTGTTCAAGAATAAGAAAATTAAACACTTTGATATGCTACTAATGTCTTTAGTGGGAAAACCTGCTGAGCTCCATACTGATTTTCAGATAGTGTGTTGATCTGTAGAGGAAAAGATCAGTCTTATCAAACTTTGAATACTTTCTTCTCTCTTTCTCCATAACAAAAAATAACTTGGCCTTCTTTTTTGTAATAAAGTTCTGCCTTTTCTGGTGGTATTGGAAAATTTTCTTTCTCTTCAGCAAAGTCAGAACGACACCTTGAATGATCTGTGATTTGTACTCTACTCTCCTGTTTGAATGTTGTGGCAGGAGTAATTTTTTTTTGGTGTTGGTAATGTTTTTAACATGCAGTCACATCAGCTGGAATATCAAACATCATGTTTTAGATTTCACTTGCTCTAAAAGGAAAGCCATGCTGAATTCATGTTTTGCTTCCATCAGCACTCTATTTTGCAGTATGTTCTGTCTTTTTGGGTTTTGCAAGCAGAGTGTGATCCTCTTGTATTATTGAAAGTAAGAAAGTTCTATTGTTGGTGTGTAAGAGGAATACGAGATGGCTTTAGTAAGTTCATGATACCTGCATTACACTTTCAGTAATGTCTTTTAATATGGAAGTTATTGAGCAGGCAATCCAACTGGAAAATATCAGATCTTGAAAGGAAGGGAATGTTAATTCCCTTGCTTAATGCATTTATGCTTGTGTGTTTTCACATCCTGTATTGGAAAATGCTTGCATTTCAAGGTTAAAGGAGCTGCTCCCCATGCAGATTTTCTTGACAGTGAAGGTATGTAGACCATGAATAGATGCTGCATTGTAGTGGTGATTCACTCCTAACAACTGCTGATCAATACTCCACACTTTCAAATGTCATTACTGTTCTGTAGGGGACAGTTCTTTGTTGCTGATAATCAGTGCTAACACACTGTACAACACAAATTATATATTGATAGTGTAGATGGCATTTTAGTTTCTGTAGAAGCTTCACGGACAGGTTTTAATGAAATGCAATGATTAATACATGGTTCTTGTGAAGCTCCATTTTGCTTTTTTTACATAGAATGTTTTTGCAAAATTGCATGGATGATTTTATCATTCTGTTCAGCATCTGCCAAGTTAATTTGTATAAAGTTGAAGTACTTAGAGTGTATGATCAAATAATAGCAAGATTTGTATTTAAAAAGGAAGTCTTTGCAAAAACACTTTTTTTAGAATCATAGTTGTAAGGAAGTTGATAAGGGTCATTTTGGTAGCCTTTCTAGAAGTGATTAATTCCAAAGACAGATGATAATTTCTGAAAATATCCTGCCCTCAGGTCTTCCAGGACTTCCCAGGTGAATTTACCCATGTAATAAATGATAACCAATGCACTGGTTTTAAAGGCAATGCTGTAAGACATGAGGGGATTACCATTTCTCAAGACACTCGTTCCCACAGGAGCGTGTGGATGCTGCATCCGGCTTATCAAAATTAGGGCAATATACATTTGTTCTCTATATCCAGGGTAGATGAACAAGAACTGGTCTTTAAACACAATAATTAATTTTTTCCTACCATTAATTTATTTTTAAAATTTTTATTTTACTGAAAGAAAGTTCTGTAATAGTGTGGAACTCTTGCAGGTTGGCTGTTGAGAGCAGATTCTTGCCCATTATGTACATTTTGTTGAACTGACATGTTAGGAAGATAAGCTACATCTTTTATTCTGGACTATCATCAATAGCAGTAATTGTATTTCTTCTCTGATATCTGCATCTCTGCACTATTAATCTTTGTGTCTATATCTCCTTAAGGCATAGCTGGGGTGTCCTTCAATTTTCAGAGCAGGAACAGGTTATAAAACACAGTTGTCATTTCTGTACAGGGTAGGCAGGTAGCCAGGTTGGATGAAGACTTGATGGTTTTCTCCTCCCCTTATAAGCATGCAAGCAAATGATCTTATTAAAATTTCATTTTACTGTAGAGGAAAAAATATGTCAACTATAATAGACTAAACGTGTTGGAAAAAGATGTAGACTGCTCACATCATCTCTTGTTGGACTTCAGGTCCAACAACCATGTGGTAAGATATCAGCAGGGTGAGTTTTTCAAGGTATGCCAATGTGTTCTTGTGTTAAATGTAACTATGAGTTACATAACAGAACTTCAGTGGGGCTTGTAAGACTCTGGGATGTCCCAGTGAGAAAAAAGGAAATGATCAGATGTGAAGTCCTGGTTTATTCCTTATGTACCTGCCACAGGTTCTAGTGGTTTATTATTAACAATTGTTGATAAAAGTTTGTTCTTCGCTGTTATTCTTGAGAAGAACTTTCCTGAAGCATTACTTGCACAGTTTTGCTTCTTTAGGTAGAGCCTGTTTAGTTGGATGGAGTCTTCAAAGCACACAGGTTCTGGTAGTGATTCTTCATCAAAGAGTTGCACAGGTGATTTCTTCTAAGCATATTTTGTCTGTTAAGATTCCTGAAAGAACTGTAAAGAGTTAAACCAATACATTTCACTGAGGTGATTAAAAAATATTTATAAAATATTACAGGGTGTTTTCTTTGTCAAAGTACCTGCTCCTACTCCTGTGTTTTGCTTTTACTTTCCTTAACATGTTTTATTGTTGTTGTTGTTTCTCTCCCTGTCTCTTTCTGAATCACCTTATTTATCTTTCATTTTAATCTTTGTTTTTAAATGGGCGTATTTTCTAGAGGAAAATGTTTTCTTCTGAACCTGATGCTGAATGCTTTGCGTAAATAATTTTATGGAACAGGAGGCACTTAGAGATAGTTATTGCTATTTATCCTTCAAACTAGATTGAGATCTTAGAGCACCAAAGTTAAGGAAGTAAAAGATGAACAAAAAAGGTTGTTTGAGTTCCATTAACAAACAAAACTATAGGGTGGCCTAATCTACATCATGAGATTGGGGATATAATGTGAGAGGAGTGTGACTATAATTAATTCAGAATATCAAGGCTTAGTGTGTGTGGATCCTGTTGATTTGTTAAGATTCTGATATGTATGTCTGACAGTAATTTCCTTATTAAAGCATTCCTCTTAGTTTTTAGGAAAGGGTGTAAGTTGCTTTTAAGCTTCTAATAGTCTCTCCTATTTGAGTGCACTCAAAATGTGGATTTGACAGGCTTCCCTGAATTTTGTGCAGGTGAAGGATTATGTGTCCTGTTGACACCACTCCTCTACAATGTGCAAGTTGAGTAGACTTCCCTTGCTTAATGTTGTTCTGAATACAGTGACACTGAATTACAAAATTCTAACTATTATCTAAGAATTGAGACTTTTGTGTTTGACACTAACGATTCCACAAACCTGGTTCGGGAAACCCAAACTCATCATCCCCTCTATACAAGGTCTTCCTGTCTTCCCCTGTGGGACTCTGTTTTTCAGTATTCCTGGAATCATGGAATAATTAATTCTGGAACAGCCTTTAGAAGGTCTTTTAACTTGGATTCCTGTTCAAAGTGGGATCAAAGCTAAAATCAGTGCAGATTTCTTGGGTCTTTGATCTTCAAAACCTTCAAGGACAGCGGTACCTCTTTGGTTCCAATGCTTGTCGCTAGCCTGGACAAGGAGTTACTTGAGCTGAAACTTCCCATTTCGATTTGACTGTTGAGTGTCACTTCTACTTCCATAAACATCGTTGGTTCATCATCTCCATAATCTCCTGGAAGGCAGGGAAAGGCACAGTGCCTTGTCATGACAGGCATCTCTGAGGCCCTGGTCATAGACAACATTATGGCATTTTTTACTTGCTCCATCAGGTCTCAATGTTTTTTTGAGCTATTGTTTTAAAAGAGGTTTCAGTAGCTTTATAGACTCTTAAACTGAGCTCTCTGCTGTTTGATATTCATGTGGGCTTTTTACCACTCACAATAGGAATATGTAACTGTTCTCATAATTATGAAGTCTCAAGAGTAATTTCCACTTAGCTGATTGCATGAATAGGAGAAGACTTTTTAATTTGTCATGGTAACACAGGAATTTATTTTCTAATCTAGGGCTAAGACAAGCCATTTAGCTCCCAGTTGCTTTATTAGCCATTTCTTTCACTATCTTTTTCACCCCCAGTGTCTTAAGTGAACTTGGTGTTGTACAGAAATAATCTGTCAGCTGGCAGAAGGTTTTATGTCTTATTGTCTATTTTTGCTTTATTCTACAGTAGCTGTCAAGGGATTTCTTTGTGCTTTTATACACAAATAAGGATCTGACTTGTTTTCCTAAAAAGTGGGGATCAAAATTATGCAGTCATAATATCTGTAGCCTGTTAGGTAAAAGCACTGTGAAAATGCTATTTGGAATGCATTGTGAAAACTCTCGTCAGGGCCCCAGCATGCAGTGTTGCTATTGTTCCTCCAGGTCCCATTTTAATGTTTGGTTATTCAATATACTTTGAATATTTTGTGTCAAGCTATCTAAAATTGCTAACTTTCAAAACACACACACACAAAAAATATCTACATACTATGGGTATTAAAATTTGATGCGTTGGGAACACATCATTGGTCACAAAATTAGATAATTATCTTCTAAAGTAACAAAGCTTCAAAGATAAAAGGCAGGAACATTCAAACTTTGCCTTTACCTTGAAGCTAAATGTCTATCATCTTCTGACAGCTGTATGAGATGTGTGAGTGCCGAGCTGTTTGGCCGTGATGTTATCGTGTTACATTAATAGCAATTTTCACTGATAATGAAAACTGGTAGGAGGCTAAGAGCAAAGCTTGAGATTATGACTTGCAGCCATTGACTATCTGCATCCAGCAGATTTATTACCCCCTACGCACGTTGTGCCTTTTATAATGTTTTCTACCATTTCTTCACCAAAGTACAATAAGAAAGATATTATAGATGGCATGAAACAAACAAACAAAAAAATCTGGGTACTCACTTCACATTTCAGACTTCCACTCTCATTCCAAACTGCAATGTAGTTTTGCAATAAAACTTGAGATGAATTCTGGCATCCCCCTGAAATTTCCCATGAAAACTTTTTGGAAGGGAGAGAAGTGTGAATGAAAGAAAACTGGAGAATTTCTGTTGGTGAACTCTAGTTTTCTATGTGTAGATATATCTATCTTTTATCCTTGGGCTGTGATAACCATTTCTTGATGGTCTAAGTCCTGTAATCGTGGTGGCCAAAACTCAGTGCAGTCCTTAAGCACAATGCTGATTTAACCTGTAGTGTCACACAGACAAACCTGGTGCATGTACTGGCAGTAGGATTTCGTGTAGAGTGCAAGAAAACTTAAAATGAAAATTAAAACTGCAAGCGAAACTTCCCACTCTCCCCAGCTGGAGGCATCTTTTCCTAATTTTCAATGTAAAATGGGCCTTGTAATACTTCTTTTTCCTTCAAGTTTTAAAAACTTTGAGATTAGTTGGAATTAGAAGCAACGTTTCTTTGTAGAGTGTTTAGCATATAGAGAGAATTGGCTGGTGAAGAACACCCTTAGCATATGGATATCGAAATAGAGGGAAAGTGGGATGGATCAGCTCTGAGAGCTACAAAGCATTCATTTTAACACACTGTTTAAATATCACTTCTTGCACTACTGAAAAGATCACTGGTTTCCTATAGCAGTCCTGAATATCTACAAAATTGATGGAAACTCGCTTATTCCTGTTGTTGATACTTGGTGTCTGTAGCTGGCAGTAAATCTCCATATGGCATTGCACTGGCAAGTGAAATTGAGCCCTTTTCTGTCAGAGGATGAATCCCTCCTGTACTTTCAATACAAGGTGATATGCTCTGCTGATATCAGAAAGCAATTTGCAAATTTTCAAACCTTTTCTTCTTTCCCTTTTTTCCATGCTGGTCCTTCTTTCATATTATCCATTTTCCCCATAACTACAGTTTGGCACTACTTTTCCCTGCCTAGGCCCTTCAGACTTTTTCTGACCTATTCTGGTTTTATTCCAAGTAAGATCCAAACAATAAGACTCTCATTAGAGTCAAAGTCACAATTGTTAAATGCAGCTAAATTGGGAATCAAGTAATTATATTTACCATTTTATCAGTATCTGATTATTTCTGTCTGTATTTCAATTACCATAGAAATTTATTTTCACACATTCTCTGTCACTCTGTCCTTCTCTTTACTCCCACTTGTTTATAGCCATGGCTTTTATCCTTTGGAAATTTTTGTTATTAATGTCATTTGTGCTGTTCCTTTAGCAGCTGTAATCATAATGCTGCAGTAAGGATCTGGTCACCTGAGAAAATGATGCAGAAATAAAATGAGTAATAGCTTAGTAATACTTTTATACCTAAGAATGGGGGATGGTTATGCAAATACGGTGGTTGTTCTCAAAATCTTTTCATTATTTTATGATGTATGAGCCCTTAAAAGGAAGAATAAATAGATTAGGATCTATTGGTGCACTTTATGCGTTGTGAATGTCATTGGACAGAGAGGGTGGTTGTAACCCCAGTAACAGCCAATGTGCCTTGGATGGCATGTGCAGCAAATGGGGGTGGGTGGACCAGAATTCCCCCCAAAACTAAAGGGAAATTCTGTCATGGAGGGGAAGACAAGTTTTGCAGAAAGGAGTCAGCATCAGGAAGCTACTGCAGGAAACTACAACCAGCTAAAGGTGAGAACAGGGACACGTAAAAGCAGTAAAATGAACAGGAATGGAACATACTGGGAGCAAAGAAGCAGAGTGACTGAAGAATGTTATTTTTTACTCTGTGTTTTAATACAATTGGAGAAGAAATGCATTTGTATGAAATGCAGGCAATATCTGTGTTCTGGTGATTATTTTTGACAAATCTATTAAATAAATAACATATATAAGTCATAGAAGGTCAAGCTTACTATTTTTGAAGTGCATGGGTACGACATGATTTGAAACTTTAGCCAAGAAGTGAAAATAAGAAACTATATGCTAAGAAATGTGAATTTCAATTCAGGAAAGGCATCTGAAATTAAACTGAATTTAGTAATGATATAATTCTGACTTTTGTATTTTGCTTCTCAGATGCTTAAAATTGGAATGCTTCAACATTTTAAAAAAAAACTTCTGTACAACCCCAGCGTAATAAGAATATAGTTCAGCTTACCTTCATAAATTGGCACTGCTCCTGTCCAGTCCACCTTGAGCATGTTATTAATGTAGATATATATTTGTTCAGTAGAACTTCCTCAGCATTGCAAGATGCCTAGGGAATTTTGTCTGAAAAAGGATGGCAGAAGGCAGCATTATATGAGGGATTGGGACCTACACTTGTGTGTTGGAATAATTCAAATGTTAGTGTATGGTATTATTCATGGAAGCCATATTTATCTGATTGCATGCTGCTTATTTATCTTGGTTTATAAATATACAGGAGTCAAATTACTGAAAGCTCTAATTATTCTGAACATAATTTGTCAGACAAAACCAGCTGCTAACTCAGCTCTTCTCAAGAATCTTCAGTAAAATGCACATCCTAAAGAATAGTGTCTTGAAAAGTACAGCATTCCCATTCTTCACACAAATCCTCTCTGTCTGTTGGGTATCTTCCTCTCCAGAGTCGAGTAAAAGCCTCAGGTTTTCTGCTGTGACTGAAAGGACCACAATTCCAGGCAGGCTGTACTGTGGCTTGCATTGCTTCAACTCTGCTCACTCACAGCAAATTTTTCAACCTTATAGAAGAACTGTAAGTTGGCAGAGATGATTCTTTCCCATCTTGGCGATATTTTCATTGTTTAGTGCAGCCATTAGGCTGAATTAAATAACACTCCTGCTTTCAAAGCCTTCAGAAAACCTACATTTCTAGTTTGCCCCTGACCTGGTGATTAACCTCATGCAATTTAATTCTGAGATGTCTTCTTCCTTGTGTATAAAGATGTGGAAAGTTGTGCTTTTTGTCTGCAGTTTAAAAAAGTTTTGATGGCAACTTCTGTGTAAAATTTGCTTTTGTGGGGGAGTGTTTTAATAAGTGTGGTGCTTTTTGTTTTGTAAGTTTTGTTGTTTGTTTTTTAATAAAATGGAGTCAAATATCACAAGTAGGTATGGATGAATGATTGATTGATCTGGTGGACTGAACAGGTCAATTATCTGTAACTTTGCATATACAGCAATGCTGTTAAAGAAAGGAACTAACTATATGGCATTTATAGCATCTGTTTGCAAAGGCTTAGGAGCTTGAATGAAAACAAGGCACGTGCAGGATTAATGTTATTATTTCAATCTCATTTGAAAGTGAACTAATTACCATAACATTTGAAAGCACAACATTCAGGGTCGGTTGAGGCAAATGCAGGTGGGAGTCACTTCACTTGTTGATGTCAGTGGAATCTCTGCAGCAGCCTTGTGCCTGAAGTAAGGTCCTTTTTTGGTAGCTTTTCATTAAAAGTTCTTCCCTAAAGTGTTGTGTAGCTCAATTATTGTTAAAGAATAGCAGATTCTCTGTTGAGGGTCTAGGGCTAAAGTCATCACTGCTGATGAGAAATGATGTAAAGAAGAAAAGTGAAGAAAAGAATTGCTGCTGACTGGTAGATGGTTAAGATGGAAAAAAAAAAAATTCCACATATATCTAGGATATATGAGCAGGTCTGTATCTACTGTCACTGTATGTTGCCTTGTAGGCCTTTAAACCAGTTCTTGGAATGTTGACTTTTATAAATTGCCAAAGGATTGGACCTGCAGTCTGGTAGTTTTCTTTTATATTCACAATAGTCATACACAGTAATGAGACTGTTATCTGCAATGAAACTGTATTGTCTTGGAAAAGAGGTGGGGAATGTTTGAGGGGGCAATGTTTGTTAGACTGGAAAAAGGTTATGGTTAAAATATGAAGAGTAATTATAAATCTTGATGGCTTCACGTGAAGTCAAGCTGTAATTTCTTTTGCTGCAAAAGTGTATGTGCTTTGCCAGTTTCTACTTTTTCTCCTTGGTGGGTAGGAGGTTAGAATCGAAAGATGGCTTTTGTTTCCTTGTTTAATTGCCTAAAAGGAAAAGTGACTAGAATAGAATCCCATTTCTTGTAGGGGAACGATCACCTACTGATTTCAAAATATGCTCCTCTTAATTCTTCTGTTCATTGCCTCCCACAGGAGCTGGAAGTCCTTCTGTGACACCAACTCTTCTCTGTCCTTGTGTCACGTATAAGAAATTGCTTTTTTCCCTTTTTAATGAGTGGTGTGATATACAACATGTCTTTTGCCTTAAGCATTTATTTTTATTCTCCTTTCTGATGCATTTAATTTCCTTCCCCTCACAAATCCTCTGTCCTTGATTCAGGTTTCTGATATTATTTGATAACTGTCTTTTTCATCATACAGTTTGTTTAATCCTGTTTTCAGATTTACTCCTGTGTATTAACTTAAGATTTTTAATATATGTATGCCTATAGTGAAGCTGTTAGTATCTTCTCAGCTCTTGGACATATCCCAATGCCTATCCCTGAAGAAATATAGAAGCTAACCTTGATATACATAAAATCATAGAATCATTTAGGTTGAAAAAGACCTTTAAGATCATGGAGTCCAACTGTTAACCCAGCACTGCCCAGTCCACCACTGACGCATGTCCCCATATCCACGTGGTTTTCAAATCCCTACAGGGATGACGACTCCACCACTTCCCTCAGCAGCCTGTGCCAATGCTTGGCCAGCCTTTCAGTGAAGAAATTTTTCCTGATATCCAGTCTAAACCTCCCCTGGTGCAACTTGAGGCTGTTTCCTTTTGCCCTATCACTTGTCAACACGGACCTCTCTGTCTCTGCCAGTGCCATTCAGCCTCTAAATGCCCCCTGGTTTAATCTAGAACCTCTCCTTGGTCGTAGAATGGGATTTCGTTTGGAAAGCGTAAATTATTCTCTGCTTGTTCATTGTGCGTGAAACAGCTCAAGGTCATGATTTGCTATAGTTGCAGAAAGAAACTGATCCAGTTGGCTGCTTTTTAATGGCAACCACCTTAATTTAAAGAGAGGAGACACTGCTTATAGGAATTTACAGCTGCAGGGTAACTACAGTGCTGAAAAGGGATAACAATAGCATTTGTGTAGTTTTATGCCTCTGTTTTGATTGCATGTTTAAAATTCCATTTTTAGGACTATTTACCTGGTCAATCTTAACTTTTCCCTCATTGCTGTTGATAGATTTTGCAAGATATGTTTCATATATACATATAAAACCATATGCCATCCTTAAAAAACAAAACTCCCCAAAATCTCAGAAAACCTTGTATTATATTTGACTGTATTATGTAGCTGTATGAAGCATTAGGCAGTTAGGTAATAAAAGATACAGAGCCATTTTAATACACCTTACTGTCTGAGATGGTGAATTTATCACTAATGAGTTACCAACTGTGTTGTCTATTCTTGGTTTACTCTGTCTAAATAGCCCTTAGAAATCACATAGTAAAATTGTGATGTGATTCAAAGTCTGGATAAGCCTTACAGGGTAAACTTTTTTATTTTTGTAGCCTGGATAACCATTTTATCCAGCACAACAACAAAAAAGCTAATAAGAAAAAACCCACCTGTACAGGTTCCCCCCCTCCCATGTATTCATTATACATTCAAGGATTGTTCTACCTGTGCAGAGAGAAAAATACCCAAGCACTGCAGCAAGATGTTCTATTGCAGGTAGTGTTTGTCCAGGCATGGAAAAACCCTCCCTTACTCTGGTTTTCTGAAATGTGGAGAAATTGTGAACCAAGATTTACTTTGTTGTGCTACATAAGTATTAACAGTTGTCTATTATGAAATAGAGAGGTAGAGGAAGAAGACAGTAGGTGAAGTTGGATACAATTGTTCACTGTCCTAAAAAAGCCAAGTGTCTTGTCTGATGTTCTAAGAGCAGGATTTAATTTTTTTTTTGGTAAGATATTGTCTGGATTCTTTATTGACCTTTCAAAGAAAAAAAAAATGCATTGCATATAAAAGTGTCCTTTGCAATGCCCTTACCATAAAGTTGTCGCATATTTGTAAATGAAAAATAAAAAGAATGAAAGTTGGGGAAAAGGCATAAAAAGCACGAAAGTTGGGGAAAAGGCATAAAAAGCACGAAAGTTGGGGAAAAGGCATAAAAAGCACGAAAGTTGGGGAAAATGCAACACCCCCAAGGACATCTGATTTGCCCAGAGCATTCTTTGAATGAGATGTTAACTTTACCTAGTTATTTTTTGGTAAATATTTCTTTTGTTTGAGGTTTATCTTTGTTTTCACCCAAAGTTTTATAAGCTGTTGGACAAAGCAGCAATTTGGTACTCAAGCCATGTACATCCAGTCCCACGTAGAAGTGGTATTTCAGTCGTGCTTGGCTGCTGTCTAGGGAACTGCATAGCCCAGAGCTGCTGCTATGTCAGGTGTTCAGGGCTAAAGAGCACTAAAAATCAGAATCTGAAAACAATCACTAGTGTGTTTTGGTGGGGTATAAAAAGCTCTCACTTGTTTTTTGGTGAGTTTAAACACATTCAAAGTAAACCAGAAGATTGTTGAGAAAACTTGACTTGTGGAAACATCTTATTGCTGAGGTTGGGGTGTGTGGCAGACCTCAGAGGGAAAATAGTGGAAAAGAGCTGGAAATGAAGGAGTTTGTAGGTGGGCCTGGGAGCCAGGGGCAGGTGTATCATGGGTGACCCTGAACCTGCTGAGCTGCCTTCTGAGGAATCTTTGCCACAAACGCTTTTGAAACAGAATCTAAAGCAACTGCTCAATGGGAAATAATTTTTCATTAAAACGCTAATAAAATTAAGATTAAAGTTTTAATCAAAGGGGGATTTTTTTTAATGACATATCCCCTATTTTTTTGATGTATGCTGCCTGTTGTGTGTCACACATGTAGACAAACATGCTTCTGAAGATCAGTGTTGCTTGGGTGCTCATTTCCTCAGCTTTCCTGTTCTGGAACTGGGAATGGCAGCACAGTAAGACAACAGTAGCTGTTTGTCCCTTTGTCTAGGCATAGTTGAGTCCTTTTTTTTTTTCCCCTCTCACCAAAGGAAAATGCATTCCTTTTGTAAACAGTTGGCTTTTACTTAGCTGGTTGATACTAAAAGATAAACTACAAAAGTGTCAGAGGGTATTAAGTCACACTGGGAATCTTAGTTATACTGGCTAATAGTCCCAGCAAGGAATCTTTGAGGTGCAGCTCTCAATCCAGACCACATTTTGTCTATGAGCAGATCCTTACCTGGACATCGTTAAGTTTAAGCCTTCATACTTAGAATCAAATTCATGACAAACCCCTCCTCCCCCTACCTTCTTCAGCCCTGCTTCTTTGTGGGTGAGCTTCCCGAAAAGTTCCTGTATTCAGGCTCCACTCTCGTGTGTTTCTTTACTGAGCCTTTTCTTCTGGATGGAATAATAACCAATTGATAGTTATTAACAAGAAAATTACAACAACTTGAAATGGGCAAAATATCACTTTGTACAGACTGATCAATATATCATTTTCTACCATTTTATTAATCTGTTTGGGTCACTCAAGAGAATTTGCTCTCCGCCACCTAAGAAGATGCAAATTTTCAGGCAAATGATTCCACCCTTTAGAAGGATCTCTTTAACCAGTGCCATGTGCAAGCCAGAATTTTTAGCTGATCTATCTTGTTCTCAACTTTTAAAAATAAACCCTTCAGCATTCTTGCAGTTGCCTAAACATCTTGCATCTATGATATATGCTTTTTGAAAATTTATTGTCCTGTTTCACATAATAAACATGGTCAACACAGAAAGTAACCCAAAGCTCATGAAACTCTCTTTTTCTGGGATTTATTACCGTTAGGAATAATTAAAACACCTTGAGAATATTCAGTTAAGCTTTGACTTGCAGTAACCCTTTGTATGCTTCTGTCTTCAGGAGTGCTCAGCCTAACGTGGGGATTTTCCAGTTCCATCTCATTTCGTGTGTTATGGGTACTTTGTTTCATCAAGTCAGGAGAAGCATTTTAATCTCCTGACACTCTGCCACAAGGCAAGGTGTTGCAAGGAAATGTTACCTGTTACACTGTTACAGCAGACAAAAAAAAAAAATCATACTGGATCCATAATAAGCTTTTATTAGCTTGACCTATTTAGTAGTTTTTCTTCCTTTTTGTGACAATTTCTGTAATAGAGATTAGGAGAAGAGTCAGTTTTTCACTGTGAAAATGCTAAAGCAATTACACAGCCCTTTAAGGCATTGTATTTTGAAGTTTTATGTTTAATGCAAGACTTTCTTCTAAGCTTGAAAAATGGGAAGGAATTTTAACAGTGTTTTGATAATGGTCTGGGATTCTTCCGTGGAACTTTTTCTTGCGTTTACTGTTTTTTGTCACAGGATGGCAGCATGAGTAAGACCCTAAGAAGGTATAGCAGGGAGTCCTTTTTGATGTATTTTAAAGATTTGTGCAGGGTTAGATTTGTTGTCCTTCAAAGGGAGAATCAGCTATAATTTTGCATCCTAAAGACAGATTAATGAAGTTTGCGGTGCTAGTGCATCATCTTGTGATCTGGAGAGCAAAATATGAAGGGATGAAGTGGATAAGCTTCTCACTTGAAAGATAAAGTTTCCATTCAAATCAGGCTTTTGAATAGTATTAACTTTTATACATTGGCTTTTATTTTTCAGATTAGAATCCAGGGTTTGTTTTTAGCATGCTTGTATATGACTTGGAAATTTTTTCCTTTTTGTTACTGGACTAAAAACTTTTGGCTTGTCAGAGTGTGCCATAAAACATGTACCTAAGGCTGAACCAAATGCCCGGATCTTTAAACCCTGATGCATCTTAGCTATTAGAACTTTGTAGGTCAAACCCATTTTTAAAATGGGTTGATCACTGATTTAACCAGTTCCTGGGGAAGATGTCTCACAAAATGACTGGTTTGGCAAGACAGCTATTACTGCTGGACATCCCCCTGTCAAGTGCAGTGATTGTGTCCCAAAAATCTCATCTGGAAAAGCACCTGTTTTTCAAGTGGTTCTGGAACATGTACATGTGTTCTGATTTATATAAAATTACGGACTGATTTTTCTTGCCATCCATTGCCTTTATCCTCAAAACTGTTTGCTTAAAGAAGCAGAATACAAATGGAGGAAATCCAACATCTATACATGACCTAAGGGCTTTACATTCTACTTCTGTTACTCAAATCTGAACTCTCCAAATTTTGCAGCCTTAGTTTCCCCTGAATTATATTCTCTGATAGTTTTGTGTCCTGCTGCGCTGTTATATTTAGGAATTTTATAACTGAAGGTTCAGACTTTCAACATTTGTTCCAACACTGAGAGATATGAAGACAAATCTTTTCTTACTGAAAACTGTCTTTGTGGTAGACTGAATTCTTTGTCCTCTTTCCACGGATTAATTCTGTGCAAAGATCCTAGGACGTCTCTTCATGACCAAGTGCTAAGCCTGAGAGGTTTATGGCTTGGGTACAGAGAGCAGTCTGGGTTCAGATGAGAAGCAAGAAATTTCAGTCTGAGATAAACCCAGTATGAGCCATCATATTTATACAACTTATAGCTATTAGTAGTAAATGCAGAATGGTGAGAGGCAATAGATCGAGATCTATTTTTTGTTTTTTTTGTTTGTGGGAACAAGAATTGTTGTTATAGGGCATTGTCAATAGAAAGGGGGAGTACAGGAGGAGGGTATGTGAGGTTTGGGTGCTGAAGTATCACTTGGTGTGATTCTGACTATGTAATCTCTCGTTTCCTGAAGACTTCTTTCATATTAAATCTTAATTTGCCACTGCAGATAATTCTGCTATAAACCACTTAAAGTTGTCACATCCTCTCACATAAAGCTATGTCAACCACAAAGCCAACAATGTCTTTGATCACTTCTGTGGTGTTTATTAGTCACTTTCCTTTCAGGAATTTCTGGGCCCTTTTAAAGGCTTCAAAGAATTCTACTCCAATCCTGCATCAAACCAAGACACCCTTCAGCTGAAGAGGGCCCTGCATTATCCCTCCAGATGCCATTGGTGCTGGTTCTGAGTCTGCAGAGGAGTTCATGAACAGCAGTGTTGTGCTTTTCTGCTCCTGCTGGGGAGCTAAGCAAACTTATGCTGTAGTGCTCCCAGCTGCCAGTAATTTTAAAGGCTTTAAGTATAATGCTCACTATGCAGATTTACATTTACAAATTCTATTACTTTGTCCATTTTATTCTGTGAGTGGTTCGTGTCCTTCCTATTTGTTTTTGTGTGTTTCGAGTGTTATTTCAGCTCTAATTTGTTTGACATTCTTGCTAGTAGTATATTTGTATTCACAGAAAAGCATGTGAACAATTTCATCTATTGATGCTGTACAATGTGCCTGTTAGATATACAAGTAGCAGTTGAATATATCCCCCGACCATTGTTAGGCCTCTTCAAATGATAATGTGCCCACGTTCCTCTGTGAGGCTGATGCAGCATAAGAATGAGTCTGCTATCTTCAAGGACCTGTATGTTCTGCTAGCAGTGACCAGAAATTGAAAGTAATTACTTCCATTACTTATGCAGTGAATAGCAGGGAATATGTGTAGTTTCATTATGTTCGTTAGTTTTACTTGTAGATCACAGCCATTAGCAAATCACACCGTTGCAGTTCACCCAGCTCAGCTGGGGAGCTCATCCCGTTCCCGTGATGGCATCATGAGCAGAAATGGAGGGAAGAGTTTTTGGTCATTCTCCAGATATTTTTGCATGAAGTGTGGAATCAGCCAGACAGTGACTTTAAAACTCTCTAGTTATTCTATACCAGCTCCTTCACTAAAAATGCCTTTGTAGAGCGAAACTTATTATGCAATGATAAAAATACATACACAAATCTTCTTATTGGCCTCTTTTTACAGAGCTATTTCTGTATATTTGGAAGAGGTATGAGCATAAGGAGATTTGCTTTCAAAATCCCAGGAAAGAGAAATTATGCTTATTTTGTCCTTTTTGGTTAAAGGTTCTAATAGTAATAAGTGATATTACATAAAGGGATCTCAGTGTAGCACAACTAGAGAGCTGCCAAGTCCATGTTCTAAGATCCCCTTGAAGGCAGGAATTAAGAATGACAACTTGTTAACATTTATTTCCTGAGCTGAATTTTAGGCAAGTCTACGTCTTTTACAGAAGCAACTGTATAGAACAGAGAGCATGTGGGTGTTCTCAGCAGGATCACAGTGTGCTGCTACCAGCAATCTCACTGAAAAATAGTAATGAAACAAGAAGGAAAACAAGTATCTGCTAGTAATGTATATGCTGGTGAATGAACTGCTTGGTATAAATAGCTCAAACACATCACAGTTGCAAAATGGAGCAAGATCATCCTAAGTGGAATGTTAATTGGGCAGCTTCTTTAGGTTTGTGCAGCTTCTCACTCTTCAGAGAGAACTGGGGAAATTCATGATGCAGAGTTCTTGAAATGTCTGCTCTGACGTGGTTCTGGCTTAATACATTCAATAGATAAGATAAACTTAATGGAGAAGGCAGGCTCATGGGTGGCTGAAGATGGGACTTTGTCATGCTATTTTGGCGTGACAGCATTTTTGAAGCATTTATGGACTTCCAGAAGTAAAATGAGTAGAAGTCACGTGACTTCTTTGCGTCAGGCTTTTGAATTTTCTGTCAAACTCAGAATTTGCTGGAGCAAAATGTTATTTGGTTTGAATTACTGAAACAGCATGCTCAGCTAGTCATAAAAAAAAAAAAAAATAGTGCAGTAGGTTGTTGCTGTGCTGTTGAGGGTAGCAGCACTGGATTGCCATCTCTGTTAACTACTGGGTAAACGATGTGAAATGTAGAGGTGAATGCAGGATCTGTGCGTGAATAGAGCCTGTACTGACCATCTTTTATTCCAAAGGGCAAGCCCAAGGCCGGAAAGGTCACTTTTTGGTACCATGTGTGTCTGTGTGTCCCAAGGACCACGGGATTCTTAAGGCAGGATTCTTTTATTGTGTTCGTTCACCCATCTAGCCTATGAGGGATTGCAGCACTAAACTGTTATACTTTGCACTCAATACCATAAATCTAAAGTGTGTTATTTAACTTATTCTGGGTTATTAGCTGTTAACCTTGAAAACCAGAGAACAAAAAATGAAAAGTGTCCTGATGCCAAGCTTTATTTCTTGAAAATACAGTGCAGTAGATTCAGTAATTGTCATTAACAACAGAAAGGAGACAATGCCAGTTAAAGTATTGGTTTAGATCACCTGTTATGTAGTAAATAAAGTAAATGGTAATATCACACAGTTTGGGAGCTTGAAGACCTATCTTCTCCACTTTTTTTTCCCCTCATCCTCACACACACCAAGGTCCTTGGGGTTTAGTTAGCAAGTGGACACCACCCTGCACTCGCCATTCTCTTTGTTTGTTATAGTACTGTGGCTTGGATTCTGGAAATTAAATGTTTACTGAATTTATCAGGCTGTTAGAAAAGGAATTATTGACTCTTATGTGTTTTGCTTCATTGTGGGCGCAGGAAGAATTTAGCATTGTCATTACCAACCTTCAAAATTTTCTTAGGAAAGAATAAATTAGGGTTATGTGTGCCTGATATGCTGATTGACTCAAAGCATGATGGGGCTTTCTGAAAATTGATTTCTTGATATGGCTAATAATTGAAACGGGGAATTCTTAAAACAGTGGACTTTGCATTAAAGAAGTATTTTACTACGTATATTTTTAACTATTTTACACTTAAACCTTTTCAAACTAACTTTTCCTGCATTTTTTTATTTAAATCTAGAGGTTGTTTTTGTTAAATGAAGTTTAAATTTGGAGTTATGATTCTTTTGGTTTTAAATTAAAATTTTGAATTTAACAGGTCTTGTGTTGTCTCTACTTGCAGTTTAATTTATGTCAAACTGTGTTATGTCTTTCACATAATTTAAATTCATGAGTTCTGAAACTCATGATTGTGTGAGTCTCTCAGTTACAGGGTCTATAACTGTACTGGAATAACTGCATAATGGAATAGTAACTCTGAGCTTACAGTCACTTTTTCAGTAAGTGAGCAAAAAGTAATGCTTGAAGAGCCAGGGGAGTTTTGTTTTGTTTCTCTACTTTGGAGGAGTAGGAAATGTGGTATAAGAGGTTCAAGTGTGGTGCTACATCCCACCCCCCATCCATTATTCCTCTCCCCTCATGAGAATGCACTTTCTTGGTTACTTGTTGTCATTATATATTCTGTCTTGAGACAGAAAAATAGAAAATCTGGCTGGTGTTGTGGCAGTGATTGCAGTTAGTGGACACCAGCTTCAGCTGGAAGGATTTTGTAGAAGTCATTTATTTAGGGTTATTACATTTTTTCCTTATCTGTTTTGTGGATGTGGGCACATTAATGTTTATAAAGTACTTTCTGAAAATTGAGGGAAGGTGTTTGAAAAGCATAGAGCAGAGCCTTTCTCCTGTTCTCTGCCATAGTCTTCAAAAGGGATTAAACTTAAAAGCAGCCTGGTAGGATCAGTTGTGGGAAAGTAGCACAGGGTTTCAGCTCATTTCACATGGTTCAAAACTGGGGAGAGGCTTTTCGAATCAGTTGCATTTGCAGAGCCATATGGCTTAGCCGTATTTGTTTGCTGTCTTTTGTACCAGGCCATAAAGTTTTCTTTCACCATAGAGAGTTGACACTTTATTTCATATACAGAAGGGTCTGTTATCACTAATAACTAAACTCCATCTTTTCACAAAATGTCATTCTCATGAAAAGTTGTCTCGAATAGATGCCCTTCCATTTCTGTAAAGCAATTTTGGTTGTTGTTTCTGAATGCATTCTATCCCCACAGAATAGCCTGATGATCTTGGGGTGCTGAGAAGCACCCTAAGGTGCCCTTGGAGTTATTTCTGTTTTGACCTCTCTGGTAAGAAGCTTTTGGTGTGCTGTAGGCCTAGTATTGTGTACATTATAGGTCAAGTTAGTGGTTTAAGTTTTTTCAAGGAACAGTGGGACTAAGTTTAAAGAATATTTTATGTATAATATTATGGGAATAAAACTGATTTTGAAGCACAGGGTTTGGATTTCTAAAAATCACCCTCCCCAATTCTGGTGAGAGTTATTGGTCCGCTATAAAGTGGCTTCTGTTTTAAGAAGGAAATTGCTATTGCTTGGAAACACTTTTTACCTTTCAGGATTCCTACTTGCCATGAAGTCAGAGCCTTTCCAGGACGGGCACTTAAGGAGGAAAAGAGGTTTTCACTTAATAGTCATTGGTGAATCCAAGGAAACGTGGCTGTGCTGCTGGCATTGGAGATGGAGGGCTGCAGAATATAGGAAATGTAACTTGAAACTGCAGGGCAGAATTTGTAGATTCTGTAGATTGTTCATTTGGATTATCCTGTTTCTTGTGTTCTTCTCTTGCCAATGGAATCTATTCTTTCTGAAAATATTTATCTCTTTTTAAGAAAGGCGTGTGATACAATGGTTGAGCTATGTTGTTACAGCAACTTAAATAGTTTGGACATGTGAGGAAAACGTAATAATCACAGACTTTAACGCAAACAGCCTTTTGTATGGTACAGATAATTCTGCCAGGGAGAAGTTTTCAAAGTGGTATTTCTGTGGTTTCTCTTCAAGATGGAAAGAGCTTCGAATGCACTTCTTTAGTTGGACTTCCTAAAACTTATCTTGCATCAATTGGGAATTTCCCCCCAAGATATTATTCTTCTCCAAAATGTAGTTACACCACTTTATCCTATTTTGGTTCTTTGTGTTGTGTATCAGAAACTGATAAATCTTGCAGTGTGTGATTAAAAGGAGCAAATCTTTGCTAGGGCAGAAGCTTTTAAACATTTAATGGTATGGCTGTATAGAATGTTGCAGCTGCAACATCTGAGGACTCTTACCAGGCCACCAGGTTGACACTTTGAGAAGCTTCACAATTTCAATAATTCTGAGGACAATCACTTGTTACTTTGTTTTTGCCCTTCTTAAACCAAACTGTTCTCATTTAAAAAAGAAAATGTGTTGATTTTCCTTTTTCCCAGTCACTTGAGGTAATGTTTTCCTTTTTTGTCTTACATTTTAATGTCTAACTTCTGGCAAAGAGCAGGGAAGTGTCCCTGCTACTGGCACACCAGTAGAGCTTAAAGCAGCAGTTACCCAGGACTGCTGTCTGTTTTCAGACTTACATCTTTAGCTGTATCAGCCTTTGAATTTGCTGAAATACAGCACTGCTTGCACAAATGAGACATTCTGCATTCAATCATAATCACAGTGCTTTTGTCCTGTTCTGGTCCCAGCTTCATGTTATCAGTTGTTCTTATTTCTTTATTGTCTGCTCTAGAAGTGAGATCCATTCAGATGTTGACCATGTGCAGAAAAGAATCAGGCTTATTTTATGTAATATTTTAAATCCTTTGCTATTTTTTCTGGATTCAAGATATGCCTCTATAGAAATGGAAATAAGGCCTAGCAACTGAGTTGTATTGTGGAGTGAGTTCCATCAGCTGCATGAGAAATTGAGTGAAAAGATGAAAGAATTTGAAATGAGCTTAAAAATATCTCTTCCTATTACTTTGTCCCCTCTAATTTTTGAAATCTGTCATATTTTATATTTAAAAATGGAATTGAAACAGTACTCTTCCTTAGGATGGTATATTTTAGTGGATTCTTAAATTTGAAAGATTTAAAAGGTGGATGGTTTTCTTTTGTGAGCTTAAGATTACTCTTGAAAGCAATAACTCCTTCAAGGAATATAGTTAAATGGATAATATTCATGTGACCAGGAGCAATTTTAAATGTGCAGTTGGTTATTTGCCTCACAATTGGAAAGGAGAATAATACAGAAATTTTGCAATCCACCAATATATCCTAATACATTCAGTATTATCTAATACAGCTGCATCATACAGCTACAGTTTCTCAGACTTAGAGTCCAGAAGTTTGATGAAAAATCAGAATTGCACTTGTGTTTGGTTAAATCTCAGTAACACGAGTTGAATCTTGCAGGCTTTGTAATACAAACACTGCTCAGTTCAACAACTGACACGGTCAGTCTTGATCGCTGCATTCTTATAAAAAAAAAAAATCTATTTTACAGCAAAACATCGAGTTTGGTTCTGCAACTGGGTCCTGTAGAATCATGCATTGTGCAGAGTGGAAGTCAAAATTGGGAAAGAGGACAGTAAGAATTGCTGGGAATGGAACAGAATGAAACCAATTATTGTGCCAAACTATTAATGCATGCTGGACTCAAATCTTGAATAAAATATGCAGTGCTGATTTTCCATCCCAAAAAGGTTTCAGTAGGATGAGAAAAGGTAGAGGCAAATTTTTAATATGCTGAAATGTATAAGACACCTTGGCAGGGTGAAATTAGGACCAGCATACAAAAGAAATGAAAAGCAGAGAAAGGGTAGTTTGAAAGCTGTGTAAAATCACTGGTGACGGGAAAGAAGTGATCAAGAAATTGTTCAGTTTCTTTTAACAAAGGAGTTGAAGAGCATCGTATGAAATTCACTTAAAAGTTGTGATATAAAGGAGATGCTGTTTTCATTAGACATAGTTAATCTATGCAATTCATTGTCATGGGGTATTACAAATGCCAAAGTATAAATAAGTTCAAAAAGCAATTAAGCAAGTGCACAGAGGAAAGGTTTACCAAAGAGCATTAAAAATTAAATGGATGCAGATGCTACTTTTATCTTGGAAGTTCTTACATCAGAGATTTTTAATGCCTGGGGGAATATATGTGGAGCATATTAACACCTACTTCTTTCCTCTTTATAGCATTTAAGCATCTGCTGCTGGACACTGTAGCAGTGACTATTGTGTTCATCCAATGTGACCCTTCTTGTGTTTATAATGATTATTGTGGGCTACATGGAGCACACCTTGTTCATTTTGCTAATTATGGGTGACAGCATAAATCGTGGGGGCTTCAGGGCGATGGAGTTTAGTCATAACTTCCTGTGCTGAACAGAAACAATTTCAGATGTGTCCTTGGAATGTTACATACAACCTGGCTGGTTTGCTTTCCATTACAGGTGTGTTTTGGGAGGTATTTCCTTTCTGAACACAGGGTGTGATTTCAGCTCGGTACTGTGAGTTTTGGTATCACTCTAGGAGAAGTAATCTTTGATCTCTGCACACTCGGCTAAAGGAATGATTTATTTACAGTGCTTATCTCTTGAACTGGATGTGGCATCTTCAGTACACACAAAAGGAAGACAATAAAACAGGTAGTTGACAGCAATATCAACTACACCAAAGTGTTTCTTACTGCTGGTTCCTCATGTAATTTACTGTGTCATTGTAGATTATATTTGTTAGTTCAATTACTTTTAAATTCCTTGATAAAATAATTTATTAGTGTGACTGTTTAGGAAGGTCAATTAAAATGACTTAATCCAGAGAAATCAATTTACATCAGAAAAACTGTTTGAAGACACCATTAAGTACCTGATTCACTGACAAAACTGGATATGCAGTTGGATTTGAACTCCAGATGCAGGAGCCTCCATCTACAATGAACTTGGACTTTTAAGTTATGATGCTGAAGCATGTGAAGGCTTCATGAGTTAGGAGTTGCATGGCTGAATGTTTGCTCTTGTGCCATTTCACTTCACTTCCTTCTTATTTATTGCTTTCAATTATTTTTTTGTTGTTGTAAAACAGCTAAAAAGAAAATTAGAAACATAACCTGTCATAGTAAATCTTTGCTACATAGTCAGCATAGCTTGAAGTCTGTTGCTCTAAATAAACTGTTCATCTGATTAGGTATCAGTAGCTTTTTTGTGTTTTGTCTTTACAGCTAAAATAGCAGAAAAGGGCGCAGCTAAAATTAATTTTAAAAGAACACTTTACAATATGTACACCTTTCTCACCTCTTTCACCCTTTGTTAATGGTGAAGAGCACTAAATTGACTTGAAATTGGGCCGAACTGACACCTACAATACTTATGCTGTGCTTATTGTGTGAGAAACTAACTGCAGCATCATTAATCAAGCTGTCAGGTACAATGTGAAAGTCCTACATTCATTACATAAAGAGGAACTCCATGAAGAAATGGAACCCCTGTGATGAATAGACACTGGCCACCAATTATTGTGGTGCTATTAATCATTACAACCAAAGCTAACACAGACTGGGGGCTCAGAACTTAAACCTCTGTGGGGAACAAATGCACATATGCTCCCATTCATAGACACGATTTTGTGAGCTTTATGATCTTAAACATTCATTTGATGAGATGACAAGCAGAAGTGAATGTTGCCAAGTTAACTTAGAAACACTTCTAAGGCAAAGTATGATGGATGAGGAATGTTCTTGCCACGCGTGCTCTGGGAACACATGAATCACACTGGCTGCTGCTGCTGCCTCTCACTGCCTTCCTTGTGAGCTTGGATGTTATTTCACAGAGACATTTCTCATATTTAAGATGATTGTCTTGTTTCTGGAGTTGGAAAGTTTCTCATTGTATGAGAACATGAAAGGGACGCACTTGCAAAGGACAGGAATGGTGTGTAATATGGAAAGAACGTGTTCCCACTGAGAGCAGGAGAAGCCTTTGCACATCCGTGTAATGAACATCTATGATTTAAATATCTAAAAAATTGTTTCCTTGGATGGCAGACATCATCCTGATTCACAGTTTTTCACATAAGTTTCTGTAAGTAGTTCTGTGACAGGTACTTTTTGGGGGCCTTTTTCCTACTTCCTGGAATTCCTGAAGCTTTCTGTCTGAAATCAAAATAACTTAATGAATTTGTTGCAAGTAAAAAAAGCAAACCCCAAAACTGTAGAGGCTATGGATCTCAAAGTAATTGATTGCTGTGTAGCACCACTGCAAAGCAGTATCTGCTGTTGAAATGATGTGTTACCTGGAAAGTGTACACTTCACTTGAGGCTGCAAAAAGTATTTCAAAGTGAAGATTTTTCAGAAAATGCTATGAAATCATTAATTTTTGTGGAAAACAAAGACTTTCCTCTGGAGTAGAAACTGTAAAAAATGGGTTTGATCCTATATGTATTTGAAAACTCTTAATGAAATTATTGAATCTCCTAAGTAGTTATTTGTTTTAGCTTTATGTCTTCTGCTCCAACATTGACTTTTGAAAGCTGTTCTTGTGTTGATTCCCATCTCTGGAATAATTCTCATTAATTTCAGATGTTTTGAACACTAAACAGACATAGTTATTTGGGTGGTCAGTGACAAACTAAATAGTGAAATTTAAGCTCTTTAGTTCGTCTGCTTTATCCTGCTCTTGCATTTTCATAGATAACTTTCTCAGCTGTGGCAGAAATCTAAAGTTCATTTTTACCCTGATGTGTGAGAGAACTGTACTCTGCCATTCTTTCTTTTTCACCAGGATTTGAGTGGAAACCCTGTCTGCTGCTTTGCCTGGGTTTTTCAAATTATCTCTTGAATCCTAAGAGTTTTCAGGGTTTCTTGTCCTCTTTTCAGGCTGCTGAGAGCAAATGATGCCATCTCAATGTTTCACTGCAGAGAGGAAACGAATTGCATGAGGCCACTTTCTGTACAATCATCACAGAACATTCAATCAGAATTAATTGCTAAAATGATATAATTACTGCTGCACTGAATGAGACTAGACCACAGCATCTGTTCCAGTCCCAACTGCTTTTACTCTTGCTTTTGGGGGAAAAGTGCAAACTAGGATATAGTCTTTTCTGTGCCATTTTATGAATTGCTGAATAAAATAGTGGTTTATTTAACAGGAGACTTTGAAGTGAAATAGATATATTAAAACCACGATACAGTAACAATGTTACCATAGGAAGAGAAGAATTATGACTTAAATTATTAATTAAATCCTGAAGGGCTTTTCGGTTTGGTTTTCTTATCTTATGGTAAGCGATCTGAAGAATTGTCATAAAAGAAAACAGTGACTTAAATGGAAGTTCTCTGCATTGTGAGTCCAAATAAATTAATATTGTGTTTATGATTGCATGACAAACAGTAAGTTTATCTCTAAATACCAAGTTATCTTGAGATGGGAAAGTTTTACTGTTTTTGACCAAGTAGGAAGCAGAATTGAAGCTTCAAAATACACAGTGAGAAAGGTAAAAGCCACATTTGAGTTCCTTTCTTGTGTGACTGATCTTGGTGTCCTGTCCATTGCATTTACTTCTAGGTTATTGACTGAATAGTAAGGAAATATTTCCTTTTTGTCAGTCCTGAGCCATCAAAAATTGTGGTACAGTCCTCTTAAAACAAGAGATGGGTTTGAATAGAGAGAGAATCAGCACATTCCATCTACTTGCTGTACTAGTTTTTAATCTTGAAGTTGACCAACTTTCAGAATTTGCTCTAAAATCATGAAATTGGTATAGATGCTTTCTCATCAGAACTCAATTTATATGTAATAACTTTTCTCCCAGAAAATAAGCCTTTAAAAAGGCATCAAACAGCTTGAGATTTGCAATCATGAATAAGGAAATTTAGCCGACACTGTTCTGCTATGCGAATTCTAGGAGTTCAGGGTTATACAGAGCATTTAGTAAAGCTAATTTATTGTCAAACATTTCAGAAAACTTAGATACATCAAACTGACAAAGAAAATAAGAGTTGTTTTCCAAACTAAAAAGTGTGTGGGTGTATTTCACAAACAATTAATAAATTGTGTTCCTTGGTATCTCAGCCTTTTAGTAGCACATCACTACTGAATCCTTGCTGCTCCCCTTGTTATGTTGAAGTCACCAGTTTTGAGCATGTTTTTTGCACATATTAGATTTGTTAATGCAGTCTGATTTAATTGTTGTCTTTTCTAAAACAACCAGGCAGCCTGTGTGAGGCTGTCATTTAACACAATCCATCAACTAAAAGCTGCTGCATCAGTCCTGGAAGTTCATTTACTGCTCTGTCTTTGCTAAGAAGGCAGGGTTGGGGTTTTTTTAATATTTCACATGTATAATAAATGTTGACAATGTTTGTCAAGAACTTTTTATTAAATGAGACAGAGATAAAATTGGATTTCATGATAAAATGTGCACTCAAACAATACCATTTAGAATGTATAATCTTTTTTGCAGTGCCAGTCTGCAGAGCTGTTTGGTGATGAGGTCTGGTTATATGAACAAAATATTTTACTGACTGAATTGTTAATGTGCTTAATTTCCAGCAGCCTTTGCAGAAGCATGGAAGCATATTGTGATAATTGCTAAAATGACATTTTAACACATTGTCTTGTTTCACAATTCATTTTATGTTCAAGTGTTAACTTCTCTCTCCAGTCTGAGTGAGACCACATTTTATGACCAGTTGTTGCTATACAACAACACAACCTAAACTGAAGTCAGAAAGTAATATTAAGGTGATGAATAAGCAATAGGTTTAATATAGTAATAATATTTCTACATATTTCCTTCCTAGTTCTAACAAGTATACCTGGATATACGCAGGTGGTTTCCATGTAAAGGGTAAAGTCGTATGAAATTAGGTTCTATCTGGACTGGACCAACTGACAGTAGGCATTTCTACAGGAAAAGTGGTTCCTTTAGGAAGCTGCAGCTGGATATAGGCCTCTGACTTTCTAAAATGCCGTGGTGGAAAAATGCCCTTTGTGTTGTTTCACATGTAGTGACTTAGGTGTTTGCAGTTTTCTTTAGTTCATACATAGTGGCTTCAGATGGAATACACACATTACAGGAAGTATTTTCTACACTGTGGGTATTTAGTAGTTGAACTCCAGATACAGCTTCTTAATTGGCATTGACAATTAAAGGGAAATCAAGTAAGGCAGTGTTAAGGAACTGATAACAAACTAACTGGGGTTTTTGTGCTGGTTGAGATTCATGGCTGAAAGATATTTCGATGAAAGCCTTGTTATGGCACAGTGTGTGATTAAATTACACAGTGTCAGCTGAGCAGCATTGCCTTCAACAATATCCCTGTAAATTACCTTTATGCTCTTTGCTCTGTGAGTCTTTGGAGTATCTGTGTTTATATGCTGCTGTCTGTTCTCGAGGGCCCTCCTTTCATAATGAGGGTACAGCTCTCCTCATGTGGTATTTGATGCAGGCACGATTACAGACAAGATACAGAAGGTTCATATAATTTGCTTTATTTATTCTACTGTTGAAGGTAATATTTCCATTTTAAAGATATCCTTTTCTAGTTTCTTTATGGAGATTTAAAGACTTCACTAAGCAAGTATAATTAGAATTTCTTTCCAATTAAAACAGTGGTTTTCCTGTTGGTAAGGGACTTTTTCCAACATGTGTGTTTGATGGTGATCACATGCCAATATTCCTGTGTTTATATTTAACCAGATTGAATTCAGATCTCCTTGGTCTGGGGTCTTAACCCACTGGAGATTCTGGCTTTGGCCCTACAAAATTTTATTACTTTGATGTCAAAAGGAAAATTTACAGTGTTGAGCAGCTGGAAAGATAGAGACAGGGAATGTCAGGATGATTAGCAGGCCGTCTTTGTTCATGCATCCCTATTGTAACTGGAAGAGGTTGTGCAAGGAAGGCCTTCTCCATCCTGCTGAGCTGCCACTGAGGCTTTGCCTTCTGTTGAGTTGCTGGTGTGTGTTGTTGGGGAGTTTGCTCAGCAACATCCTGGTGCCCTGTTCTCTCAGTCTGAGTCGTGTTTAAGTGACCTGTTTGCACCCAAGCTTTGAAGAAACTGGGAGACGGTTGGAAGAGCACAGGTATTGCACTTGTTCATGGTCTCTCGATATACAGGTAAATGGAAAAGAAATTTATCCTGACAATTTGTACTGGTTTTTCTTTAAGCTAATTTAAGTGGTTGGTCTAGTGATGTGGAAGAAGCAGCTGTTCTTGAAATAGTTCTTGTAGGCTGGATCATTTAATAGGAGATATCCAAAGTGCTACTATTTGGAATATGAGTCTTAACAAAAGGATCCCACAAGAAGATAGGCTGTAATTAAAGTGAAACATTCTAACTACTTTTAATAACTAAAAACCTTTCTTTCGAATGGTGAAATTATGAACTAAGACTTGGAGGGTGAGTGAAATAGCCACAACAAATACCTGCTTGTGTTGTGTATTGGTGTTTATTATACCTGCACAGGGAATAAAGGTAATCTTAGCAAATTAACATAAATGTGCTTGAAAATGACAGAAAATCCTACTCAATGTGCTCCATGATGTGCTTAATGTAAGCTTCTTGGAGATCTCAAAGACAGCACTTGTTAATATGTGTGAAATTTCATTAGATCACTTAATTTAGCTGCCTAGTGGCCTCAATTTCTGTGAGAAAGTGTGATCTTGATTTTGCTCATATCAGTAATATAAAACTTTATATTTGAGTACACATGTTCCAGAATGTGAGAATTGTGTTACCAAGTCCTGGGCACGCACAACACTAAAACTCATACAAAGAGGTAAAGTGCCCAGTGCTTTGACACTGCTTATTTTGAGTATGCGTTAAACACCTCGCAAAAAGTTGAAAAAAAGCCCAAACAGGGAAGTGAGCAGTAAAAACACTGTAAAAACAGTAGTCCTTGTTTCATGTACAGATTGTATACTTTATTTTATGTTCTTACCGACAGGTAAGGCACAAACTAGAGATGTGGCTGATCAGTTTGAGTGTAGTTGCATTAGAGTGTTCCTTAATTCTGGGGACATGTATTTGTGATGAATTCAAATTCTCTGTTATTCGAAAACGTGCAAGTTTCAGAAGAGTTTAAGTAATTTCGGATTTAACAGGCAAAAAGAGGAAATAATTGAAAGCTTAGAGGGAAACCATGTTACCTGTCTTTGGCTGTGTGTATGCTGCCGTTTACTGGGAACTGGGAGCTGTCAGTGTGCGAGGAAGGAGCTGGGCCAGTGGTGTTTTAAACAAGCAAACAAAACCACCCTGAACCTGGACAACACCAGAACCCAAATTTCTGTTGTGCCACGTAGCTGCAGTGGTTTCAGTGTAGTGGTGGGTGATTTCTTGAAAATGTTAGCAAAGAGAAGGCTTTTGAGATGTTAATTTGCTCTTATGCAAATTAACCTGTCAATGGCACAGTGAATGTGGAAGACCCAACTTCTTTTCCTAGAGTGGTTCCTATGGTTTCAGAGGTATGCTTTCTCAGTTGGGAAGACATGAATATTTATCATAGACAAAAAAACCCTCATCTGTGTTGCAGTTTCTATAATTTTTTATTTAATTTTACATTAAAGGATGCCATTTCTATCCATTGCATAGGTAAATGGCTTCATCAGCAATCATTTTATGCATGCAAGAGCTGGCCTGATTTACAGAATGCTAAACACAGATGGGTTTGTTCCTAATGCTCTCTAGTAGCTACTGTAGGAAAGAGTGCACAGTATATGCCTAATACATTATTTACTGAAGATAAATGCCAGACATGATTATGGTAAATTAGACCTTTTGAATTATTTATGAGACTCAGTGCTAAATGTTTTTCTCCTCCTTGTGTTACTATAAAAGCTGTTATATAATTGTTGGTAAACACTTTTTTTGTTAATTATTCAAGATACAGGAAATAAAATGTTTGGTTAAGTGAATCTGTTATTCACTTAAAGCCATCTGGTTTTTGGGTTTTTTTTCCAAACATATTTCAACATTTATCTTTGCTTTCTGAGGTAGAAAATTAGTGCATTAGCAGGTAACATTCCTTGTCCTGTTATCACCTAGGTGGAGAAACTGCAAAGTAGAGTGCTATATAAAGAAAAACCTTTTTTTAATTATTATTACTTTTTTTAACCACTGCACTTCACTTTCTAATATTTCCATAATACGTGAGTGGAAATATGTTCCATGATGGGTGGCTATTCTCAGTTGAGTGGATTTGTGGCTAAAGTTGGATATTTTAGGTTGTACCCTGACTTGCACAATGATTGCCCTCTTTTCTATTGAAATATTTGCATTTCTGAGGAAAGCAGGTCTGTGCAGTAGCGGCGTAACATTTTGTATATTCCAGTCTCTACCTGCTTCACTGGTTTCCAGTAAAACACTAAATAAAAAACAAAACAAAAAAAAAAAAAAAAAAAAAAAACCAAAAACCAAACCTGAATTAAGTATTCTATACAAGGAATTCCTCCTCCAGCCATTTTAATGTTTGTGGAGTTCTTTTTCCTTTTTCTAATTATATTTTGAAATTGAAATTCTAAGATGCCGCCATTCCCAAAGGCCAGATGAACATAATCTATTTGACGGCAGACTGGCTTTTGGCAGCAAGAAGGAACATGCTGACAATGTGGGCATATACATCTTTTGTCAGTTTTTATTTAGCATGCAAAATATATTTCCCATGCTGTGAGAGTACTTCTGCACCAGTTTTAAAGCTATGCTGGCAATTATGTGTTAAAGTCTCATTCTGCATTTTTTCACAGAGACAGTGCCCACTTATTTATTCAGACTGGAACATCTTTGGAGATGTTCATATTTATTTTGATGCACGTTCTCTTTTATTTTTTCACTCAGTTGGGATAGCGAAGCTCAGTAGTTCATAGTTGTTTGGGCATCATATTTGAATGTGCTGTAAAACGTAGCAGTTCTTAGATGTGGAGATGTCGTGTGGTTATGGGAGAATCAATTCCATGAAGATTTTTTCCGTGCTTTGTGTGTCCCTTCTGAAATACCTTGTTGAACTGAGAGGTATGAATGGAGAAATGCTGGAAACACATTCAAGACTGTTCCGTAGCATGTTCCCAGTCCCCATTCATCGTATTTCTGAGTCTGGAACAGAAACCAGAGAATTTGTGGAAGGTGGAGAAAGTTTGGTTAGGAAATTTTAGGGATAATACACTTCTGCCATCATGTATTTCTTGTCAGTCTTTCCTATCAAATTAAGAATCAGACGACTTTCTTATCAACTGGGTTATTTTGGAAAGCTGTTACTCTTTCTTCCTTCTTCCAGCGGATTAACTTTCTCTTCCCCATACTTCTCTCTTGGATCCAGCAAGAAAAATGAAAGACTCTTTTGTGTAACCTTTTACTGAGAACTGTTCTTTGAATTGTTTCATTTCCCTCTATTTATAAAGCATTATGAGAACTGTTTGTTTTGTTCTTTTTTTCTGGAAAGTTTATTCTTCTGTAAAAGGAGAATGGGCAATTCAGGTCTAGATCTCAGCTATACATTTGTTTCAGGGAAGTTTTTGTAAGTAGTGTTAATTTATGCATTTTGTTCCATTAAAAGGGGTAAAGTGCAAAATGCTTAACACTTAAATCTCTGAGGGAAAATGGAAAACAACAGCTTTAATTTAAATTAATTAAATTTTAAAATAAATTTCTACATGGGTCCAAATTCTGTCTGTTTGGTCTTTCCCCCTATAAACTGCCAAGTTAAAGGAAGCAGCCCCAGTGTGGTTTGGCCTAATCCTGAGTGCACATTTCTTCAGAGAGCGCTGTTCGATGTGTGAGCCAAGAGGAGCTGGTTGAATACATGCTGAGCAATGATTTATGCTTCTCCTCTACCCATTTACCAAAGGAATAGGAGGAGAACAGATAACGATTTGCCCATGCATATTCACATCACTTGACCTATTGAAATTTTTTCATTCCCTGTGATCTTTTCATAAATGCGGGAACTTGGCTGTCTTGAATTTCAGATGTGATTAAAAAGAATAGTTATAAACCCTGAGCTAATATACAATAGAAAACAAAATACCTGCAAGGCTGTAGAAAACATTTCTATATCAATCCTGAAAAGCAAGTTCAGCCAGCCAGGGTTAAAAGTTGGTGCTGGTGAGGTAGTAATTAGTGTTAGTAAACAAATGGATGCACTGTAATGGATAGAGCACTGGATTTCAGTTTCAGATGGTGTGATGGCCTATTTATCATCTCTAACACTGCTTATTTAGGTATCAAATAAACATTCTGTGCCTGGTTTTACAGGCAATTTCTTAATTTCTATTTTCAGGGTAGATGTAACTGTGGAACTGGTGTGGGTGAGACTACTGAAACAGGCGTCAGCTTTAGAAATTTCTGATGATGACCTTTGAAGGAGGTGTATTGAAAAGTTGCTACAGTATAAAAAATGCAGTCAAATGCTATTGCCCCAAATTCCTCCGAATTTCATTCCAGATGTGCTTAATTTACTGGAAAAAAACTAAAAAGAGGGTTCAGGCTATTTACTTTCCTTGGTTTGTGGCCTTTCTTTCTCAAACAGTTTTGTACATCCTGACCCAGTAAAAATCACTGTACTGGTAACTTCATTGGTAATTTCATAAAAACTATGTATTCAAATGATTTCTAGATTTTCAGTCTGAAGTTAGCTGTGGGAAAAAGCTGGAAAAAATTCTGTTGTAAATTAAATATTCTGAACATAAATCTTCAGTCTGGAATCCATACTGTATTTCAAGAGAATTAATTACATTTCACTATTTGCTTATTAGAATTCTTATTTTGTCATAAAAAAATATTTTGAAAAATGTCTCCATTCATTCTGTTAAAATTTTGATCCTATGAAGAAAAGTCCAGTGTAACTTTCCATAAAAAATTTTTTCCCCTTAGAGTTCTATCAAGTGGAATTAAATATGGCCCCTCTGTTTTCTCCTAATCCACTGGCAGCCTGCAGTTTTCTGATAAACAATTAGTGTAATGATTTATCTAGAGGGAAAGCTCAAATGTTTAGAAGGTAGATTATCTGGAAAATTATTTTAAAACTAAATGGTAAAGCAATGGACCCAGAGGGCATGGTGATTCAAAACACCACCAAGGAATACTTACAGTGAGGTTTGTAAACCAAACAGCCATCAATATTTACAGGTTCAGACAAATGGTGATTTACTGGACATGGTTAACTTGTGCTGTAGCAGAAGCCCAGTTGCCAAGACAAAAAGTAACTCCATGTGCCATTCGTTTGAAATAGGACAAATGAAAGTTTTGTGGCTGAAAATAACAGAAATGTCTGCTGGATAACTGGTCTCTAGCTTGAAAAAAACCAACCAAACAAACCCATTACACGCTAAACAAAATAAACTCATACTAACCAATCACCAGCCCCAAAAGACCAAAATCCAGGAACTGTGTGCAGTGAGATACCAAGGGCCACTCTTGAGATGCTGATGATTCTCAACTTTTGTATATTTAAAAAGGCGTTGCAGGCACCCGGCATGGAGTGCTTTTGGAAACACAGGTATTAATGGCTAGCAGTGAAACAACAAGTATTTTAAATAGAAAAGTCATCATAGTCTAGTGGAATTCTATTTATTGGGTATTGGCACTGCTGCTTACCCCAAAGGGTTAACATCTTTACACCCTCCCCCAGCCCCCCCAGGAGCACATCAATAACGCATTTAAAATTCATTACTGGTAATTTCATCAGCGGTAGCCGTTTACTGTGCTTTAATGGGAGTGTTGATAAGAGCCTGTCTGCAGACGATAACAGACTTTTCCCTTCCTGTTCCCGTGGCCACAATCACGGCTGTGTTTGTTCACTCGCAGCTCGAGGAGTCTCAGCCCTGCTCCTGGAGCTGAGCAGCAGCTCTCACCCGCAGCCCCAATCCAGCTGCTGTTCCACGAGCTGGCTGTAGGAATTAAGGCTCAGTTCTCAGTGTTCCCCAAATCCTAGGGGAAAAGGTGGCTTTAGAAAGCATCCTGTTGTAGCAGTGTTAGCACAGAAATGATTCGGAGATGAATGGAGCTGGGTACTTTAAAAAGAACAAAACACTTTTCCAAGGATGTTTTGCCTATTGAGCAGCATAAAACTAATTTTTTGAAAAAGCCATCCAAAATCCCTAATGTGGTGATTTCCACCTGCTTATAGGAGACAGACTCGGGCAGGTAGTAGCCTAAGGTGTTACCAAAATCCCAAGTATCCCCTTGGTGTCTGCAGGTGTGGTGGCCACTGGCTGCTGTGCAGGGGGATGGCGAGGGAGCACAGGAAGCAGGAGCTCTTTGTCTCCCTGGAACTCTATTCCTCATTTCCTAGGAAAGGAATGAGCTTCCTACTGCCCTTGCAGTCCATGTGACAAAACCTTTTCCTTGTCGTACGGGGCCGTTCCTTGGGAAACAAATGACCTCCTTCTGCCTTTCCTGTGTTAGGTGGGAAAGGTGTCTAAGTGGGAGATGAGTTAGACACAGAGTTGTGGTTTAGTAGTGGCTTCTGCTGCCTGTTGCAGGGAAAAATAGTTCTAGATCTTTTATTACCCTGAGTCCTTAATGTATTAACCTTTTAAGCCAGTGCTACTGGACAGTGGATGCTGTTTAGCTCTGGCAAATACTGAGGTTTTCCCCTGTCTGATATTCAAGCACAAGTTTGGAGCTAGCATCAAGAAGGGTGGTTCTCGTGCAGAACCTGAGAACACAGAACTGAGGGCAGCCTGACTGTGACTCCACTGACTCACTGCTTCATGATTTTCATCTTTTACCCACTCTGTATTTTTGTAGGGTGACAAAGCCTGCCTTTGGCTGTTTTTAAGGGTTGGTTTGTGTTTTGGTTATATCAGGGTATAAAGTATGTGTCAATGAAATAACCTCATGTATCATGTATTCTGTGATCTTGATTATTTTAATTTAGTATGTCAAAGTTCCAGTGTAAACAAATCTCTAGATGTATTTGGAATGCTTCCTCTCTTCAATGAGAGGAAAGTTAGGACTGCTATGTATTAAATTCTGTTTCATAAACAGTCATGGAAATGCACAATTTTCTGAACATAAACAATCTCATTGGTCCCAGCAGAAATATTTAAAGTGACTAAACTGATTAAGAGCTGACTGATGTAACTGGAAGGCTGCAGTCACTACAAAGCTCTGTGCTTGGTCCCAAAAACCAAGTGGCAAGCCTTGTCAGCTCTGTAAAAACATCTATATTCTGGGAATCTGAACCCATTACAGTATTAAGCAAGTTGTGGATCAACGCAAACTCCAAATATCTAAGATATTTTTAAAAAATTATTTGTACTACAGGGACAGGGCTCACTCTGGCAAGACAGATCAAGGGCCCTGTAGTTTAAGACAGATGAGAAAATATGTGGAAAACTTGCAGAGCCTGTCATGAAGAACAGGAACGTGAAATAAGAAGACACAAGTTCTTTCCTATTATGTCATGAATTGATTTCAACAAAATGAACCTATTATAGAATTGCCTTTGGGGTTTATCAATTGTGTGTTTTAATTTCTATGTAAAGATGAAAATGCAAAAGAAAAACAATTATAAAACTGAATCCTTTTAGGAATATCCATCTCAGGCTTCCCAGCTTTCCTTAGTGTGCTCAGCTTTCCACAACTGATCAGTGGCCCCTGAGTGGAATTGGCTGTACCTGGAGTACCAGTACAGTGCCAGACAGAAATAGGTCCTTGTGCCAGTGGGCAGAGCTGGACCTTTAACATCAGGCAACTCTTTGAAGTGTTATTATGGAACAGGTTGAAACCTGCAGAAAGAAGTTGCTGGTGATAAAACTACCTGCAAGGAGGCTTGTAGGGACAGTAGGATGAATACAAAATACTATAATGTCCATGTCAAATGTGTTCAAATAGAAACACAACTGCCTTTTTGTTTGTTTTCAAACTTACATTTTCACTAAAATATTATCAGTGTGATGGTTGTATTTGAAGATCTTTTGAAATGATGCTTGATATTTTTAGCAATGTGCAATGTTTTCCTTAATCCATTTAAAAAGGATTTAAAATCCTTTTTTTGATCAGAAGCTTCAAGCCTTTCTGAAGCTTCACTAAAGCAATAATTGTGGTAAAGCCAAAAGGGTTGTCTCAATTTGGCTTGCAGCCTCTTGATGCAATTTATATACATTCCTACTAAGGGAAATATCCCTACACAATATTTGTAGTATGGATCACACTTGTAAATTTTTTCTTTTGTAGTGGTTTATAGTTAACTCATTTTCTATATATGTGTCTTATTTCCTGAGAGAGTTTATTTAAGAAAATTTTGACATTCATCAGTATATAAAATTCATTTCCAGTGCTAAACCACCACAACTGGATCCTGTTTGGAGCACTTTGTTGTATCACACATAATGAAGTGTTAGCCAAATATTTTCCTTAGCCATTACCTTCTTTTTAATCCGCTTAATCTGGTGTGAGCACACAGTCCCCTTTCAACCCAGGTGACTGGACCACATCCAGACTCCTCCCCTCAGTGAAACGAGATGCAAATGGACCAATTTAGAAATAAGGCACAGAATCAACAGTCCTGATGATCAGATTTGCACAGTACATAAAACTGCAATTGTTATATAGATGTATTAGCACAAATATACTCTCAAAATGATGTAAAACTGTCCTAACCACCTGGTTATGTAACTTGATCTCAACACATTCCTTTTTACACAGTTTGCTTGATGTAGAAAATAGGGTTTTTTAAAGCAAGGATTGGTAGCAGTTAGTGTTTAAAGAAAGCATTTTTGCACCCTTAGGCTCACAAAGAGGATTGTATTTAAGTTATCTGACTTGACCTGGTTTTCCCACATGAGAGAAGCCAGCATTCTTTCCTGAAATGTTGTGAAGGTGTCTTTGGCCCTTCATCCACATAGGACAGCTTTGGTCTAAATGGTAAGTCCTGTAGAGCTTTGCATGGAGCCTGCTGGAATTATGTTTAGAATCTTGAATAATGTTCTCTTTGTATGCTTATTTCTTCTTATTCCCTTAAATATTTTACCCTGCTCTATCTGAGAAAAACACAAAGTGCATCACAACTGAGCTTTCCCTATCAGCTGATTAAAATCTTAGGTTTTTGTTATTATGTCTGTCAAAGTTGATCATTGATAGCATCAGAACAGCAAAAGCAGAGAATTTATTATAACTATCTGCTTCCTCTGAAATGCACTAAGTAGCAGAGACAGAGGCTTTGGAACAGCAGTAGTGCAAGAAAAAGATATGGTAATTACAGTGGGGATGTTTTACAAAACTACTTTCTGCTATTATTTTCTGCATATCCTTGGGCTCAAAAAGCACTGGGATGAATGTCATTAAAGACAGTGTATTCCCAGCTGTGCCAAGCACAGTTCAAGAAATTCCTCCTCTGCCTTTTGAAAAGGGTTTCAACTTGTATAAAATCTATTTACAGAAAGGATGGACCAGAAGAGTGAGTGGGGAGCATACTTCGGGAAAAAAAGAATGCAAACAGAAATGAATACATATTTTCCAAAGAATTTTGCAATATCTGCAAGGCAAATACAACAAAGGTTTCAGTGTGTACTCTGAAACAGGGCTCTAGACTGTCCCCCTCACCCTATTTATCCCTTTTAGGGGAAAAGTTAAATAGGTAATCACTGGGAGAGGTTTTTTTGAATCAGGAATATGTAAAGTCCATTCTTGTATTGCAGGGCACTGCCATAAATTAGAAATTCCCTGTACCCTTTGTGACATTCACTGTTGAGCTTTAGTCACGTGAATGCTGGGTACATGAGATTTTTTTAGGTTTAAGCCGTGTCTAAGTTCCATGGTTGCCAGATACCGGATACAAATGAATTTTATTGCATATTTGAGTAAATTCAGTCACAGTATATTGTGAGGGTTCTTTAAAAGATTTTTCTTACTGACTGCAGGAGAGACTTCAGGCTTTTGGCCCCATTAAACGTGTTAGTTGAGAACAACCTGTGTAAGAGAATAACCTGGCACTGTATTGTCTCAATAGAATTCCCTTTTTGGAAAAGGAGTTCTGGATTATCAGTGCACTGTTTCCAGTTTTCACAGTTAAAATATTGTATATAAATTACTTTTTAATGTGCTATTTATCCACTTTGTAGCATTCTATAGTCAAATGATTTAATTTGTCATCCTGTTTAAAAATGATAAATAGAATAATTGCAGGATATAAACCAGTGTTGAATTGGATAAGCTTGGTTTAAAAGGTCTATCCCTACTTCATACTGCCCACGATTACTGAAAAGTGTTTTAGAAAAGGTGAATGCCAGGAAATCCCAAATTCCGAAACAATAGAATTGTAGTTAATGCAGTGTCCATCCCCACCCCCTCCCGGAGCCAGAACAAACCTGAATAAATGGGATTGCAGGATTCTATTGGGAAGGCAATTAATCCCTTGAGAGAGAGAGGGAGATCTATTAATATGCAAATGAAGATCATGACACGGTCAGCATATTTTAAAGGGTTTTGTGTCACTGACAGGCGTTTCCATTGGAACAAAGCAATTTTCAAGAATGTGCAGGAAGATGAAGTTCTGAAAGCAGGAGTTTATAGAGGATGGTACTTCCAGAAGTGCCCTTTGCCCTTGTTTCTGACTGAAGCTGCAGCAGCAGGGCTGGCACCAAAGCAGGGAGTGCTGGCAGCCCGGGAGGGCTTCACCCCTGGGCACTTCAGCACCCGGGCATTGGAGCTCAAATGTCTTCTCCATGTGTCACTTCTTTGTCCCCCACAAACAGAGGCTGTTAAGGCAGGGCACAGAGCACACACTGTTTCCAGGGCCAGTGCATTTCTAGAGATCTCTTCCAACCCAAACCATTCTAAGATTTTTAAAACAGTGTATGACTAATACAAAAGATTTGATTTTACTTCCTCCTAGCACTTGCCTTTTGATTTTTTCTTTGCCTTGCTGTTTAAGTAATATTTTGATATGAAATGACAATTCTGTGACATAGCATAGTTCAGTAATATCCAGCCATATCTAGTAGAGGAATATTACTTATTTAATATGCTATTTGATGAACATTTGCCACTATTCCTGTGTTTTATAAAAGGAGCAGAAGTATTTCAGTTTATCAAACAATGAAAATGTAAGAAGGAAGAAAAAGTCATTTGAATTATAATGAAGTGGTATAAAATTCACAGTACATTAGTTTTCATCTGTGGGATCTTATAATGAGTATTATTCTGCCAGGCTAAAAATTAATGTTGTGAGGAACTCCCCTGAAGTGCTTTGTGATGTTTCATATCTTTTCACTGTGTTAACCATCATAGGGTTTGACCCTGAGTTCCCAAATGTATCTCATTAACACAGAGATTTCTGCTTTAGTTTAAATAATAAAATCACTGTAGCTGATTTTCTCTGTCAGTTTGTCAGTGGGATGGAAATCTCTAAACCTCCACTTTGTACAAAAGTACCTCAAGAGCACCAATACTTGCCAAAGAACCTTTGTTGACATTTCCTGAGGTATTGTACAACTATAACAGCTTGAGGTTGCATTTTCTGCAGTCCTATCAGCACAAAGGTGTTTGACAGAACCAGGAGACAGCTCCCAGAAAAGACATCACTGTCAGATTGCACGTTAAGTGTTGGATTTGAAGAGAGCAGAGCCATTTTTTGGCCACTTTTACATTCTCGGATTAGTTGTGCACGTTGCCTTTTGAAACTGAAGATCCAACCCATTTACCTTTACACAGGTAGTAGAAGGCTCTTTTTGTGAAAGTCACAATTAATTGTGGGAGATGATCTCAGTGAGTAGAATCAAAACACTAAGCATTTCTTTTTCAAACCAAAGATGCAAAGGCAACTCTTTTTAGGGGTGTATTTTCTTAAGAGGTTTATAGGAATGCATAGGATGCAGCTTTTGCTTTTATTCACACTAAGTTTCAGCTGCTGGAATCAGTGTCTGGTGTTCTGAGGTTCAGTTAATGAATCAGATCTACATCTGGAGTTATAAAATGTTGCTGCATCCATAGAAATGTTCCCTTGATGTAAAACATTAGAACTGAATAGAAATAAAATAGCAATTAAATATAACAATTTTGCATAAAAAGCATCATCACAATTGCAAAATTGCACATTTGAAACCTTAATTTGTGAGATTGAGAGACCATCCTATGCGCTGGAAGTCACTGATCTCATGAAGAAAGTTAAGTTCACATCATAAAGTGTTTGTATATGCAAGCTAAAATGCTTTTGCTTTTGAAACTGTAAATCGAGTTTCTCTTAGTTTACAAGTGCTTAAGTTTGTCAGATAAATTGTTTTTCTTAGCATGACTTGCTCATTTGTTGCTTCCCTGAGGGTTTTTGTTTGCTCCTTTTTAAAGACAAAGCCTCAGACAGACTCTTTGTGTTTTCAGCTGTAACCATCCCCGGGGTCGGGTGGATCTGAGCGGCTCCTGGGTTGTGAGCACTTTGTCTTTGGGGCTGGTGGTGGTGGTGGTCTGTGGCTTGAGAGGGTGATGAGCCTGGAAAAACAGATGGATGGGGTGTTACCTGGGCCTTACAGCTACTGTGCTGCTTCTGCTGGTCTGTGTCTGCCCTTCTTCATCTTCCCTGGTCCCTCCCAAGTGTTTCCACCCCGTTTGTGGCAGTGCTGATGCTCTTGGCAGTGATCTCAGTAGCCACTGCCTAAGAGCTCTGCAGTTTCCATCTTCCAGTGCAAACTTTGGGAAGGTAACAAAGTAAAATGCTTCTGATAACCCAAGAAAGTGAAAGGAGAAGCTCTTCCCATATTACTAACACGAAGTATTCCTGTGAAAACAAGCACACCATAGACTGTTTTCTTGTCCTCCAAAAATATCAACAGCTTTGGCAGCAAACAACAGCAATTCTAATAGAACAGATCAAGCTAAACACAGGGGTTGCGTTTTCCCCTATACAGACTTGGATTTTGTTTCGTCTTTGTACCCAGGAGATTATTAATTCAGTAATGGTATAGTGTCCTCAAAATGCAAAGTATTTAATTCTTGCATTTTCAGAATTTTTTAAAAGTCAAAATTCAAACTCTGAGCTGTCTCTAGACTCTACTTCTATTTTCCAATTGACATCTGTATTTCCTTTTGGGAATGAAAGGACAAGAAGGGCAAAACTCCTCTTGACACAAGCTAAAGTAATTTATTTATCCACTGGACTGGGAAGTCTACTGTTTTTATAACTTCTGTAATATAAATAACAATACTGGCAACAAATCTGAGGGAGAATGAAAATCAAACCTTTCACGCTGTGTGTGTTTTGAGTCATTTTTACTACTTTGTTTTAGAACATCTCAGAGTTCAATTGTGTATAGTTACATGTGGACAATGAAAAGGCAATTGTAACCCCAGATATCTGCAGCCTAAATACAGCTTGAGAGAGAACAGCTGGACACTGCAGCAGCACAGGCGCTCTAGGAAGGGGTGAAATAATTGTGATTGCTCTAATAAGGGGTGGTCACAGCACACCAAGCTGTCTCACCAACATGAAGCAAAGTTTCAACTGGATCAGGTACTTACGAGTTTAGCTCCTCTGGTTTACTGTCCTGAGGCTTGCAAGCGAATTTCTTTCTTGTCGGAGGGGTAAATTGTAAGTGGCTGAAAAACCAGAAGGATGTATCTTGGCAACGTGGTTAAGAAGAGTCCGAAGAGAAGAGGTTGACAACAAACAGAACTGTTTCTGTGTCTTTAGAAGAAGTGTGACGTCCTTTGAGCTAGTCGAGTCACTCTGCATTTATATGTGGTTCATGGTAACACACGTGGCAAAAACTGGAATTGGAGAGAGATTTACAGTAAATACAAGGAAACATCCTATTTAACATAACGCTCTGGGTATGGAAGGATTCAAAATACTTCGCAGACAAAGCTTTGTTGTCGGCCATGGTTCAGTGTGCAGTGCTTACAGGTTCCTTGGTTGGCCATGTCCTTGTACAATTGGTGCTGGAAAAACGTATATTTGTCTATGTCAGATGAAGGCTAATTTTAGTACTGAATTAGTCTAATTCTCTGTCTCCCCTGTCTGATCTGCAAACATCCATATGTAATCAGAGTTAAATGCATTGCAGAGCCACGTCTTCGGTGTCATGGGGAGCAATTATTGGTTTTCTCTTGCACAATTTTTGGGGCAATTTTTGTACAGCAGAGGAATAAGTCTTGCACATCCAGACTATAGCACCAGGTACACTTGCTAACTATTCCTGGTAGTTCTTACCTTTGAGCATGTTATTTATTTACTATTAGTTTAGTATTTTAATGAATTTAATGAGTAAAATGTCCTAAATACTATGATTGCATGTCTGCTTAGGCATTTGGATGGAGTCTTGTAGTCTTCCAAAAGCACAGACATTTCCATCTCTCATGTCTGCAAATAGTGTTGCATACACAGTCTTACAGAAGCGTTAATTTCTTTCCTTTCTAATAACTCTGATTCAACATACAAGAAAATATTTTGTGTCAAGTGCATATTAGAAGACAAATGGAATATGGGTTCTTTGCTTGTTAGTTTTTTGTTTGGTTTATTTTTGTTTTTTAAAAGCAGTTTTAAGACAAGATATTTCAGCCTCAAACCCTTGAATTTCTTCAGATAAGTCTCATGCCTTAAAACTGAACATTGAAAATTATTTTATAAATGTTAGTAGAGTGTTTGTTTTTGTTCTAACATCATACGGGGAAAATGTAAGACATTAACATGAGTATTCACAACATACATGCTGAATTACGTTTGCTTCTCTCAAACTAAAAATTATAAAAACTTCATGTGACTGTGGGGATAAAAAGCAGAGCAGTTAACTGCTACAAGCTATTTCTACTGAAGACTTATTTTCCTCTTGTTGTCAAAGCAAGCAGGGCTGCAGATCCCAGTGAAGTCTGAGTCCCAGGGATTTGCAGCTTCCTAATGCACCTCTCCTTTAACCAAAAGGAGGAAAGTAGGAACATGGTAGGAAAGGAGAAGATCTTGATGGTCAGCGATTTCTCTTGATGTGGCTGATTTTGGAGAGTAACCTGTTTCATTCCAAATACTTCTCACAAGTTTCATATAAAAGCCATTATTGATAATATGGAATCTCAGGCTATGACTGCTTGAGTGTGTGTTACTGCTGGCCTGAATTCTAAAATTTTTCTACTGATTGTGGTAAGAAAATAAATAAAGATAAGTCTTTTACTGTAAACTTTCAGACATTTTCAGTTTTAACTTCACCAGGTTTGCTACGGTGTATTTTCAATGAATTTCAAAATGCTGTGACATTTGAGAGCAATTGGAGAAAAAAAGTATGCTGCCCTTTATTGCAAAACAGTTGTTCTGCACTTTTGCTTAGGTTTATATTTGCATTAAAAGAAATGTTAATGGCTGCATGGAAAACTGGACCATTCTGAAACTGTAAGTGCACTGTAAACAGGAGAGAAAGATTATACAACTTAGACAGAAAAGGTAGAAATGGCTTTGAAATTGCAGGTACACTGAAGAGGTGAAGCTTCCAAACTGAAATTGTATTGACATTTAGCAGTGGAACAATGGGCTTGCATCATGATTTGTTTTCATATAAGCACATTTTAAAGTTATTTCTTGGAATCTTTCTGCTTAAATTGGGTTTTATTGTCCCCTTATTTATAAACTGCTTCTTAATAACTGAAGAGTAATTAATAGAATGAGCAGATCTGCCCAAACTTTATAAAAAACTTCAGTAGTTTAAATGAAATTGTACGAATTGAGGTCATTGTCTTTATTAGATACTTGACTGATGAGGAAACAAACATCATCCCAGCAGGCAGTTCAAGAAGAGAAAAATGTGTGTTTTATAGTAATTCATGTATTAAAAACTTAAAAGTAAATTTTACCCCTCTTTATTGGTTTAGGAAAAAGGTGTTTCCCCATAATTTAGTGTGCTGTCCTTAAAAAGATGAAGATTTCTGCAAGGATCAAGTGAAAAGGGAAACTAGAAGATGGTGTTTAACGTATTTCAGGACAGAACAAAATATTGTACAATGTCATCATTTTTCTGCATAAAAACTTTTAATAGATTCCAGTTTCTCGTAACTCTGGTCAATATGACTGCTGTATTTACTGTATGTACTTCTCCTTAATTTTCATATGGGTAGGGTATAAAACCTGCATATCTCCTTCATTCAGTAGGTTTTTCCAACAAGGCTTGCTCCATGCATATGAAGCAAGAATCCCTAAAAAACATACGAAAACATAACTCTCTTTGCACTTGTTAGCATAAATATACTTTGAAAAAAATATATGAGTGTATTAAAATCTATGTTAAGTCTGCCAAAAGTGCATTAACCAGACTGGCAGGAGCATAGATGCTACAGAACTGAATGTTGGTTCCAATATTTGGCTAATCAGGTGTGCAGCCTCAGGTTTTGCAAATGGTTAAGAGAGTGGTTTGTATTTCAAATGCAATTAGAAATGGGTTTCTGTGCATGTGCTGTGTTACACACAGGGTAGCTGCTCTGCCTTTGAGCTCTGTGTTTCTGATGGAGAGAAAGCTGGTTGCAATAGCAAATGTTTATGTGAAAACACACACTTGTTTGAATACAGTACATTTTTCCGACTTTAATGGTGACTCTACTGGAAAATGCTGGTGGCATTGCATTTTTGCATTTGCTCATGTTTAAATAATTAGTTTTTTAATATTCAGGCTTTATATATTATGTAGTTTCTTGGAATATTGATCATCCATTCCAACTGTCTCTTGCCTCTTTGTCCCTCTCTGGTATACCTGGACATATGAAACAAGACCAGGGAAGACAGTTTTAGTCTGGTGCAGCAGTGTCACATTTGCTGTGCCAAGTGCTTAACCTTTTACCACAACTTACTTCTCATATAAGTGGCATTTTATGCCCATTTTACAAGAGATTAATTTTGCTCTGCTTGTTGTCAGAGAACTGTTGGGTCTCACAGTGCTTGCAGTCGTAGTGCCAGCAAATTTCTCAGTTTTGAAAGTTGCTTATGCCATGGCTGAGCAGAGATGTGTCACACATCCTGTCTTGCTGTAACATGATGTGTTTATTACAACACAGAGTTGTGGTGTGTGTCTGGAGCCTCAAGGAAGCAGTTTTTACCAAGTCCATTCATGCAGTGATGTGGATTTTCTTCTGTATGTAATAGGCTGCTGTTTAGTCAGCATGAAATCCAAATCAGCAGTCAGTGCAAGTGTGCGTGCCTCCACAGGAACTGTGTCATTAAACAAAGGTTAAATCAACAAAATGTTGTGGGAAGAGAAAATTGCCGTTATTAAACATTTTCTGTTTTATCCAAAGCAATAACATGAATGTGAAACCCATAGAACCAAGACAATCAATTGGAATAATATTCTGTCCAAAATGTCTAAGAATTCTCAAATATTTTTCTGGCTATTTGTCACAAATCCCTGCCTACCTGTGCATAGACTGTGGGTGGGAGTTTCTCAGAGCATATCCTTTGGTGTGTTACAGGAGACTTGAAGGAGCTCAGCAGCTTCTGTTGCTTTGGATTGCTCCCTGTTGGTAGAATCTTCAGGTAGGAAAATGTAAATAGGTGGTTTTTAACCTGCTTACGGGCCTTGGTCTAAGCTGAACTGCTGTCCAGCAGGAGGTTTTAACACTAGGGAATGTTCTCTAAGCATTAACTACCTACAAAGATTTCTGGCGCTTTGAAATGAGCGCAAACTGGAAACACCACGGCAGAAAGAGGTACTTCAAATCTATTGAAACAAACTGAATTCCTTTGCCACTTTTTAGTGAGGGTGGCTTAGGATCATAGTAAAATGTTATGATAATTTCAAATTAGTAAAACTATCTCTTCTTGCTTAATGATGTTTTCTGTCTTTATCAAAAATAAATGCCACTGTCAGCATTATAATGATGTTTGTTAATATGTAGTTTTAAATGATAGTGATATAAACAGTGCAGAGGAGTGAGATGTGCTTTCTTTTTTTTTTTTTTCCTGTGATTTATCAAGCAACTATCTCGCTGGAATTTTAAAATTCTCTTTTGAAAGCATGATTTGTTGAAAAGGAATGAAAAAGTTCAGTGTTAATGGTGGCACAGAGGCACCTCGGGCATCATTAGCTATTTCACTCTGTCAGCTATTTTCAGAGGGCAAGGGTTTTATGACATTTCATTCACCAGCTGTGCATAGCTTTTGCTCAAGGAAGGTTTCTAAAACAGATAATATTATGATGAATTAAAATTAGAAATTATGAAGACAAGGATGTATACCCTGAGTGCAGAACCTGCATTTGGTTTAGACGAGACCTGCCTTCGTGGCAGTTTCCCTGTAGGTTCTAAGTGACCTATAATTTATAGTTGTCTCATAAATACTTTTTACTTTAGTATGTTGAAAACATACTGTCTTAAAAATGCACTTGCATTTTCAGAATACACAATTCTGTTTAGGCTGCTCTTATTCCTGTGTCTGGAGCCTGAGCTTGTAGTAGCTGGTCCTGCTGTACCCTCAGCACGGAATAAATATGTTTGTATAGAGAGCATGGAAAAAAACCACCTGCTCTCTAAAGATGTGCAATCTGCTTTGTCTGGTTTTGTTTTCTGGGTTTCTGGTGGTAGTTTTTTTATCTTGGTTTTGTAAATGTTAGGCATACTATTTGAACAAGCTTTTCCCAAGTGTTCTTTTTTCTGAAGGAAGCAAGATGTGCAGCAACAGCACGAACTGCTCATTACCCTTGTGATGGTAGGGTTAAAACATGCTGGTGCACATCAAGAAGTCAGTATTTATCAGAAGTGGTTTGGTGGTATCTGGCTGTTGTAGTTCTTTCGTGATTAAACTTGACAAAACTGTGACAGTCGTAGTGTCAGGTGGCTCATGCACTAAGATTTCTAGAGCTTTAAGATACTGCATTTGACAGACTTTGCCAGCTGTTAATCCAGGAAATGATTAAAGCATCTTGGATGAGCGTAGATAAACTGTCTGATGATATCATTAGTGTGGAAATGTAATACCCTTGAGGATAAAAACCATGGCAGCATTAGTGACATGGAATTATGTAGTGCACAGCTTAGAGGGTATAAATAGACAATACAGAGAAAAATGTTCAGCTATCTAAAGACTTAAAATATTTGATGTTCTCACTCTGTTGGTATTCACAGAGAGCTCTGGATTATAAGGCTTGATCCTAAACATAGGGGAGTAAAAAAGAATTTTTTTCTTGTCTTCAGTGGGGTGTGAAGCAGGTTGTATATAAGCTTCTGGAGTTTCCTTATTGCTATCAATGATAGAGTAAATGTGGGCTGTTATTTAATAATGGTTCCTTGTTTTTCTTACTCTGCAAAATTTCATTTCTTTTGCCCTAAGCATCCTTGCTTCAAAATGTTCCAAATTATTAAGTCTGGTTCTAAGACCTTCAAGGATTTGCTAAACATACTCTTAGTAATTAAAACTAAATTGAAGCAAATTCACCCTGCAGTCAGAATTCAACCATGATGTTTTCATGTTTCAGCTTACCTTTTCATCTGAGATACCCAAATATTTATGCTAACCTTATCAGGAAAATAATTTTTAAAAAATTCTTCCAGGTGACTTTTATTTCCTGTGCTGCTGCTTTCTCACTGAGGATACTGTAGTATTGAACTTAGCCTCTGTGTTTAGCCAGAGCAAAAGTGGAATGTTTAAGGTTGACTACTGTATCAGGTTCTGGGAAATCTATTATCAGGCAGAACATTTCACACTTCAGTGAACTCCAAATTAATTACATTGATGGTACATGAATACCAAAAGAAAGTGAGCGTAATTAATGCTACTTCAGCAAACATCAGAGGAAATATTAGTGATTTCCAATTGATGATAATGCTAATGTGTTATATGAAAGTATTTTACTAGAAATGGTATAATGCTGTCTCTTGCAGTGCCTGTGTAATGTGCCAGTTTATTAATTTAAACATGTTTTTATTGGCAATTTAAGACTATATCAGCATGCCAAATGTATTTTAATATAGTCTTAATTACATGCAGTTCCCTTGCAGGACAGTTTAGGTGTGAGGACAGACAAATCTGAAATGAAACAGGAACATATATGAAGATATTCGAAGACAGCAAATCTGCTACCTTAGACTTGGGCAGACTTTGACCTCTTTTGGAGACTGGTTGATATAGTCCCTTGAAAGGCATTCCTGAAGGGAAAAGAAGTCCAGGAAGGTTGGACATTCTTCAAGAAGGAAATCGTGAAGACCCAGGAGCTGGCTGACCCTGTGTGCTAAAAGATGAGTGCGTGGGGAAGACTATCCTGGCTGAACAGAGAGCTTTGTCTGGAATGCAGGAAAAAAGAAAATAGAGAGTTTATGACCTTTGGAAAATGGGATAGGGAACTCAGGAGGATTGCAAGGATGTAATGAGATTATGCAGGGAGAAAATTCTTGGGTCAAATCCTAATCTGGTTACTGCCATAAAAGATAATTAAAGAATGTTTCTATAAAGATAGAAAGGAGACCTAAGGAGAATCTCCATCTTTTATTGGACGTTGGGGGAAACCTGGTGACTAAGAATGAGGAAAAAGCTGGAGTACTGAATGCCTTCTTTGCCTGTCTTTAATAGTAAGGGCATTTGTTGTTCTCCAGGAGCTGGAATAGAGGGTTGGGGAATACAGTGAAGCCCCCACAATCCAAGGGGAAATGGTCAGCAAGCAGCAACCTCCCACACCACTGAAACACACAGATTATGGGTCCAGATGGGACCCACCCAAGGGTGTTGAGGGAGCCCATGGAAGACCTCATTGGGCCACTTTTCATTATTTATCAGTGACTGGAGTGGTCCCAGCTGACTGCAAATTGGCAAATGTGATCCAAGTCTACCAGATTGGTAGGAATGAGGATCCCAGGAAGGTCAGGTTTGTCAGTGTGACCTTGGAGCCAGGAAAGGTCATGGAAGAGATCATCTCAAGTGCCCCCACATGGCACCTAGAGGACAACCAGGGATCAGGCCCCGTCAGTGTGGGCCAGTTTATGCAAGGCAGGTCCTGTTCGACCAACGTGATCTTCTGTGATGAGGTGACCCCTTAGTGGATGAGGGAAAGGCAGTGGTTGTTGTCTGTCTGGACTTCAGGAAAGCCTTTGACGCCATTTCCCACAGAATTTTCCTGGAGAAAGTGGCTGCCCTTGGCCAGGGTGGGTGTACTCTTTGCTGGATGAAAAGCTGGCTGGGTGGCTGGGCCTGGAGAGTGGTGGGGAGTGGAGTTAAAGCCAGCTGGGGCTGGTCACCAGTGGTGTTCCCCTGGGATCTCTAGTGAGGCCAGTCATTTATCAATGGTCTAATGAGGGGGTTTAGGGTCGCTCAGTTGCAGATGACTCCAGGGTGGGTGGGAATGTTGATTTCCTGGAGGACAGCAAGGCTCTGGTGAAGGGTCTGAAGCACAAGTCTCATGAGGGAGCTGAGGGTGTTCAGCCTGAAGGAAAGGAAACTCAGGGGGGACCTTATGGCTCTCNTGGGATCTCTAGTGAGGCCAGTCATTTATCAATGGTCTAATGAGGGGGTTTAGGGTCGCTCAGTTGCAGATGACTCCAGGGTGGGTGGGAATGTTGATTTCCTGGAGGACAGCAAGGCTCTGGTGAAGGGTCTGAAGCACAAGTCTCATGAGGGAGCTGAGGGTGTTCAGCCTGAAGGAAAGGAAACTCAGGGGGGACCTTATGGCTCTCTACAACTACCTGACAGCAGGGTGTAGCCAGGTGAGTGTTGTTATTTTATCTTCTCTCACATAACAAGTGACAGAATGAGAGGAAATGCCTTCAAGTTGTGCCATGGGAGGTTTAGAAGGGATACCAGGAAAAACTTCTTCACTAAAAGGGCTGCAAAGCTCCCTGGAAGCAGGCTGCCCAGGGAAAAGGTGGTGTCACCATCCCTGGAGGTATTTAAAAGATGTGTAGATGTGGCACTGAGGGATGTGGGTTAGTGGTGGATTGGACAGTGTTGGGCAATGGTAGGGTTGATGACATTAAAGGTATTTTCCAACCTGAACTATTCTATGATTCTCTATCTTGTAGGGTTTAGAGTGCAGCATTAAGAGCTGACGCTATCTCAAAACACCGTCTGTAATTCAGTGACATTTACACAAAAATATGCCATTAATGGTATTATGCCTTCTATTGTTTACAATCTGAGCCATAATGAATTCCACCCTGCCTATTGTAGAGTACTGTAAGAGCAGCCACTGTAAAACAAGCTGTCGGCATCCAAAATGCAGTTTCTCACCCAGAAACAATGTAATAAGAAAAATAATTAGATTCTGTGATTAGCAGAACACATTATATAAGGTGGTTTTGAATTTTTTTGCAGATGTTAGCACTTTATAAATTTGCATTGGAATCTTATTTCAGCCACTAAGACTGACTTTCAAGCAACAGTAAGCAGGGTATAGTTAACCACTGAAGCAGAAATTTAGAGTCAATGAGTAATTATTAAGAGCTTTCCAGAATATTAGCTGTTTCAGTTGCTACAGTGATGGAATAGTCCATTAGATATTTCTGTTTCTGGCAACTCCTGAGAATGGATTCTGATACGAAACGACGAGCCATTTTGATCAATACTGTAATTACTCTTATTGATGGATTGTTTTACAATGATAGTCATCATTGCCATGTGTCTGCTCAGGAGGCATCGGGACTGTCCGCTGCATGCAGTAATGCGCCACAAATATCGGATTCAAATCAACACACTATTGAGACTGGGCTGACAAGCGTGAAATTAATTGTTCCACTTCATGTAAGACCTGCATTCTTCTTTTGAGAGAGTAATTTGTTGCTGTGTGTAGCCTGGGAACAGTACAGCTTCGGTGCCATGTTAGGTGTGGCTTTCTTGGTCTTTGTCTTTTCCCTGCAAGATCAGTTCTTTTACCCTTTTTAAGCATAATCAAAGGAATTTGTGACTCAAGGGCTCTGGCAAAGTTCATGTTCTTTCAAGTTATTGAGGATGGAATTGCGTATCTCGGTAAGAGAAAAATAGGCTTTATCATCCAAGCTGTTGAAAGGTGTTAAAATACAGGAGTAGCACTGAGGCAAGGAAATTCCAAATCCTTGTATATGAAAGTATAGCAGAATAAGATAATGTTTGAAAAGCTAGGTTTTTGTGTGTTTTTTTTTTTTTTTTTTTTTTTTTTTTTTTTTTTTTTTTTTTTTTTTTTTTTTTTTTTTTTTTAATCTAAATTGTTGCATCATTACTAGTATGGTTTTTTAATGGATATTTATACTGAAAATGTTATCTTCAAATTGCCTTGGTGGAAAAAGAGACTACATTCAGGGAGAGAAAATATTTAGAAATATAAATATAGATGTACTGTGCCACACCACTGTGATCTATTGATGGTTGGTTGGACAAATGGCTTATTAATTAATGGAAAGTAAATAATTAATTTATTATGATAATGAAGTGACATTAATTACAGTTCCCAAAATTGTGTTGCCCTTACACTTGCGTGTTTCTACTTTGAGGATGTTAACTTTCAACTTTAGGTTTCTTAAAAGAATATTTATGATATTAAAATACTTGAACTTAAAGGTTTTTAACTTTATCCGACTCCACTTTGTCATTTTCTTCTCTTTTGTATATGCTTTTCTCTCTCAAAGGAAAGGCAAGGGTTGTTTATTGCCAACTGGCATGGTGTGTGTGCACCCATGCATGTGTAATTTTACTGCATCTGTGTAAATTCTAAAAAAATAAATTCATAGCTGGCTGTGAGTATACTGGTTTGAATATGGGAAATATAGAAATAGCTGTGGCTATCAATGGACATTTCTCAATCTACCATTCTGTCTAATAGTGTCAGAATTAAATGTTTGAGGATGATGCTAATATTTCTGTTGTGAACAGCTGAATATAACCTTCTTGCAGGAGTGAAGAGCCCAGCACAGAGTGCCTGATTTATTTTCATAAATATAAAGGCTCCTGTCACTTATTGAAAAAGAGTCCTGTCCTAAAGGCACTATTCTCTCATCAGCACAGGAGACTGCCAATCTTTTTAAATACTGCTTATCTACTTCACTGTGGTGGTTTTATTGTGATGGCAATTTCAGGGCTTCAGAGATACCTTGTGTACAGTGATGGTGCTGAGAGGGTTTTACTTCTGAAGGGACTTGTTCATTCTGTTTGTGTTACAATTGCTTTCTTATGGTCTTCACAGGGGATCTTGCAGTGATGGAACACTACCAACAGGTTTTTTGGCGTACCCTAAGCAGATGCACAGACGGTTTATTTTTCAAGAATATCACTTAACAGACAAACATTTGCTTCTTGCCCAACAAAAAGCTGTTGAAGAGATTGAGTTGTACTCTGTCAGCTTTTATCACACTGATACCATGCCCCAGCTATGTCCTGTGTTTCACTTTGTGTCGTGTCTTAGAGAATCACAGAATGGCTTGGGTTGGAAGGAACCTTACAGCTGGAAGGAACCTTAAACCCTGTTTCAACCCTCCTACAAAGGACAGGGACACCTCCCACTAGCCCAAGTTGGCCAACCACTGCCAACTGGCCAACTAGCACAGGCCAACCACTGTCCAGCCTGGCCTTATGCTTGAGAGCTGAGCAGTAGCACCGTAACACACACGATGTACCGGCTGCCGGAATTCTTCGGCACTGATAACCTCAGTATTATCTGTCAACAAATGTCACAGATCCTGTGTCTCGCTGAACCACTCTGGCCTCACCTTGTGCCATTCAGATGTGGTTTTTTTGTCTTTCACAGGGAAGTGTGTCTGCCCCTGTTGCTTTTGCAGGGATTGAGGGTGAAGTTGGTGCCTGTTGGAAACCCCTGGGCTGGGCAGTGAGAGGAAGGCAGTGGTGAACACTGGTGAGGCTGCAGCCCATGAGCTCCTGGGAGCATTGTGAGATAAATGCTGAAGTGAGCCTGGGAGAGTTTTGCATATGGGTGGTTTAGAGGCCTGGCCTCCAGCTTTGGACTGTAATATCAATGGAAGGATCCCCTAATGAAAATCAGTCAGCCTCCAGACATAGGGCAGCTGATGTGGGAGTGTTAGTAGTGCTGTGTTGCTGAATTAAAAACAAAACAAAAACTTAGTTGTATATGTCTTAAAGTAATGACAGGGAAGAAATAGCTGTAAATGTTGTATTATACTCAGGAATATCCAATAAGAGGAAAATAATATCTGATAGCTCTTATCCTTGTCTAAGCTTACCTCCCAGTTAGCATCTTGAGCCTTTTTTTCTCTGATGCTCCAAATTGCCATTACTCATTGATTAATATTAAAGACATGTCTGTTAATAAGAATTTATTTAAAAAAAATGATCCAGTGTGAAATTACTGGAGAGATGGTTGGTTTGTGACCAAAAAAATCTGTCTTTGCTGAGACGTTTTCTGAGTGGGTTTACAAAATATTAATTGAACAGTTGTCTAAGAAAAAGCTGGTATTTGCAGTCATTAATAATATTTCATGTTAGAAAAGATGAAAGATAAAAAGCAGACTGAGGATGTGCAGATATTCCATCCAATATGGGTTGAGCTCCTGTTTGACTTCGTTGTATGTCTGCATTGCATTTCATGCATAGAGCTGCTGTATGGTTTTAATCTTTGTAATTAATAAAATGCAAATAATTTAATGCCGAATATTGAATTTGCTACATACGTATAACTGAGTGACCTTTTGTCTTCAGAAGATTGATAATCTGAAAAATAGTTCAGAACTTCAAACTGGTCTGTGAACAGAGTTCATTGGCATCGTTTCCCTGCCACTGCCTTTTGCCTGCTTATCACTTTAAACAGATTTTAGAAAGATTTTATAATAACAATATTATGTACAATATTGAAATAATATGTAAGTAAAACATATAGCTGAAGACACAATTAATTGAAACTTTATCCCATATTTATTTTTAAATCCACCAAGAACTTTTAAAAGATGTTTTATGAGTGTTCTGGGTCTGTTTATGGAACATAGCCCTGCTGTGCAGAGGTGTTAGTAGTGTGTATCAGCAAGACCAAAGAATCAAGTATCATTTAGAAGTGGAAAAAGTGGTTTAAGTCTACTTTCCTATATGGAAAGAAAGAAATATTTTGAGTTGTATAAAATAAGAGGAAAAAAAAATTTCAAACCTTTAGTGAAACATTTGGCTCAAGATTTGTCCTGTGCTAATTGAGAGGATTTGTTTTTTACTTGTTTGGATGTTTGGTTCTTTTCTGCCTGAACCAGTTGGAGTTTATTCTGTCATCTGAAATTCAAACTGAATTTCCAGGATGCAGGCATGAATCAAACACAAATGAAGGAAGCCCAGGGCCAGTTGTGGCTCAACTCTAGCAAATAGAAAAACCTGTCAGGGAGATTTAGCCTTGTGCTCTCTTTTTCTCACATATCTGTGCTGCAGCAGTCAGCAGGGAACTTAAGCTTTCAAATATATCTTGAGACAAAACTTCTGAATTACAGTTGATTTTTTAAAATTTTATGATTCACATTTATATAATCTATCAAAAATCATGCACAGAAGTTTACACACAAATTAATCAACTATGGTGGTTCTTCCATAAATTAAAAAGAAAAAAGGAGACACCTTCCCCCTAAACACCAAACTTTCTTGTTTTGAAGCTCATTATTTTTCTGTTGAGCTTTGACTTGTTCTTGGAAATGGTTTTTTGCAATGAACTCACTGAAATCTAGCATTTATCTTTAATTCATCCCTAGGCTAAACACACAACAAAGCTCTCTGTGGAAGATAGATCATGCCAGAACATCAGAAATGTATCAGACAGTTCTCTAGGTCAGAAACTCAAAGAGCTGCTACTTGCTGATTTTGCAAAATATAGCAGATATTTTATTGATCTGTCTGCTTCTTAATTACCATAATCCTGTCTGCTTTATTGCTATTATGGTGTGTGATCTGTGATCACTCGAGTTTTATTTCATCTATGGTATCAAATATAAAACACCCTCAGTCACTTATAGTTTTAAGATTGTTTCTGCATGTATTGATTTTAGAGCTTGTTTTATTAAATTGCAAGGAGATGAAATTCAAAAGCTTGCTTGCTTGAGAGATGTTTACCAGCTTAGTTTCTTGTAGGATAGAACTCTCAGCAATACAAAGGAGAAAGAGACAATCGGAGTGCATGGTTTGCTTTTAGAGGTGAAAGGAGGGAGTATTGCAGGGCAGAACAGTAGGACCAGGCATCCTGAAATGTGTTGTTGATGCCCCACAGATGTAGATGACAACTACTTATCTTCAGTCTGGACAGCTTCACCTGAGCCAAAAATTTTCTGGGCAGAGAATATAATCCCCCTGCTTGGATTTCAAGTAATGCTTCCCATTTCTGAATAGCAGAAATGAGTTTCCTTGTTGAAATTCCCTGAGATGCTCATTTTTGGTGGGTCTTGTATTTGAACAGTGATCCACAGCTGGTTTGATGCTTCAGGTTTCTCTTTTTTGTAAGGTTTTGTGCTGGTATGTGTGTGGAGCAGTTGGTGCACTTAGGGGTTTTTTCAGTATCCTCTTAAAAACAAAATATTGTATTAGTTTATGCCTAAACATTGATATGTACAGTGTTTAAAAACCCTGGTTATTTCTTCTTCAAAAATTAAAATCAACACAATTTTAGATAAAAAATCAGAATGTACTATTTTCTGAGCCTTGGCAGGCAAATATATTTACCTTCATGTTGATTTAAAAAAAAAAAAAAGTATTAAAATGTATTAAAGTATTAAAACTTTATTTAATGCTGTTTGCTATGTAAAAATTATGTTATCATTTATAGCTAGTGTTAATGTAACTACTGTCAGGAAAATATTTATGTAAACTTTCACGTGATAAATCTCCCAACATTTTGTAGGCTGAACTAGTCACTGACTCTTTTTATTTGCTAACTTTTCATATCTTTTCTATAATGAAGGCTATGTATTTATCTTAGCATTATAAAAATGAAAATATTACATGAACCTGAAATTGTGAGAGGTTGTTTTATTTGTGTACTGCCCAAATCTTATTGATAATTTGAAGAAAGAAAGAACTAATCTCTGTTCAAGAGCTTTGCCAGGTGTACTTTGGCTTCTTTTCCCCTTGCTTTGTTATACTACAGCTGAAGTCTATTTTGCACTTTGTTGCACAGTGGAAACTCACCCTTCTTGCATAAAAAAAACCGCTTACTTGGAGCAGGTTGTTTAAAAAAAAAATAAGAGGCAAGCAGCTATAAAGAAAAACCCACAGCTGAATGCTTCTTTGTGGGAAATATTTGGGCAGAGCGAGGTTTGTGGCTATTGGCACCCTGGATCTGGTACAGTTATGAACCTGAGTGTGTTGTTGAAACTGAACCAAATGCTGCCTTTAAAACCAGAAATTTGTCCTCATACCCAACGGACATATTTGAAGTAGCAAGTGCTCAGTATATAAATGCTTTGATCGGATTAGCAGATTTGAGGATTAAGTTTGTCTTTCAGAACTGGAAAACGTTTTCTAAAAAATTCATGTGCTTGCATATGTATGCTAGTTTTCAGAAATTCTTATTTCTTTCCTCATTTATACTTTAATCCTGGATAATATAAATGTAGGCACATATAATGCGTTGTATGATTAAAACTTGTGAGAAAAATGGATACAAATTCTGCTTTCATTCACTTGAGTCAATGGTCCTAAATCTGTCTCTCACAGGTACTGGTTATTCATCTGACATGGTCACAAAATACTCTCTGTCAGCTGACAATTGTCTGCCTAAAGCTTAGTCTAGAAGTAGGAGTTATTCTTTCCCCCTTTCTCCATGCATTTGGGGAGTAAAGCTGAAGTGACTTAATTTTTAAAAGCTGCAGTGCTTGCTGAAAGCAATTGGGGTGTTAGGACTGTAAAATCTAACGGGCACTGGAGGGTTGTGCTGACATTTGGTCTGTCCACAGTAGGAATTTGTTTTGCTTCAGGACTTTGTCCTTGGGCTGTCTCAGAGCAACCAAGTTGGTCTCTCTGAGATGGATTGTGGGCACTGCTGTGCTGCAGGATCCCGGCCGGGCGTGCTCTTATCCCGAGTGCACTGTGCTGTGACCGAGCCCTCAAAGGCATCGCTGCGGGTCGTGCGTGCCCAGAGCAGTCAGGACACACCCTCAGCTTCGTGCTAGAGAATTCCAGATTGGATTTCCTGAGTCAGAGCTAATAGGTTGTATAACTTGTCAGGAGCAAAGGAGCGCAGAGCAGGGGGAGCACAGCTGCAGGAGGGAGGTGCTGGGCAGGTGGGTCAGGTGTGAGCAGCCGGGCTGTGCTCTGCTGAGGGCTCCTTGCCCTGCTCTGACCCACCAGGACAGCAGGCACAAAGCTGTCTTAGTTGTCTTGCCACCACGAGAGCTCCCCAGCAGACCCTGGAGCACTGTCAGGGTTTCCTTTGGATGTGGGATGAACCCGTGCAGGTGGAACAGCCACAGGTGCAGTTACGGTGAAGTGGAGCCCAGTGAGCAGCTGTGAGAGCCTGGAGAGAATGATAATGCTCTGTGCCACAGAAGTATATTGAGATTTTATATGTCTTTATTTTTATCCTCCTGGTTTAGTTTACCGTTCCTGAATGGTAACATTCCTGAACATTCCTGAATCTGGTTGATTTAAATGCTGATAGCTGAAGGTATTGCATATAATCTAGTGTTCTGCTCTACATAAGTTGAAAATCTTTAATTCCTTAATGGACTTAGTGTTAGAACTGAAAATAGTGCAACAGGTTTGTGTGTGTAAGTATACTGCATTATGTATCTGTAGTTTTGAAATTAGTTCAAAACTGAGACTTCACCATTTCTCATTTTTTGTCAGAGAACATAAAGATTCAGTGCATGAAATGGACAATTTACACTGGAAGTATGAGGAAACACATAAAAAACTGTGTGTGGAAATGAATCTGGTTGTTGTGGTTTGAAAAGCAGCCATCGTGCCTGTGCACAAATTTCTTTCCAACCAGAAAGTTTCAGTGGCAGATTTATGGAGCAGGCATGGTAACCAAATTGTCATGGTCAGGTACAGTCACTCTGGATCTGGATCAATACTCCATAGAGTAAATACAGATGGATTTCTGTAAACAGATGACTGAAATGTCAAGCTAGAATTTTAAAGATCCTGTATTTTCAGTGGTTTTTCAAGGAAAAGATGGGTTTGGTGCACTTTCGGGCTTGTAGCCCTCAAACAAAATTGCAAGTGAGAGGACTGGAGCCACTGTAGCAATTGGAAGTACAGTATCAGCTCCTAAAAAGGAACACTTTTTACTAGATTTATGATTGTTGAATGAATTCTTAAAATAAATAAAATAAAATTGATTTTAAGTTTTGACTAAATAGAACACAAATCTGAAATACATAGTGCAATGAGAGATTCTTACAGTAATATATTTTCAAATTAATAGAAATTGGTGACAGCAATTAGATCAAATCACTGTCCTTTGGTTATAGGATTTTATAGGAAAACTGTGTTTTGAAACCGCTCACCTTTTCATAAACTGCAGTAAGTAAAAACTTCAGATGGGGTCAATTAAAATATAAATGTTTACAAAAAAAGTAATATTAAATTTTCCTGTTAACCCTCAGTGAAATGCTATGGAACACTGTTTGCTGCAGTGCCTCTGCAGGTTTGGGGCTTCACGTAGATCGCTCACAGCATTTATCTGGTTGTAGTCTCACTTTGCTCTTTGTATTATATTGCATTTAAGTCCGATTCTTGAATTACAGATTATTATATTTCATACTACTTTTACAGTGTTGTGGACTTTTCATTTCATGCTGTCTACATATGCTTTAAAGTGTAAGATCTTTTCCTGGCAACTGCTGCTCCTGTGATTGCTGTTTGCACAAGCAGGAGCTGCACTGATGTCAGTTTGACCAAGTAGGTGAAGGAGGGTTTGCAGGAATGTATCATGTACTGTATGCAAATTTCTTTAAGTTTAAAAATTTTTAGAACACTTGCATACAATGCATTAAGCAATTCCTGTCAAATTTATGGGGGAAAAATCCCTAAAAAAAGATTCATCCACTCCTACCTGAAGGCTTTTTTGGGCTAATTAAATGCATTTTTTCACATCCCTTCCCCTCTCCCCCCACATTAACATTATGAAGCAGGTTAGTAAAGTCACGGTTTCTTTCAAGCTATTTTAATAGCATTAACTTTACTTCGGTACCTCATTTTCAGAGGTTTTTGCTGTGATTAATAAAAAAGTTTGATCTGTTAGTATTGTGGCTTGATTTGGTAGACGATGTGAAAATTTTGTCCCCTTTTGGTTTATTTATTACAGCTTCCAAGAAACTGAGTGTGGACATTTTGTGTTTCTGAATGGGAAATTGAAGGAGAAGCAAATAGTTTGTGTGGAACTCTCTGTATTATTTTTGGACTAGGGAAATCTGACATACAAGAAAATTGCTTATGCAGTTAGATTTTGTTGTTTCTCCATTGGGATGGATTACACACTCAGCTTTAGAACAAAAGAAATGATGATTTATGCCGTACATAATGGTCCAGGGGTAAAGAGTGTGTCAGTGCGTGCTTTGTGAAAATGAAATTCAGGCAACCATAATGTATAGAATAAATAGTGACAACTGTGAATTAGAGACCCATAATTCCACTGAGGAGTTCTGAGCGTGACATAAACTTCAAATGTGAAGCTTGCGTGGTTTCTGGTGCTCCATCACTGGAGCTCACAAGAAGAATTAATTCCTGTTCAAGGACCTTAATTCTGAATTCATGTGATTTTTCTTTTCTTGTTCAACACGTGAACCTCATCTTCTTTACGATTTTAAGCCATGTGTCCCCACATCTTTCTGTCATGACATGTCGTGCTCCCAGTGTGTTCCCTCTTTCTGGCAAGCTTATGGATAGGAGCAGTAGCACCTTTCATTTTCAGCCTCTGCAAACTGACATCTCAGCTGTACTTGGAATGGCTTTATTGTCCTGTTTAAATGTCCAAAGCTGCTCGTCAGCCAGGCTTAAATTCCATGACCTTGTGTTTGAGAAAAGCTCTTTGCTTGAGATGTGCCTGATTTTATGGAATTTAAAGAGAAAATAAGTGTGTTGTGGTTCTAACTGCCGTTCATTTCTTGTGGCGTTGTGCAGCTTTTAAATAAATGGTTGGAAAAGTTTTTTTTTTTTTGTGCAACCCATTCCTGAAGAGTTCTTTGGGGAAAATAAAAGTCAGGGATTTATATAGAAAATTATTGTTTTTATTTTTAAGTGATATAAAGTACTTGTGATGCTTTATGATACATTTTCATCATAGGCTGAAAAGTGGATAACTTTTTAGAAATTGAGTAACAGATTGCATGCATAAGCATTTAATGGAAGATAATAACAAAGATTTTATATTTATTTCAATGTATCAGTTCTTCAGAATTACAGCTACTGGATGCTCTTGCTACATAAGGAGTGTTACTTCTTAGGCTGTGTATGTCTCTTGCATATGAATTGTGAAAAGTACATTTTGTTTAAGGAGATTCAAGTTTTATTCAAAATTCTGTATTCTTTCCAATTTTTAAACACTTGCATATACACAGAGTGTACGTGCTGAAACTATAGTAATATATTTTAAAAAGCCAAATACTTGGGTTTTTATATTAGATTTGAAGTTTGCTAGTGCTTTTTTTAGCAGTGTAGTAAGCCTCTGCCTTTTATGCAGATACAGTACAGATGACACAAATATTATTGCTGGAATTCCATTATTGTTGATTCTTTTATTGCTGTAGTTCCTAGAATTTTTGGTGTTTGGGATCCCACAATGCAAACTGAGACTGATGCCAAGGCTTCAGGACAAAAAGTAATTCTTAGTCCTGAAACAAATTGTTCTTGGGGCTCAACTACTGGGGCCTTTCACAGATTTTTGTTTTCTTCCTGATTTGCAAGACTAAGCCATAGAACAAGGTGAAGCTGACCAGGGAAATATTATTATCTGTGTTTAATACCTTGAGAAGAGAAGCACCGAGTAATTAAGTCACTAATTCAAGGTTATGCAAAACTCTGTGGCAATGCTGGGACTTGAGCCCAGTTCTTTCAAGTCCAAGGTTAATATCTCAACCACCAGACCGTTCTTCCTCTAAGAATGTAGCTTTCATTTTAACCCAAAATTTCACTTATGCTAATTTTACTGCAAAACCAAAATCCCTTTGACTTAAATTTTCTGTAGTTACTCTCAAGTAACTTAAAAACTGCTTCTGCAAAGCCTGAGTATTATTAAGGTCTCTTTGTTGGTAAAATAACTGATCTTTGAAAACAGGTTTAAGCTTAAATACTACGACTTTTTATGCTTTCTGTGAGTTTTTTCCTCTGCCACCTGGTATTATAGGTAATTTTATTATTTACTGTAACTGGAAACTAGACAGATTGTGTCCATCTCAGCAATATTTGAACTACAAAACATAGTTTTGTTATATTTCTTCTCTCTCTCAATATATATTTATAAAATGGAAGCTGAATACTGAAGGAATTATTAATAATGTGATAGTTCAGTGTTCTAAAATTTAAAGCTGCTGTAGAGGGACCATTGACATCAGACTTGATTTATATTTTAGCTCCCACTTTAAAGAATTAAAAGTATAGTATTCAAGACAAAAAAAATGAAGTATGAGTGCGTGCTGCTGGTCTAGAAGATGCTTTATCATAGAGCAAAATGATGATTTGTTCCAATGCAACTTGTGGAACTGCATTTGGAATAATATGAGAATTGTTTTACAATTCAGGCCTGAAAAAGGGTGAAAAGCCAGGACTAGTAACTGGAAGAACAACAAATAATTAGGAGTGTAATCATGGATGTTATAAATTATTGGGAAAGAAATGGAATATTAAAGAAGTCTGAAGTATTGCATATCTGATGTGTGTGCTGTTTTAGGAAAAAACCCAAGCCCTTTATTTGCTGAAACATTTTCAAGATGCAGAACTCAGTTTTCAGACGCAGCTTCAATGATCTGGTTTGTTAAGATACCAACTGGGGTAGAAATAAATGTAATGATACTTTTGGATCTTTATTCATTCTCATTCAGTTGGCTCTGTGCTATATGCTAATACCTAGTCCCCTTAAACTAAATCAGAAGATCTTGTAAGTATTTTAGTGAACGAACTAATAATATATTTTAAGGGTTTATACATCTTATTTATACAAGGATATTGAAGAATGATAACAATTTCAGCATCAAACTACTCCTGCAATACAAGTGTAATTAGTTTTATGAATGAAGAAATGAAGACACAGAGAAGTTAAAATTCTCTCAGACGGCTGCTGCAGTGCAGGGAAGGCAGCTGCAGTGCTCAGGAGATTTGTGTTCTCTTCCCAATTGTCATTTAGCAAGTGCTTTGTTCTGACTCAGTGTACTGTGCAAAAGAGGACCTATTTAGCCTTCCTCCTGGTCCAGATATATAATCTTTAAATTCATCTCTACCTTTTTACACCACAAAGGAACTATTACATTTTTATGTAAAAGATGCAAAAGTTAGGCTCTAATAGTCATGGAATTGTATATATTTTCTAATCTATTGATCCTTTAATATACTGTTAACTGATGCTATTTAGAAATTGGATTATTGAAGAATTCCAAAGAAAGCCAGAGGTGACCAGCTGATTATGACCTTTACTCATTTGTTGTTATAAAATTGGTAAAATGTTTCTGCTTGTTAGTGAAATTATTATCTAGGAACAAAGACTTTTTCTGGGCAGGATTATAGCCACTGCATGCTAATTAATGGAACAAAGGGATGAGGATTACAGAAGCAATAACAGTAAAATATCCAGGAACAGTTGCACTGGGACATTATCTTCCTGTCAGCTGTGCTGTTGTGTGCTTTGGCACATCTCCTCTTGTCATCCCACAGTAACCAGAGACTTTAACGAGGGCCTCACAGAAACGCGCCTTGTTCTGTCCATGTGGCTTTTCTTTTCCAGAAGAAATCCTACCCACTGGGTCAGCAGAACCAGATGGGGAGAAGAAAACAATCTAGTGCTGGTGTTCTTAGTGGGATGTCAATGGTTCACCAAAAGGGATAGAGGATGGGTGATTTCTTTAACCACTAATCGTGAGAGAAACTGTTTAGGGTGGAGTGATTCACTCTTCAAAAATACGTGGTGGCAATTTGAGTATCCCCGGTCTGTTCTGGCAGGAGATCCTAATGTATAGAGGAGATATTTTCTCAGCTGTCAGGGTCATCAAAGAGTTCTAAATCTGATAACTGATCGTTACTTTTTACTGGAAATCATGGCAGTATGATAAAAGGTTAGTTTGCTGAAGAATATTTTAATTTCTAGTACTGAGTACCAGAGATCAGATATTAGCATATCCTCTAGATATTCTGCACTTTCTTCAATGTCTACTCCACTGTTTTATTTAGTAATACTCTCTTTCCAGGGCTTCTAGTGACTCTTTTTTTAATTTATCCTATCTCATACCTTGAGGCACCTCACCCCAATTTTTAGATAGTTACTTAAGCAAGTGGGTTCATGTGATTTTTCTATATGTTACTTTCAGAATAAGTTTCTGCCACCTACAAATCTCTTCTAAAATGTTCGCTGAACACTCTTCATTTGAACCAAGAATATAAAAGGGCTGGTGTGTGATTGGAATATTCACATGCTTATTTCTTGACTTTTTTTTCAAATGCAGTATTGACAGAAAAGCTGTAAAATTGACAGGAATCAAAATAACATTCTTTAATGTACACTGTTGCAAAATTTTCTAATTTATTGCAATAAATTCTCCCTTTAACTGTTTCCTATAAATGTGTAATTTTATTTTTCTGACTTGCAAGGATCTACTGATGAAGTGATTGGCAGTATTCTTGTGGTTTGACTTTTAATCACCAGTTGGAACAGGAAAACTTTGAAGAATGAGCCAAAAGCTAATTATGAATGGCACAGTTTTTTGTTTGTTTTAAAGGCTGGAAAACATTCCCTTTTTGGCTAAGGCATTGTTCAGCATCCATTTCATTAGGGTGTTCTAGAGACATCTACAGATGTCAGATGACACCATTAAAGCATAAATAACGCTCAGGAATCCACACAAGCTCTGTAGATGCGAGTGAAATGTTGCAGGCAGGCTTGGGCTGTTGCTGTAAAAGGACATTTTCTGTGTTCAAATGCACTTTAGGAGAGTTTGGGTGTAGGTCTGGAGGCGAGTTTGGGTGTAGGTCTCGAGGCGAGTTTGGGTGTAGGTCTCGAGGCGAGTTTGGGTGTAGGTCTCGAGGCGAGTTTGGGTGTAGGTCTGGAGGCGAGTTTGGGTGTAGGTCTCGAGGCGAGTTTGGGTGCAGGTATCAGTGGTGCTGCTCTGTTACCTGGGGACAAACAATGTGCTGCCTGTGCATTCCCAGCACCGCAGAGCTGAGCACAGCTGGAACAAGTCAGTTTCCTGTTTGTGGCTGATGGCTACCAGTGACCGTGGGTCTGCAGTGGTATCTGTGTCTCCTCGTGTGCTCCTCTCAGAGGTACCTGCACGCTGGAGCAGTCACCTGGAGGATGTGCCAAACCAGGAGGAGGTGGTGTGGCTGCCTTGCTGACTGACCTAATGAAATTGGTTCACCTGTCCTCCCACCATAGCTGGGGGTGAGAGGAAGAGTCTCGTTCAGCTGGGGACTTGGAGCCTCCTGGAACAGCAGCATGACTCGGATCTGAGGGCATTCTAGCCACCTCAGACGTTTAGATGTCCTGTGGGTGCAGTTGCTCATCTGTAAAGTTCTGGACCTTAGTCCTAAAATAAAAATTCATAAAGTATCATGGTTTTGAAAGCAGGGTTGTGTTACTAAAAACAGATGGTTAAAAGGGAAGTTTGTTTTGAATGAATTAAAGGCAACCTTTTTTGATTAATTCTTTAAAGGCACTGGAGAATAATCCTTATTTTGTCACTGAAACGAAACTGTTGATTTGCTTGATGATACCCAAAAAGAGTGGTTGAATAGAAAGTTGGTTTTATTATGCCCCAGGATTTTCAGTTACCCGAACCCTTCCCAATTTTGATACTGTGGTAGGAATACAAGCTTTCTTAGAGTCAGGAGTTTCTGTGCAAGCATTGAAAGTAAATACAAAATAAATGCATAGCTCTATATAATAGGTTATGTGGTGGTATAACAAGTTAGAATTCTAGAGCAAGAAGAAACGCATGTAGTGCAACCTGTGATTAAAATGGTCCTTGTGAATTGTTTTCAGTTCGTGTTTAAAAAAAAAGTTGTAGGTGGTGTTCTATTGAAGTCTTTAAAGATATCTTGCATCTTTTGCCAGTGGCTATTATGCATTCAGGCACCTCAGGAACAAAGAAATGACAGAGAAATGGATGGCCTGGGTTTAACTACGTAGGTGATGGTACAGATGAGGCCTGATAAGCTTAACACTCCATCTCTGTGCTGCCACTGTGGTTTGCAAGGAGATTAGAACTGTCTGGCTGTGAGGAGGGCAAGCTCCACAAATTCACTCATACATGGCAGTTCTGTAATGAGGTGATACTTCATTCCTTAAACTACTGAACTAGAACTGCACAAACAGATGTGTGCCTCTGGCAGTGCTGTGCATGCGGCACGGGCCCTGCCGTGCCTCCCAACGCAAACACAATGTCCTCTTGCCACGATGATATTTTATCGCTGTACTCTATTCTTTGTATGTTTGTAATAATAAGGGACAAATTATCTTGTTGTGAAAAAAGAAAATTAAATTTAAGGGTGTTTATAATGCACAGTAGAGTTTGAAAAGGATCGAAATAGTTATAATTTTCAGTAGGTTAACATGACAACATTTGGTGTTGGAAATTGCGAGTGTCCTTCCCTTGGTTATTCGTATTATATTGTTTCACTGCAAAACTTTCAGAAAGCTCACAAGATGGAGATGTGGCCCTACTTTGGCTGTTTTACGCAGTGAAAAGCCCAAGGTTAGCTCAGACTCAGAACTCAGCTTTTTTGTGTTTGAGGACAGCAGTTTTGCAGAACTACGGAAGGATGCGAAATGACCACCGAGACCCTAATTCACACATCGTTATCTTTATGTGCTGACTTCTTCTGCCTGCTTCAGTGGCACCACTTGTGATTTTAACTTCAGTATATGTTAATTACCCTGCTGCTTAGAGGCCTGAGTGCAGTTCACCAAGGTCATTGCTTTGTGGTGCGCACGGAGGAATTTATCAATAGGTTGCCTCTCAGTGACCTGTGATCGTGGTGCCTTTGTTTGATGTTCTGAGGTTTAGTGAAATTGTGTATTTTTATTAAGCAATGAAATAGTAGCAATCTCTTGATGGCAGCTTGCTGAACATTGTCATGAAGAATATATTTTAAAAATGGAAACTTTAATTTCCATGTCTGTGAAAATGCACTGTTAATTATAGCAGCTTAAGGTTTGCTTTGTACCAAAATAGTTCTTAGGAGAACTTTAACACAATGAATATTAAAATTCTCCTCTTTAGAAAGCAACAACCCTGTCTTTAAAATCGGAGAACCAGTAACTTTATCTTGTTTCCTCTCCTAGAAACTTGGTGGTCCAGATACAGATAATCCATTGGACTAACAGGACCTTCAAATATTTTTTATTTCTTAAGAACGGGGCACCTCTATTAGACACCAATCACTTAAATCTTGTCTTTTTTTTAATTGCGAGGAAAGGACATTATTTAATAAACTAGTTGAACTGAATGAAAAAACTAAGCTGCAACAAGCAAAAGTAGTTTTCAGTGATAAGGCTTTCCATTATGGTATATTGAACCACATAAGGCTTAGAATATTTCTACAGGTGCATTCATTAGGAGAGTATTTGTACTGTAGAAATGCAATTTTAGGCATTGGTCATTTATACGAACAAACAACATAACCAGAACAAGATCTTTTATTTAAGAAGCAAACTTTGAAATTGTAGAACTTGACAATATCAGCTGGGATGTGCATATGCTCCCCAAAACACAGGCTGTATTCTCTGAATATGTGCAAATAAAGTAATATTTTTTAAGTGTTCTAAATGTATGAACAGAAAAGATACAGTAAGGAGATAGCAATGTGTTCATTTTCTAATTAACAAGTTTTATGTGATTACCGTGTTCTTCTACTTGCTTCCTCTCATGTGTGAAGGGAGCAAAAGTAAATTAATTACCATTAGCCTGAAGGAGAGCACACTGTATTCTTTACAACTTCATAGTATTGATTTGGCTGTTATTCATGGCTTCTATTCTCTGCTATGCAGATTGATGCATCTTTAATTCATAGATACATTATCATTAATAGTGGTTTATTGACCAAGCAAAACAAAGCTGTTGTTGGGTCCTTTCTAGTGCCAAAGCTCTGGACTTTTTCTGATAAATGTGTTAGTTTGTGCAGTCTATTGCAGACTCTGGAATTAGATAGTTTATTTCTATACACTAGGGTGATGATCTGTTGTGGTGCTATAGGTAATATGCTTTTTTTTTTTTTTTGTGAGATGAACTCTGTTGGTAACGGAATGAATTCATAAATTGCAAAAACCCCTTTCCGGTCCTTTTGAGAATGAGAAAAAAGCTGAATAAGCACCTCCATGTTTGTGTACATGTATTTTACAGCTAACTGAACATAGAAAACTCTCTAAGTAACAGAAAAGTGCCCTACATTTTAACTGGAAATAGGTTTGGTACAGATTTAGTTTGGACAAATTTCTTTTAAGTTTTCAAATACAGCACTAAACTGATGGTTTGTTGAAATGCTTCCAATCTGATCAGATACTGACATGTGGGTACACAAAAATAAATCTACTCTAGCTGAGGAGCCAACTTATTTTGTTGTTTGTTTTTTTTGGATTTTTGAGAGAGGAAAAATAGTTTGTAATACAGGTATGAGACTACAGAATTTTCTGAGTAGAGGGTCTGAATCTGGTTCGTTTTGATGAAAGTGATATCATTAGGCAGCTATGTACCTTACTAAAAATGTCTTGTGCTTTCTGTTTCAGGTGGAAATAAGGGCAGAGATTGAGGCTGCTGTACCTCAGTCCTCTCTGCAACATTTTTAAATTCTCAGGGTTTATTCAGTCTTAGCAGTGATGTTTGGGAATTGCTGCGTGTGGGTACGATATGGTACAAAGGCTACTATTCTCTATATTATTCATCCAGTTTTCATAAGAAACCCAAACCAACCAACCAAACCAAAACAAAAAAAAGCCCCACCCAAAACAAAAACCAAAAAAACCCTCACAAAGCCCCAAACAAACAAAAAACCCAAACATACACACAGAAAAGAAAAAGAAAAAACAAACCAGAGCAAGAGCTACAAACAGAGTTCTGGCTGGGATTTTGATTTTGATACACAAGACTTTTCCTTAATGAGATTTCAAGCTTCATTTTTAAAAGTGTGAGAGAGAAAAGATTCTGTTGGGGGAAAAACATATTGAGAGCCAGCATGCCAGTATTTCAGATGCCAGTCTAAGACTATGTGCATCATAGTGAAATGGTCCAAGGAGAAAAGGACCTGTGCCAGTGCTGCTGTGCAGGGCATTAGTTTATATCATATTACAATCTTTCAAAGGCAGTTATTAAATATTGGATTAAGGGTGGTTTGGCAGTTGAACTTTAACTCTTTGTGTTTCCTTGTCTGTTCACCAGTTTGTTTTAGGAAGCTTTAAAGGAAGTCACGATGAATATGCTGCTCTCCATAAGGGTGCAGAAAGCCTGGCCGTCCTGTACTCTTTCTTGTGAAGTTGTGTAAGTGACTGGGAATCACATATGGAAGTGAAGAGCATTAGCTTGTGTGGCAGAACCACAAATATGTTTTCACACTCCCAGGCAGTGCCAAATGCTATAGTTTGGTGTCCAAATCTTTTTTTTTTTATGGTTGACTTGCTGAATTCTTCTCAAGACATCTGCACTCAGACCATATGCAGGTGGTCTGATTTGCAGAGATGGTGAGAATACACTGAGGTTGCTGACTTTGATGTGAATGAGGGGAGTTTAGATTTTTGAAAGCAAAATAATTTTTAATGTTCAGTTCAGAGATGAAGAATTGGGAGCCTAAATTTAGGTGCCCAAATTCAGACATTCAGATGTGATGCTTTTTCTTGTTATTACAAGTCCCATTTGATTTGTAGTGTTTTGACACCTGTCTGAAACCCTAAATCGATATAAATACTTTTATCAGGTGCGTACAGAAAAGTGCAATGATGAGACAGAGCAGGAGGGATCAATGCCGTGTCCTTCAGAGTGACAAAAAATGAAATATAAAGCTCATTTAAGAGTTAATGTTGAAAGCATCACACAATGCAAAGGGTAAAGGTTTAGAGGTAGTATCCAAGCAGACAAATGTTCGTGAGAGAGAATATTGCAAAACATAATTTGTGTCCTGAGGAGATTGTGTTTCTCTTTCTGAGGAACAAAACCCATTAGCTATTCTTAAAAGCAGTGCTTTTGCACCTTTCCACAAGACGTGGATATTGCTAAGCAAACGTTTGTCTTGGAACACATTTCTTTTTTTTTTTTTTTCTGCATACATTCCACTTTGTTTCAAGTTTTCTTGGCTGCTCATTTTATTTTATTGCTCATTTAGGGGCAACCATGAAGGGTGGGAAGACAATTGTGTAATTTTTCTTAGATGGGAAAATAAGTGTTGTCTAATAAAATCTATAGAAATAGCAGAACTCAGAATAAGAGCTGGGGGTAAGGCAGGCATAGATCGAGGGGGAACAATAAGGAGAGAAAGAGACATGCAGTGATAAGAGGAGTGTAAAGAGGAAAAAAAACCCCATTACCAGAATGTCTGATTGAAAAAATCAGTTTGTGCTTGTATCCTGTGACCTTACAGCACAAAGCAAGCTGTCTCTTTTGGCTGTTCTTGTTTTCAGGAACCATAGAGGCTTTTGGAGAAGACTAATGCAGTTTTGTGTGCAAAAGAAAATGTTGTGGTATCTCATCCCTGCTGAGAATTGGTGATGGTAGTGAGTTGTCAGGTTCCCTACTCCTGAATCTTCAGTGGCTTAGAATAAGTGTCCAGGGTGAAAGGACTGCATTGTCAGATTGCTTCAGTGTTTTGTGAGGAGCAGATTAGCTGTACATGCTTTTAATATACTTGCTTTCACCTGAAAATACAGTGATGGCTTTGCCTTGGATGAACGTGCCCTCTGGGTCGTGTTTAATTCTGCAGAGTTATACCCATAGATGTTTCCTTCCTCATGTAAAGCAGTTCATGTGAAATACTGTAGTGAGTTTTCAAGAGTATCAAGAACAGCCTTATGCAAAAAGCAGTCTCCAGGGCAGTTCCAGAATGCTCTTTTTCAGTTTAAATGAGGACTTTATGTTCTTTTCTAAAACAGAAGCAAAGGTATGTGTAATTGTATAGACAGCTTCTGTGAAATATATTTGCAAAGCAGCTTTTAATAGCCTTTGTTAACTGGCTCTTAAAACATCCTTGCTGGCTTGTGGAGATGTTTCAGACATCTAAAAGAATTTGCAAGACAATAGTTTGCTTTTTCAGCTATTTTCAATTATGATTAAGTTCATATTTGGGAAAGCTGGTGAGGTGATGCTCCTGTAAAACAAGTCCCAAGTGCCCTTGGCCTCCGGAGGCAGCAGCCAGGCAAAACCTTCCCAAACATTTGTAACTCTGGTTAGCCCTGACCAAAGCAACTCTGGTAAAGGGAAAGATGGGAATGTATTCCCAACTTCTGTTTGTTTGGAATTAGATTGCCTAACTAGTTATTTGGATCACCCATTTGTGGTGATTTTTTGTTTTTAATTAGCTACTTTGAGTAAAAATTACAGTACTGGATTAATGTCAGAGAGCAGCCATTTGAACATCCTGGAGTGTGTTTCCTTATCTTGTTATTTATTAGATGTTATAATTTATGCATCACCAATGTGACTGCTTTTTAAAAATTTTATTTGTGATGAGAAGTAGTCTGTGGTAAAATAGTTTTTATCTTCCCCCACTAGCTCAGCTGTTTTAACCATGCTTATGTTGAAGACTCTTCCCATTAATGCTGTTTATGTGGCATTCTTGGTTATATAGATGTTATATATGTGTATAAATAGATCTAAACTAGTTGTCAAAGGTTCAAAGAGACACCTTGTGTGGCATTTCACAGATGGGGCAGAGGAATATTGCTAAATCAGCAGTTGGGTTGTTTGGTTTTGATTATCATTCAGCTTAATGCTTTAATGGATTTGGTTTTGTAGCGTTTACCTATAGCCATGAGGTAAAAATAGGTCAGAAGTAAATATCTTTGTAAAGATTAAATATGCTGGGGGCATAGTGCCCTTGCAGTGATTTCAATGTGTAAATTATTTTGCAAGGAAAGCAGTAACTATCCTTATCAAGTCTGCTGATGATAACGAATTTCCCAGGAGAGCTGATCTGTGGCTATAATACACCAGGTACAGCATAGAGTAGCTGTAAAGCAGTATGATAAAAACATTACAATATTTTGTATTTTAAAGTGTATTTTGTGAAGTAACCAAACTTTGAGGCACCAGGAGTTCCTCAGACACCAGTGTGTGCAAGAGTCAAACGTGACAGGCTAATCCAGAGATCCTGGGAGTCATTTGATGAAGTGAGTGAGAATTTCTCTGCAGAAAATGAGTGTGTCATCACACTGGGCATTGCTGATGGATTTCATCAACACAAAGAGGTTCAGGAAAGGTTAATAGGAGTGTGTAATGTGGTGTAACACAAACTCTCAATTACTAAGGAGTTCTCTAATGTCAAGGTGAGGAGAAGTGTGCTGTTGTGACTCATCTTGCCATGCAGATCAAGAGGAAGTTAACAAAGTTGACTATGGTTTATTGAGCCAGGACATTGGAGGAATAAGCAAGAGAGCTTGTTCTCTTTGTAGTTCTGAGCTGTTGTGTGACATTGAGCACATCACTGAATTTAGGTATAGCCCAATATCCACTTCTGCATGGAGATATTGATAGGTACATGCTTTATAAAGTTTTTGAACCTCTGTGGATGAAAAACTTTACATCAGCTCTGAACTAAAATAATTTTGTTCAACAACAAAATTTAAAAGAAACCCTGTAGTTGTTTATTTTGTTAAAGTTGCTCCACTGAATGAATGCATTTTAGAGTCAGGAGGACCAGATAACAGCATAACAGTGGCACTCTAATAAAACCACCCCACCACAGGGTCAGTGTGATAACGGGAAGAAACAAAATCTTTTATGAATAAGAGATTCACAGATGAGTCTATCAGTGGAGTACACCATCTGTATTTGATATCTCTGCTGTGGCAGAGCCATCTGAGTACCCTTCTGCTCAGTGGAAAAGCTCAGACTCCCACTCTCATGCACATGTGATGCTGGAGAAGGCTTTTTATTTGGCATCCAATCGGGTTTATTCCAGCAGAGCACACAGGGTTAGTGACCCCTCAGCTCTAATGAAGCATTCAGAGGCTGTGCTGCATAATTTTAAATCTTCTACTGGGAATTGCTGTAGTGTGTCTCACATGCAGAAGGGATGTGTGCTGGTACAGTAGAGCACTGCAAGAGCTCGTGCCACACAAGCTTTGAACAGTCACTGGTTTTGTCCCATCAATTTGAATACGGATATTGTCTTATAAAATGCTGTGATAGATTTTCCAGATGTAGAGTAATCTATATCCTGTGTTTTGCTTCAAAAACATGAAGCCATGTTTTGCTATAATCCCTGCTCTCTGCATAGGTCCTTTAATTTCAACAGACCTGTTAATGGGGTAAGGCAGCAACTAATGGGACATTTTCAGTTTGCTCCACGTATATTGCAGGTTTTGGGTTCTATAAGTTAAAAAGCCCACAAAACCTAAACCTATATAAAATGTAAAGAGGAAGAGGTGTTTTTAAAACACCCTGAATAAATGACATTTTAAAAAAATTTTGTACAGTTGTGCTAAAAAAATTATGTAAAAAATCATTATACATTAAGAGGAGCAAAGAAAAATGAAGGGGCTTAATGTTAGATTGCAATGAAGAATAATTATTGAAAGAAAAAAGTATTTATGCATAGAAAAGTAATTTATTATCAACCTTGTGATCCCTACAATTTAAAAGAGCTTGATGTCAAAATTCAAGGCTACTTCAGTTAGGAAAGTCAACTTGAGTGATAAATTAATGGGTTTAGGGGTAAAGAATTAAGTCAGAACTGTGGCATATAAAGAAACTGCTTTAAGAGCTGCAAATTGTATCAGCTGTGAACTTTTTGCAGCCTTGCAGTCTTGTTCATTGATTACATCTTATTGTTGGGGCATCTCAAATATAGAATCAAAATAATTCTAATAAGTTTATTAACTCCTGTGGCCCTTCAGTCCAGCACTTCCTCTCTGAAGGGAGTAACTCATAGGATGCACGGCACAGGGAGTGAAGCAAGTCTAAACAGTCCAAGCACTGCACAGCACAGCCTTCCTACTGGGCCAGAGATATTAATTGAAATCAAAAGTTGGTGATTTAATCAAAAGTGTATGTTTCTGCAATCTCATTTTACATTTGCAGTGTTGAGGCCTGAACATCTGAAAGTCGTTTTTTGAAAACGGCACGGAGTAAACACACATTTTATTTTTTCGTGGAAACAATGGATAGATTGGATATTTGATCTGTCATTTGCATGCTGGTTCTGGTTTTTCATTATACAACATAAAATGTATATATGCACATATAGTTTCAACATGCCTGTGACAAAACCTCTCAGCCAGCAACGTTTGTGAGGTGTGTGCGCTACAGCTGCGAGTGCACCTCCGAGCCATATAACAGCTCCAAATACACAACGCGGAGAGATCACTTTTAAAGTATTATTGCAAGATTCCTGTTGAATTCCTTTCTTTAATCAGGATGGTAGTGGTATTTACTGGCTCTGAAAATCCCAGGGAGTGGGAAGAATTTTCATCATAAATGGGGGTAGTGTTCTGCAGATGTACAAAGCAACCAGAGCCTTGTCGAAAGACTGAGACTAAGGACTGTGTGCACACTTGTAAGTAACTTGAAATACTTTTGTATACAGCATAAAGGTGACTATCTTGATTTTGATAAGACTTGATAGATACAAATAGGAACACAAAGACCATATTTCTCTTTAGAATAAAAACAAGGAGAAAAAACTTCAAGCTGTAGCTGACAGTCTTGCTTCAAGAGTGGACTTCTTCTCCTGCCTTGGTCACTCAAACTCCATGGATTTTGCTGTGGTTTAGCTTTGTTTTGGTTTTGTTTGTTGGGGGGTTCTTGGTATTTTTTTATTAGCACTTTTTGGTTTGTGTGTGTTTGTATTGTCCTTTTAGTGCTAAGTATTTGGATTGCATTAAATACTTCTGGCCTGAGTTTTGTACAGACTACTTTTTAGTTTGTTATTTCTAGATGATCATTTATTAGGAAAAAACCCCCACACCTAAACCAGTGAAAAGCATTAAGAGTTCTGACAGTGAAATACTGTCTGTCTTTCCCCGGTGCTTATGTGAAATGATCTGGCAAAACAGATACTGAAGAAATAATGTATTTTTTGTGGGCTTTCTCAAATGATAAATGTTCTTGTCTCCCTGGAGAATTTCTTACCAAATGCTGATTTTTGCAAGCAGACAGAATCAGCATTTCAAGTATTTTTTTTTTATAATGCAGCAAATCAGAAGTTGTATCTGCTTCATCTTCTAGACAATTGGAAATTCAATTATCAAAAGAAAGTTCCAGCTATGACTAATATTTCATACTCTATGCAAGTCAGCTGTTTATAGCAAAGTTACAGCTGTTTCCTCTCCTTTTAATAACAAAACACATTTATTTTTGCCTATGTTACAAATGATGAGAATTATCAGTATCTCTTAATGAAGTAAATTTATGGAATATTGAAGAAAAACTGAGGAATGGATTTTTTCTTTTTTTTTTTATAAAGCTAAACAACAACTCTATCATCAGCTTCATCATTTTTACAGGGAAGGGGAATGGCAATTTACAGCATTGCTTGTATGAACACCTTCATAGTAGCAGCACAACAAGGTAGTTTGCAGGTCTGAGTATAAAGGTGAATCTTGCCCAAAAGCTTGGATTTTTCACCACTCGTTTTGCTTAACTGGAACAATAGTGCCGGGCTGCTTCGTCAAGATGACATCAAAATATAATAATTTCATTTAAAACCAAGTTCAAATCTATTTCAAAGGGACTGTGGCTTTGCTGTTTTAATTTATTTAAATGAAACCCAAATTTAATATGAAAAAATTCAGTGGTGGGGAAATGATGAGGTCCTGGAGGTCAGACAGCCTCTGCAGTGAAAGGAAGAGAATCCATTACTAACGACGGCCTTTGTTATGGTTTTATTGTGATTTTGTGTTTTTTTCATTATCTCGTGGGGTTCTGGTTTCTTGCATTGATAGTTGTCATAAAATCAGAGGTTTTCTAGATGGAATCCAAATCCCCAGCATCCTGCAGAGTGAGCACTGAGAACAAGGGCACAGACACACCCAGGTTAGGCTGGCACCTCTCCCCTCCAGGCACAAGGAGAGTAAAAACAGCTGGAAGCTTCTCCCAGCCACATAATTTTCCTGTTTCAGAACCTTCCAGTGATGGCTGAAAAAATGATAGAAGTGTTTTCTTAAGACAATGAAACTCTGAATATGAAATACATGTTACATAAACCTCTTGGGTGCCAGGGTCTTGCAGACCAAGTAAGCTCTCCTAGTTCTGTTGCAAACGTCCTTGAAGGTTTCCAAAAATTGAGTAGACATACACCATGCAAGATGTGGGTTTTTTTCAACTAGATCTTAAATAACATCTTCTGTTTTTTCTAATTTATTCCTTTGTGTTGGAACTTTGGTATTTGAATGATGAAAAATGAGTTTATTTACTGTGAACTGGCATAATTATAAAATCAGAAATTACGAGTTAAGAAATCATTCACATCTATTTTGAGTGCAAGTTATTTTTAATTTTCGAAAGCACCAGTTACTCAAAATGGAGAAGTGTGGCTTTTTAATAAGCTTTCACAAGAGCCTGATAGACCATGTGGTAGGATTTTGTGTGCCTAGAAAACGCTGTGGATTTCAACAGTACTGTTCAGTTTTCAGGCGAACGCAGTGAGTAATTGCCTGGCTTTCTTCACTTGATGGCAAAGCTTAAATCAATAAATCTGATGACCTGAAAGCTGTCTCTTCAAGTGATGCATTTTAGAATACTTTCTAAGAACTCAAAGGTCAAGTCTAAAGGAAACATTTTTATCAGAAGGTGATATGTTGAACATGATCTGTGCAGCTGGAAATAAGTGATTCAAATTTGTACTTGATTTGTTTTAAATTCTCCAAGGCTTCAAATCCTGTGGGATGTGGACAGACTTTGACATCATTCATTAACTGTCAGTGTTTTCAATTTACTGATCATTTACAGCATTTTATTGCAGTATTTGTTACAACAACATTCACCTCTCTTGTCTACTGTGTTCTTATATTTTCTCCAGTAAATAAAGAAGAAAAATGTACTTTCTTATTTTAGAAAAATCACTTTTATCTCTAGTGATGACATAAATGGACTACAAGGGTTGAAAGCAGACCTCTGTTGATGGTATCTAAGTGCAGATCAAAGAGGGGGAAAAAACCCAAATCTCCCCTCCTGCCTCGAGGGAGCAAAATGCAAGTGATCTGTTTGAGGTTTCTTAGGTTGCTAGATTGATATTAAGGTCTCAGTTTAGAGATTCATAACAGGAAATAAGGTGGAAAAATGAAATTATTGCTGAAATTACATATATTAAAAAAAATATTGCCCTAAATGTTTACTGAGAACTTTGTATTTTTAACTTTGTTTTAAAGTTGTCTGCATATTATGTTTTATCAACTATTGTTTCATTATCAAAACATTCACACTAGTTTCTACAGAGAATGTAAAGTTTTAAGGAAGTCCAAAGTGTCATTCTATCTTGAAAATCAGTTTCGTTGGGGGAAATGGGTACAACATGTGCAGGCATTCTCTTAACAAAAGAGTCCTTTCTTGCATCACCTGCCAGGACATAACTGGTCCTGACTTATTCACTGATTTGAACATTTTAATGTTCATCCAGGTGCTATGAACCACTGTTTTTGATCACCATATTCTTCAGTCTCTCTGGAGTTATATAAGAATCATCATTCTGCAGTCAAATTTTAATGATAAATCTTTTTAATAATACCATTTCATTTTATTGAGTCAAATGCTGTGGGATGTCCCAAGAGTCTGCTGTAGAGCTTTGGGAGATATTTTTGGCACACACGGCTAAAACTGGCAGGAGGCAACTGTGCCTTTCTGCTCCCTCACAGTGTCATGGAGGTGCAGGTTTGTGAAAAGGTGAAGGGTTTGGTGATGGGCAGTGATGAGTTCAACACAACTGTGCATGTTTTAGAGAAAGAGAAGCAAACAATAATCAGGGTGAAAGCCAACAGTTCTTAGAGTACAGGCTGTAGTGGAATAACGTGGGAAAGAAGACTGTTCTCAGCATTAAATTCTTTTTAATAATTAATTCTTACAAGCTTCCTTGTAAGCACTGATAAAGAAAAAAGTATTGATATGCAGAAAATGGAGGATAAAATTTGTTTTGAATATATTTTTAGTGCTTAGGCATTCTGAGAGATATTCCCATTGTGAAACGGGGTAATGCCCATCCATATTGGATAAAGGATGCTTTGATGCTTGTGTTTGGATGAAGGCTTGTGTTCATGTGGTTTGCTTAGGCTTTTCTTTGCATGAAAAGTTAAGCATGTCTAGATAAGCTTGTGGTATAAGTATTCCTAATGTAAGCATTGGATAAAGCTTGTGAAATAGGCATCTACAGGAAGTTCAGCTGGGGAGGAGGAGGAGGAGGAGGATTCTAGGTTGCTAAGGCACAGGGATTGCCAGTCATATCACTGTTTTTACATGATTTTTGGAGGAGATACAAGGATTTTTTGATACTTTTTTTGGCTCTTGTTTAGTTGTGGGGAAGAGTAACTTAAACATTGTGAAGGGGAGTTATCGTTTTCCTACAGTGCATGAGATAAATATTTTTATTATTTTTTTAAATGAAGTTCTGGTTCTAATCCAGTTGTTCTCTCCCCATGACAGCATCTTGGCACAAAGCAGCCTGCTGTCACACAAATAAACATCAAATAAATGAAGAATGTCAGCAAAAGCGTAATATAAAACGAATAATTAGTTGTCAAAATTTCTGCTGGTTCCCTGTGAGTAACTTTTCCCTATTTTTTTTTCTTCTTCCAGAAATACAAAGAATATGAGAAGGATGTTGCAATAGAGGAAATTGATGGCCTTCAGCTTGTGAAAAAGTTAGCAAAGAATATGGAAGAAATGTTTCATAAGAAGTCTGAAGCCGTACGGGTAAGCAGCAGATCAATCTGCTGTGTCCTCCTATGATGTAAAACTAAATATATAGTTTAGGATCTGCTCTGAAGGGTGTACCAGCAATTGAAGGTGCTGAAGTGGAAATGCTAAAGCATTCAGAAGTATTTTAGGATCACTGTTCAAGAGAATAGATTTAAATTATTTATACCATCAATAGATAAATGTAAGAATGTGCAATGAGATTTGGACTACCAATTTCCAATAGGAGTTTGTTAAAGTATCACTTGTGTGCAGTAAAACCTAACTGGATATGGTTGTGAGCTAAAATGTTAGATTTTAAAATATCCAACCAAAGCAGACTTAATTTCACGGCTCAATATTATAAAAACAGTATTGCAGGGAAATGTCTGAGTTCAATAACTCTCCTTTAGTCCAGAAGAAGATGCAAACACTTCAAATGGGACTAAATCCAAAATTCCTTTAATTGTGGTAAGTTCTACGTCACTTTTCAGGCAGCTTATTAATGATCATTAAGTAATTACATAGCTCCCTGTACATCTGCAAGTTCTTGTTTTTTTTGTTTGGATTCTTTTTTTGTTTGTTTGTTTTTTTGGTTTTTTTCAATCTCCACTCTGATCCTCCTTTTGTAGTAGCTTTGCTGTCTATTAGATTTACCAAAAAGCCAAGAAAAAGTTTGGGATTTTATGTTTTATTATATCAGATAGGAGTTTGTTGGAGCATGTGTGTTCTAAAGAATAACAAAACTTCCTGTTGTAGTTTTCCTTTTGCATTATTCTTTGCTAGAAAGTGAGGTGACTGCCTGGAACAGTAGTTCCTGTTGCATCACCTCTGTCAGCAAGCTCACAGGACATTATGGTGATGCTATTTACCATCAGCTGCTCTGTTTTAGCCAGACTTGTCTGCTCAATTGAGTTGAGGCCCTTTGTGTCTCCACTTTAGAGATGGAGGCATCACCCAAGGACGGGAATTCCATTTGTGTAACTCAGGATACAATTTCGCCCTCAGCCTTGGATTATTTGTTGTGGTGCAAAAGGGAGGAAAGCATTTGGCTGCATTTTAGAGGTTGAATTTTCTGGCCTGGCAGTGAAGTAAAACATATTTCAGCTTGTAAAACTGAGCACACTTGGCAGGGAAGCAGAGAAAGACAATAAACATGGAACCCCGCAATGCTATTTTTACAGTGTGTTTTTTAGAGGAAAAACTACGCTTTAATATGTGTGCAACAGCTTCCAGAAGCCTGAAGAATATTGACTTGGGGAAGGGGGAGGACTCTTTTCCTTGTTTCTTAGCAGAGAAAACTGCTCCCCTGAGATCATAATGTGAGCACAACATTCTTGGAGCAGCACTTGCTTGGAGTGAGAGGTGACCAGCGAGCTGCACACTTGGCTGGTGAGGGAATAGAATTCCATCAGTGAGGAGGGCTGGTGGGGAAGAGCAGTTTGTGTCTCAATTAAAGCTTCATAACAAATGTTTAGAACAGGTTTGGTCTCTTCATACAGATGGTGTTTTTATCTAAGAGGGAAAAAAAAATAGGATCAATATAGACCACCATGCTCTGAGTGAAAACGAGCCCAAATTCTGTGAAGTTAAACCATGCGTGTAATATTGAGTGAATGGATTTTAGTGCCGGAAAAAGTGACTGAAATCCAGAGCCTTCTTTGGAAGGTTTCCATCTTTGGAAAGGAAGCTAAAAGCATGGTTTGAACAGTGTTACTTCTCTTAAGAAATGATTTGTTTAGTGTACTTTCCAAAGAAGTTATTAATTTTTACATAATTATATAAATTGGTCCTTCTTGATGCTAGAGATATAACGAGTGACCTGTTCTGGTAGTAAGCAGTGCTTAGTAATTTCCATCCTGAGAAGGACAAAATCCTTTGGTACAATGCAGGTTTTGCCTAAACCTGTTTTGCATGCATTTGCTTTTGTCATCCTTGGTACATCACAATTAATTTTGCTGTCATATCTGAGGAGGTGAGATGGGATTAAAAAACTCCTATGGATTTAAAACCTCTGTTCCATCCCAATACTGGATCATATTGTCTCTAAAATACTCAAATTTTGACATAAGCTTTTGATGGAAACTTGCAAGAGCACTGAAATGTAAAATTCAGAGTAATATGTCAGATATATTGGTGGTGATATTGGAGGAAGTACTAAATGAAGAATACCTTACAAAAGATGCCTTAGCCTTAGAAATAATGGGGACATGATTGTGAGGGTTCAAATCCAAGGACTCAGAAAATGTGTTCCAATATTAGCCCAAATTGTTACTCTGCGCCACTCATTGAATTGGCTTCAAGTAGACACCAAAATCCATGGTTGATTAAAATGTTTTATGCTAAAGCATTTTGGGTTAAACATGTTTCTTCTGGTTCTAGCAGATGTAGCACCCGGAAACTGTTCAGAAAATCATAGTACATAAAGTGTTTGATTTGTAGAAAAGGTCAAGCAGAAAGACCTGGAATATAAAAATAGGCTGGCTTGGATAGGCCTCAGGTTTTGTCTTTGTTGTTTTTTTTTTTTTTTTTGGTTTTTTTTTTTTTTTGGGGGGGGGGGTTTTTTTTTTTTTTGGGGGTTTTTTTTGTTTTTTTTTTTTTTTTTTTTTTTTTTTTTTTTTTTGATTTTTTTTTTTTTTTTTTTTTTTTTTTTTAATTGTAGTTTTGCTTGATGCTTTCAAACATATGAACTTATTTGAAGCTACTAATCACATCTGAACTCTCCTCCCTTCTCCCCCTTAATATTCTGGATTAATTTTTATCTTTCTGTCTCATCGCTTTTCATAGTGATTAGTTGGTTCAGTGTGATTTTTATCATATTCATCCCCTGTTTGAATTACCCTTCAGTATGCAATTATCCTATCACAGAATGTCCTATTTTTGTTCTGTCAGATACATAAGATAAATGGAAAACTGAAAGTACTAAACCAATTATATAACCTTTTGTCATCTACTTACTGATGGAAACCCTTGCAAGCAACATTTACTTCTCCCTTCCTTCTCCCCCGTGTTCACTATTTACCTTGGGTTTATGTCAGTTCAGGATATTCCTGTTAACCTTTTCCTTCCTAATGCTGCCCTGCTTGATGGAATTTCAGGCAGGCAACTGTGTATTTTATTTTGAAGTCTTTGTGACATGAATTAAGTTAAAATCCCTGAGCAGTGATTTTGATTCAACACCGCTGATGTTTTGTTTCTACCTGTGACATAGCGAAATATATCCATCTAAAGACTGTGGTGCTTGAGATGGGAGAAACCTTACTGCCCATAAGGTGACAGACATGGAAGAATTTCCTGCACTGTTCAGTAGTTGTTTTAATTTTACGGCCAAACACAAATAATCCCTTTGAGACCCTTGTGTAGTCTGCTGTCACTTGTGGTATCGCTGCACTTGTTTTTCCTGGACTTTTAGTGATTTCACTCATTGGTAGTTTGCTTGCTCAGTATTAAAGTTACCTGTGATTTTTTAAAATACCAGTTTTAGAAGGTTTTATGATACTTTAGTGACTCTACTGATTTGAAACAACAGGAATGAAGCGCTGTGACATAATGCTCAGTAACAAATGACTACGGCAACAAACTTGAGAGTGAAAAAGCGGTGGAGTTAAAATTGTGCATTTGGTGCTTTTACTTTACCCTGTTATTGACATAATGGGAAAAAATCAAAGGTGGCTAGAGGGAAGTGAAAAAGAAAGCAAAATGAAATATAACAAAGTTATTGGGGAATATTCATAAAGCTATTATTATAACTTTAGCTTTGCACTAAAATTTTGATTTTCATTAATATTTCTTTGCAAATAAAGAGATGTTATAAAAATGATTGTTGATTCACTGGTAAGATGGCAAATCAAGTGTTAAGGATGGTTTTTCTTTAAGGCAACTACCCTTACTGCAGAGGAAAATGCAAATAAGAGGCTTCTTTTTATTAACTTTTCCTACTATAGCTACCTGGTGTTCATTGTGAAGCTGATTCTCATTATAACTGTACTGTGAAAAGTAATTGCTGTTGTACAGTAATTCAATTTCAGTGCATTCATGCATCAGTAAACCAGTGGGGTTTATCTAGAGAAACCTGGGACTCTAAAGCTTTTTATCATGAAATTCCACATGCAGACAAATGTTCTTCCGAGGAGTAGAATATCAGCATTTACATTTTACAAACATTTGCCATGAAGAGAAATGGATTTTTTTCCACTGATGATTTTTACACCAGGCTTTAAGCCTTTTCCTGATACTATTAAGATGACACTGTTTATGCACAGTTAAAGTAATGTATGTGTTTGAAATGTTTGTGCTTAGCCATATGCACGCGTGGTGGCACATTTTAGTATGCAGATGGATGTTTGTGTGGGTGCCGATCTTTACATGTGCATTTTGGGGTTTAGATGTGCAATATCAACAGATGCAATTTACTGTTGTTTTTTGCATGTATGTGTACATATATACGTAAGCAAAGCATTAAGCAATGTGTACTGCATTCAGATATTTCCAAGCAAATACTGGTAAATTGGTGTCCTGGTCAATAAATTAATTTTTATTACAAGTGATGTGTTAGTGAGTGCAAAATGAACTTGATTTGATGAACACAGAGATCATGGCAAGTAATCCAAAGCTGAGAGTGAAAGTTCCTGAAGAGAGGAATTTTCTTTATTCAGAGCACTACAGAATATTTCCACAGAGTGTATGAAAGCTCAGCAAAAAATTCATACTGAATGCTCTGGTCAATAATTGTAGCTTTTATTTACAAACCACCTCCAAGTACTTTATTGTTTCCTTGAGTGTACTTGGAATTTAACTCATTTTTCATGTGTAACTTAGTGGTAAGGTCATCCCCATTCGAGGTAACAGTGAGGAATATTTCAGGTGAATTTTGAACTGATTTTTTTTTTGGAGACTGTTTGAAATGTGTGCTGGCTTGAATGCCGACTGTGTGTTTTATTGCACTGTATTTTCATTCTGATTTTCTATCACTTTGATCAAGGCTAGGTTGGGAATGGCATTCTTGAAAAGGGAAGCAAACAATAATTCATATTTTATATTCATATAATAGACTAGAAATAGATCTTAAATGTCAAAACTTATTACTTTTCTAGGCTCACTATTTCAAATATAGAATAAACTAAGTTCCTTCATTCAGCTAATTTGCATCTGCAGAATTAGAAGGAAAATGAATATCAATGTGCACTCTTTACAACTGCAGCTCAATGGGGGCTGTACTGACCCCTGATTTTTTTTTTACATACATATAGTAAGAAAGGGGGTTTTTATCAGCAGATGGAAATGAAAACAAAAGAACCTCAACATGAAGTTTATAAAATTACTGAGGGAAAAATTATAAATGGCTGTGGGTGGAAGGAAATTATGGTGAATCAACCCAGTATCACTATAAATAGTTTTAACTGACAGAATAAAGACAATGAATAAAGGAGAGATGGCTACAGTTGTGTTAATTACTGCTAACAAATTAAAGGTTTTCAGCAATATTTTTGTATTCACATTTAGTATTTTAACTGTAATTGTTGCTAGTTAATTTTGGTGTCATTTAAACTTGCTCATAGTTTTACTTGTCTCCTTTGTGTGTCAGTAATAAATTTGTGTTCTTGAAAGCATGAAGAGCTTTATTATTAATTTTTTTGCAAATTAGAATACATTGGAAAATGAAAAGCTGGCTATCAATCCACTGACAGTGGAGTATTCAATAGCATAATACATAACCTTGATAGTCATAATTTGGAGAATATTTAAAGGCACAGTAAATATTTTTCCTCTTTATTGCTATTGGGCTTGAAGATTGCTTTTGGTAAATGTGCAGGGTATTCAGGAAATGTAGGATTGGCAAACCTATTCTAGTGCAGATCAACTAAATCCCACATTGCTGCTTTGCTTTTTAGTTCTTTGAGTTTGCCAAGAAATTTGTGTATTTATAAACAGATACTGCTATGAGTTCTGAAAGGGGGGGAAAAAAGTCTATTTTTGTTGGAGTGTGGGTGGGCTTCTTTTCTCCTTAACCTTCATTCCCATCCCATAGCTGTGGAGTGAGAGCTCAGACTGTCCTCAGGTGCATTTGCTGCTACACAAGAGGAGTGAATGAAAAAGGCACAATCAGTTTATCTCACACCCGCCCTATGTGAGCAATGGAATAAATATGGAATGGACAGGTTTAGTGGAAGTTGTTTTTTCTGTATGTAGACCTCTCTGGATCACAGCAGGAAGCCTGAGTGCATTGATTAAATATTTAACTCTCACATGTCCTGAAGCCCAGGTTAGCTGAGTTGTCAGGCAGCTGTTCTTTAAACAGGTACTGGTAGGGGGGAAGAGGTGAAACATGGAAAAACTCAGTGGGAGAGAATGAAAAGAAAACCAGTGAAAACTTCAGGGAGATGTTTCAGGGGATATGTATTTGTCAGGATTTCCAGGGAGTCGTGTACAGGATGTGCAGCATCCAGGAACTCCTGCTCCCAGCTGCAGTTCTGGGACTCTGCTACAGCTCTGCAAATGTGGAGCTTTCATTGTCTTGGTACAGTTTGAAATAAATATCTACAAAAAGTAAAGCAAATTGAACCATCTTTGGATATTGTCTGTCTTTTAAACCCTGGCATGTTTGTATGCTAAGAGAAAAGAAAGAGTCCATGGTCTAGTCAGTCTTTGGAAATTTAGTGAATTTCATTAAGTTTGAATTTAGAAAAAAGTACTCATAAGATAAAAAGGAGGGAAATTAAGGCTTGTAGAGAAAACTTCAAAGCATTTGCTGCTGGAGACAATTATGATGGTCTCAACTCCAGTGGCAAGAAAAGAAGTAAAAAGTATTTAAAGATAGTGCATTCAACTATAGAGCATTTATCTGAAAATACAGCGAGGAAATCCAGGCACTTCACAGATTAGTTCTTGTATTAGACTTCATTGCACGAGTACATAACATTCAGTCTTTGCAATCAACATAAAATAGTTTTGTAGACAGCAGTAACAAAACAGTAAAGTAGTTTTGGAAGAATGAAGTGGGATAAATCAGCCTCATTTATTCTTCTTTCTTATCAGAGTTTTAGGGTATTAGCATATTTTAGTATTTTATATTACCATCAATTATTTTAACAAAATTAGTCATTTTGTTCAACTTTCTGTTCAATGTGGGATTTAAACTACTCACTTCAAATAGTAATGTTTTAATTAAAACTTAATTTCACTTGCACAACTGTCATCTTCTCAATTTTCAATTATAATTCTGATCTCATACTGTAAATATGCATCATTGAATCAATTTATTGGAATTATAAAAATAAATCCTGGTACTTTTATGTCATAAAGAAATGATAGATGTTCAGTGTCATATCAATTTTAGAGGTTATTAATACCTATTTTTAATTGGTTATAAATATTCTCTTGAGACGGTGCACCATACCTTGCTGTTCATGTAACATTAACCTGTTTTCTGAAACCTTGTGTTCATATGATTTAATGCTTAGATAATAAAAGAGGTCTCTTCCTTTAGAGAATGCTCAGCCTGCATCCATGCAGGGCGAGTTTCCAAGCTGCTGCCTCCTTTTTCCATTCCATGAATGATGCCAACCTCCTCTGCTCCGTCTGCGGAGCGTGAGGGAGCACCGGGAGCAGCAGCGAGGAGGAGCTCGTTAATAGCTTTCTTGGAGGGATTTAATGAATGGTCATTTATCAATATTTTGAGGAGGAGAGAGACTATCATCTCTGTGTGATTCTTCATTTCGAAGCGCTCAGAAGTATTTCAGTGAAAAGAGGTGTAAAGAGAATTCATTACGGTTTTTTACAAGCGTTAACCCTTACCTCTGCTCTGTGACGGAGGCTCCAGCGGGGACAGTGCTGGGTCAGGTGTGGTGGCTCAGCCTGACCTGCCACGGGAGCACTATTGAAGAGAAGAGCCTCCTACACAGATAACTGAGGGCAAACACCCCATTTATCCTCTTCACTCCCACTTTTCTTGAGTGTGACTCTAGTGTAATTAGGTAGGAAGAGGCCTGCTTAATTTAAAATACTTCTATCTTAGTTCATTTGTTATGTCTCTAACAGCTGATTACGTATTCCAAACATGCCCAGCACTGGTCAGCGCCTTTCCTTTCTCTCTCACCTTTTTCATTTCTAACACCTATTACTTTATAAGTTATTCTGCCTCATCTTTTTTTCTCTGGACTCCACAGTTTCTTTTATCTTCTAATTTGAATAGAATTATACTTTATAGGTAAGCCCACCGTGCTGCTTCTCCCAGCTGAACAGTTTCTGTAAGACTGGAGAACAGCACAGACTCTTGCAGTGTGCTTTTTAAGCTCACAGGGCTCTCCGATCATTCCAGGGAGCTGCTGACAAGGGTGGGGGTGAAGAAACTCTTCCCAGCAGCACTGAATTTCAGGTGGTCACAATTTCTGCTGGAGTTAAATCAGAACATCTGAATTATCACTACTGCTGACATGTGAAACTGTTTTGGGAGACAAAAGTAGACCAACAGTGAGATGAGATGCTTCCTTTTTTTTCCCCCTTATTTGAGAGTGAGTTAACCAAACATTTAGTTATTATTCCTGTTTTGAACCATATTTTAACAGCTGTCTGAAATACAACTGCAGTAAAGCATCAGATTTGATGCTGTAACTAGAGTTACAAAGGTTCAAAACTCATCTTCCTTTTGATGAATACCAAGAAAAAGGCTCAAGTTCTGTTTGCCAGCATCAGACTTCTGGATTGTCCTAGCCTGTACTTTGATGTGCTCACAAGTTGGCAGTGGCTCTTGAAGAAGTCTCCCTTCTGCCTCCCACAGGTTCTTGCTCACCTCTCCTTTTCCTTTACTTTTGCGCCACTGAGCTGTGGCAAATCTGTGCAGAATGGTCTGAGAATTTTAAGACTGAAGAATTACCCAGTGCAGAAACACCAAAACAAAAAGCTGAGAGAGGCTTTCTTTCCCTTGGATTAATTAGGATCTTGTTCATTGCATGAAATGAAAAAGACTTGTAACAGTAGAGCCCAGGAAGGAGATGGGAGACAGGAATTAGATGATATGGTGAACACTGCTGTTTTTTATTTTCTCACAGGAGAGGAGGTGGTGACTTTAGAACTATATTGAACCTTCTTGCCATTTGGATGATTTTTAAACTCTGGTGACTTCAGCAGATTAGAGAAATTGTCTAATTGCTTGTAAGTCACTTCAGGTCTGACATTGTGTGTGGTCACTGGGCTCGATGTGCTTTGCTGTTTCATGCTGTGCTAGAGGGCGAGAATCTCCTCCCCTGTTTGCAGGTGATCAGTTCCTTGTGTAGGGTAGCTGCAGAAAGCTGAGCTCCTAGCTCAAACTGTAGGTGTCTGAGCAAAAGTGTTTCAAATCAATAGCCTGAATCTCTAGAGCTTCGGTAAAGCATAAACAAGACTTAAACTTTCATTTTCTGAAGGAATAAGGCAAAGTAGCTCACACATGGCACATGTTGATTGACAGATTTGAGATTTTGCTGAAGAAAAGGACAACATGCCAGGAGCACCATAAACCCACTGCAGCCCGAGTCTCACAGTGCTCAAATTCTGCTGGTACCTTAGTTGGTGGCACTGGAGATCAGCCAGCTTTAGGGGCTGATAGGAGGGATGGAAAGAATCTTACTAAAAAACAGTCTTGCTGTTGATTGATTTTACTGATTTATCAAATTATGCTTAAAATTAAAAAGTTAATGAATTTCAAATTACTTCCAAAGATGTAATTGAATGTGAGGTTTCACAAAAATGCCCAGGCAATGCTTTCCATGTACACAGCCAAAAGCATCCTGGTACATTTCTGTGTTGTAGAGTTAGGATTTGTGGCAGCAACAGCTGAGACTCACAGCTCTGGCAAGAACTGCAGCCCGCCTGGGTGAGAGCAGGTGCAGAGCCTGACACCTGGGCTGGAGTTTGCTGTTCTGTTTTGAGGAGACACAAAGTTAAAAATTGCTGGGTGAGGGGAGCAGAAGTGTGAACTTTGATTCTGTGGTATTTTACGTTTGGAAGGAGGAATATTGTGTAGCTCATGTTGTTCTAATCACTGTGTCATTGGATGCTGGGGCCACGGTAGGAACAAGTGTAGTCATTATTTCAGGAGCACCTTGATTGGAATGCCATATAAATATGCCACATCACCTTTGGTATATGTTTTAACATTAGTTGCAGTGAAGGGAACAAACAATAAATTATAGAGAACACTTTTTAATTTCTTTTACCTCCATATAAATAGATACAGAGCCATGTATTCTTGGCCCAAATGCATTTCTCTGCCATTTAAGCTAGCGCAGCATATCTTGGATGATTGCTTCTGACCGTGCTGTGCAAGTACTCCAGGAGGACAAATTGCTTGACTAAATCATAACAAAAAAGGTGTTTCATGTAAGAAATAAACAGTTCCAAACTAATACTATAAATTGAAATTTTATTGATTAGCCTGCTGGTTTTTTTTTAATAAAGTTTAAATTACAGTAATCATTGTGACACAAAGCACTATAAAAATGCTACATTATAGAAAAATCTTGTGCCCTGTGTTGTCTATGGGTCGTTGAAGAGCAATGGAAATAGTTTATGCAAGCAAAAAGGAAAGAACTCCTCTGTACTCGTGAGTCTTTGTTTTAAAAAGAAGCTGGAACTGGAGAAGCAGGGTGTGCTGCAGCAAAAGGCACAAGCTGTGTGCAAAAAAAGAGTCAGGGAGCATTTAGAGATTTCCTGCAGCTTCACATCACCCTTGCCAGGTGTATAATAACATGGACTATACACCACAGCCTCCCCAGAAGGATTACAGGACAATTTCTATACATCAGAAAAAAATTTGGGGATGTCTCAGGTTAATTCTTTCATTCTTAAGTGTGAGGATAAGAGATGGTTTAAAACCACTGTGACTGGTAAACCTTTGGCACAGGTAGGGAGCAGCATAAGGGAAAACCCTTGGTAAATATCTTTATTTTCTAGCTAGTAACTCAGTTTCTTTCATCAGTGAAGTTTCTAGTTTTGATACCCTTTGGGGCTAGCACAGTGCAGGAATTTTCTCCTTTTTACCACACTGGGCAGGCTAGAATAACATCTGTAAATAAAAAAGATTGGCTTGTGTTATATTTTTCCATTATATTGAAAAAACTGAGTTTTGTCATGATAAAATCATACTTTTATCACTCCTTTCCCATAACTTGTAGCGAGATGGTAATTTAACACTTTGTAAATGTGCCAGTAAATTAGTAATTCTTGAGTCATTAATTTTTCATTTATCTTAATTGTGTTACATCTATGGATATTTATGGAGTTTCACTTTTTTACACTTGAAAAATGTTACTATGGTGTTATTTTTGAAATGGGTTTAAGAAAATGAAATTATTTTAATGCAAATATTTTTGACATATAAAAATGTAAATTTTGCCTTGGTTTGTGAATTAAGCAATTTTCATTTAAATGTCACTATAAATCGTTTTAGAAATAGGAATAGTTATTTTCCTTTTGCTTTTAGATAACTCCATGCTCATGATTTAGAAATTAAATCCCTAACCCCTTGATCTTTAGTTTTGACTGAAGTTCAATAAGGAATTGGATAAATTCATAAAAGATGAGTCCATAGGTGGCTAATTAATATACCAATCGACAACCTTTAAATCAGGAAGCCTATAAAACACTGATTGCCATAAGCTGAAATTGTTTACTGAGAAAACAGCCAAAGGCTTTCGTCCTGTTTCTGAAGTTCTTTTCTCCAGCACACGCTGCTGGAGAGAAGCTGGGAGCTCTCCTGTGCGCCTCTGTGCTGCCACTCATTGCTGAGATTCTGTTAACAACGCGAAGAGTTGAGCTTAAACAGTTATTAAATGAATTCCCTGTTTTTGAAAGACCAGGGAGTTTCAGCTTATGACACAGTTCTTTGGGTGTTGCTATATTCTTACCTACAAAAATGAGATTTTATTTGAAAAAATGCTGCATGTTTCTGGGGTTTTCTTCTCCTTATCTATCACATGGTTTTCTGAGCTCGAAGAACCATGAGGGTGGCACTGGCCGGGCTGCTTTGTGCAAACCCAAAGCAATGCTCAGGAGAAACTCAGACCATTGCATGAGAAAAGTGAAATAAAAGTCCCTCAGAAATAGATCAACACAACCCCAAAAAATAATAAAAAATAAATTAACAAAACCCCAGAGAGATGCCTTGGGTTTAAAACAGTCTGAGGTCTTCAGGGTTTTTTTCCTGTCTTCTCTCTGGACATTGAAAGTTAAGTTTGCTACACGTGAATATTGATGGAAGTGAGCAGATAGAAAAGAGCTGCATTTTACTGTAGTAACAATCAAATATTGTTCATCTCTTTCAGCCACAGGCAGTATCCTGCATTCTGTTCCTGGCTGCAGGTGGCAGCTTTGAACTTTTCCCCAGTACCTCGTCCTCCATTGGAGGACACGATTAATTGGGAGAAATGCATTTTATTGCCTCATTTCTCTCCTGATGACTACAATGCAATATATCAAACAAACACTCCAATGAATGGTTTGCTGTTTTTCATGGCTAAGGAGAACATTTGTGTGGCTGGGAGCTGCAGCCAGTGGAGATTAGTTAATTATTGTAGGCAATTCCAAGTGACAGGGTGCACCAAAGGGATTATCAGTGCCTTGATAGACTTTTTGAAGCCAGGAGCTATTGTAACTCTTGCTTTTGGAGTTTCATTGAAATTATTTAATTACCTTGGTTCTTTCTTTTTTTCTTTTTTTAAAGCATATGTTCTAATTTACAAAAAACTGTAAAAATTCCTGATCACAGTTTTGTATCTTTTGTGCTGAACTCTGAGGCAATTAATTGCTTGTTCCATGCTGTATCAATACTGTCTGACACCTTCTTCACATATCCTGTGTGGTCTGGCTGCCTCCTTGCCAACGTTTGCTACTTTTAAAAGAATTTCTCCTGCTTTTCTAATATTTTATTAGACGTTTCAACTTCGCTTCTTGATTTTCTTCCCTCTGTATGTTCAAGCCTTTGTAAATTGTGTGTCCTTAATGATGGTTAAGTTTACTTTGCACTGCTGGTTACTCATCATGTGGTGTTTCACCTTGCATTCTACTCTGTTTGCCCACTGCCTTGCCCCTGAGAGATCTTTTAAACTACAGTGGTGGTTTTTTCCCTTTCACCCATAATTAAACAAATTATTTATCTTTGCTATCGGAAACCTAATGAAATCAGCATTGACCTGATTTCACCTTTCAACTGTACGTTTATCCATGTAATATCTCTTATTAGACTTAACATGTTCATTGTGAGCATATAAATAAAACACAAAGGGATTATTTTGTGATTACCCTGAGGTGAAATTCCAGGAAGATGTTTAATTTCTCTTGCCTGAGTGTGCAGTTTGCTAAAGAACCAATGGCTGCAAGCCCTTCTGGTGCTCACTGCTTTCAGTGCATGAGTTTGCAGGACAGGTACCTTTCCTTGGAGGAAACAAAGACAAGGGGAACTTTACAGCTGTCAATAACAGTGGAAGAGAGAAAAGGTCACAAGACACATTGTGGGTATAAATGAGTATTTATTTTGAAGGTAAGGGTTTGAAAACAAGACTTCTACTCTTTCAGAATGCTAGAAATGATGATTGGAATGAAACGAGTTAAATTAATCAATTGTAGCTAAAACTACTTGGATTTTCCATATTTCTTTTAAGAAATACTCAAGACTAAGGCGTAGTAGCTTGGTTTACTCTGGTAGAATTAACTTTTATATTTTGTCTATCCCCTAAGAGAGCCACCAAGAAATGTGCTATGATTCCAGCCTCTCCCCATGTCTAGAACCAGGTTACTGTAATTTCTTTTTGCACTCTATCAACACTCTATGAATATCAATTTTAAACATTAATAACTTAACAGTTGTGCTATCACATCTGAAAAGCCTTGGTACAGCAAGTCACTTATTATGAAGAAATATTAAGAATTGTTGTGTTGTAGGAACTGAAGGGAGAAGAGAGGAGTTTATTAGAATATCTTCAAAGATTAATTTGCTGATGACTGGATTTGAAGTCAGTTTTTGTCATGCAGGTATAAACCAGATTGAGTTTTGCAAGGCTTTTTTCTGTAGGTATATGGAATATGAGTGGAACAGGTGAAAAAATGAAGCTTTGTCATCATAATCCCTGGTGATACAGTCAGGTGATGGCACAGAAAAGGATGTGGTTTTATTACAATACCAGCAGAGAAACAGAGCATACTTTAAAAATGATTAAAAAGTATCATATAAAACAATAGCTTTTATATTACATGTCCTTAAAACATTTTTATGTACATATTATTGTGGCAATCTGTAGCCATACGTGTTTTTACTGTTAGTAGCTCGTTAGAGTGTGCCAGGTAAAGGAGAAACATTTTCTGCTGTAATTGCAAAATCGTGAAAGTCCAGCTGCCCCTGCTGAGGAGTCCCCGAGTTAAAGGGATACAGGATGTAGCCAACACAAACTCCAGGTTTTCTAAATGGCACAACTAAAACGTTTCCTCTAAAATGGCAGAGCTAAGACAAATGTAGAAGCCTTTCATGTATTATGCATGAGTGAGTGAAGTCTTGAATAGCTTCACTCCACAGCAGAGAAGATGAGAATCGTGGTCTAACGCAGAGCTTCCTGCCACAGAGACAAACTGATCTTGCAATGTTCTGATTGTGCTGTAGAGCAGGGCTCAGGAGGATGCTCAACGTTTCAGGTGTAAATACAATGTCGTTCCAGAATTCAGACACTTGGCATTTATAAGTAAACATAAACACTGTGCATTTCTTCCAGGAGAATTTAGTGCCAGTCCTGGGGCAGATGCTCCATGGGTGGATCCCGACACTTACCGTGCTCCCATATGAGATAAATCCACTCTGTTCATGCAAATCTTACAAGGCTGGGACCCTTGTGGGTGCTGATGTAGATGGCATACTTGATTTCTGGTTAATTTGAATTTGTTGAAGTGAAAAACGTTCAAAGCAGTTACAAGGAAAGAGAAACTCGCAGATGTTCACTGATTGCAATCCTGTAAAAGTTGGTTTAAAGCTCTGACGTAGAAAACGCCATCTATAAAATTTATTCAGATTTCTAAAAGTTGAAATAAATGGGTTTTTTCCCTTTATATCACAAAAAATGTCTTTTTTTTTTTTTTTTGTGTGTGTGTGTTATCATTACTGCTGGTATAAAGGAAAATATCTTAGACAGTAAATTTGGGTATTTTTCCTTTCAATCTACATGTTTGATGGCAAGAATAATTTAGTTTCAAAACCTGCTTAATCCCCTGCATTCAGTCTGTCACAGTTAACATATTGACTGAGCCATCCTGACTGCAATATGGACCTTTGTCCAGACAGAAATTATCAGCACCAGCAACTGATTTCACAGAGGGCTTGGATCAGCCTGCAGTGGCACATTTGAATTATTGTTAATGGGATTGAATTTAAGAAAGTGTTTTGCAGGAGAACTGTCTTCATTATCTGTTATAAATGTCTGTTATTTGTTTCCCCTTACTTGTGTTACAAAGCACTGAGGCTTTAAAAAGTGAAATGAGTAAATGCTATGGTGACTTTTGCTCCAGAAATTAATTGCACTGCAATCCAAAGTGGCTGAACATTTAATTTCAGACCAAAGTAAAAGAACATAAAATTAAATCCTGGACGAGATTTCATTCAGTCTGATTTCAGTATTAGCTTCTTATAATGCTTTTTGGGAGACAAACAAGTATAACCTACTGACATGAAAAGAGCCTATAAAATGTAATAAAGACACAAAGTGGTTAATATACTTTTTTATTGGGATAAGATTTCTTTTTGTTGCTGTATTTATTTTATTTCCATTTTTCCTTTAAAAAGGGCATTTTAAACTCAATATTTCCTCCTGTACAATTCTGCTTCTTTTGAAAATACAGCCTTCCTTTTCTAGTGGTTAATTTTCTTATACTTTTTATTTATGAAGAGTTGAGAATAGAAAAATTAAGTATGACTTTTAATCCTTTCTCTAAGTGCTGAAGTGTTAACTGCTGTAGTCTTCTGGTATTACATCACATATGGATTAGATGGTTAAAATAATTTTACTCTTTTTTGTGCAGTAGGCATAATAAAATTAAAATAACTAGGAAAATGAATAATTGTTTGAACTAGAATAAAAAAGAAAAATCTAAGTAAACACTTTTAATTGGTAATGTATTTCACTTGCCTGCTCTCACTTTTACATAGCTCCCAATATCTTTTCAAATGTTTTACATATAATCACATTTATGGTTAAAAGCTGTGAAATTGTTCCCCTTTCCCTCATTGGGGAATTCGAGTACTCTGAGCCAAAATTAGTGTTCAGGTCATTACAAAGACACTGCTGATATTGTATTTCATACTTAATGAATCTTTATTGGCATCTGGGTCTAACCTTGACTCTGCTTAGTGAATCATAACTTGGCAGTCTCTGAGTAGGTGCTCCACTGTCCTATCAAATTCCAGCACAGATAATTTGGTCTTTCCCAGCAATTTCATGACAACATGCAGCATTGTGATTTTTTAAAAATAATAATAATAGAAATAAACACAAAATAAAACTTACATTAGATTTAAACTTTGTAAATGTAATCTGATATGTTGTTAGTAAAGGTGATCTCATTTTTTGTAGTGTTCTGCTTAAACCAAGCTTCTCCATCTCATCATCCCTAACGATCTCAAGGTTTGGTATGAATCTCAGAGTTTTCAATTCATGAAATTATTTTTTGGGAGAAGAGTATTGAGAAATTCAAATGTCCTCTATGTGCAATAGCTGAAAAGGAGCTTGTTTCCATGTCTTAACTTTTAACATCTTAATGCAGATCTGGAGAGGTCCCCATCCCCTTTACGGGGTGTGGGAAACCCTTTCAGTGCCTCAGGTGTCTCAACCAGTGCTCTCTCCTGCAGCTGCTTCTCCTCCTTGCCCAGCAATGCTAGGTGGCACTTCCAGTAGTTCTGTTCTAATTCCTTTTCATCTCAAAATAGGTAGCACAAAAGAGAAAAAAGAAATTTGAAAAACGCTGGGATTCTGAATTGATAGGTAATAGAGAGCTAGGTCTGTTTTTAAAAGGCAAAAAACGCTGAAATAAATCCCATTTTTATGCAAGTAGAAACTCAGACAAGACATTTGCAATCCTAGAACACAGATTACTATTTTTTATCAGAGAATGTGTGTGTTTCTAGCAGCTGAGGTCAAATGATGGTGTGATGTAGTGACTGGCATCAGGAAATGTCATAAGCTTGCACTTGGTAGTGACCAAGGTCTCATGGTCTGGGCAAGGGCTGCAGCAGGAGCAGCCACCTGGCTCAGGTGTTCACCCTTCAGGCTGCATCACATCCCCTTTGAGACCCCCAAAGCTTTGCCCATGGTTTGGGAGCTGTGTTCAGGTTTATCCTGAGGCTTTTCCCCTCGCGCTTCCGGGTGTGATAAAGGCCCCTGTGAACTCTCTCATTTCTGTGTGAGCTCTTTGCCAAGACCAGAATTCACAGCACAGCTGCAACTTCGGCAGTGCAGGGTTCAGCTCTTAGGAAGGCAAAAATGGACTTAAAAAGCTCAGAGAAGAGAAGCAAAGGCAATGGCAGGTTTGAATGTCTTTGTAGCAAGAGGATTCCATGCATGTGAATTCCTCATTCTTGAGGAAAAGCGAGCTGAAGGTGGAAGTCAGGAACATCACAAATGGAGGGGAGGGTTGGAGAACGAGCAGCTGCTCTGTTTTCCAGTGCAATGCCTGAGGGAGGCTGCTCAGATCTTGTGAAGTCCCAGAGCTGCAGACTGGAAGCTTGGCAGGGCACCCCTGCAGCATTCTCATATATACTGGATGGTGACTTTGTGCTTCCTTGGATTTCTTCTTTTGGCCTCTTCTGAGACCAAATTCTGGTCTAGATGGGCTCTGTGCTCTGAATGCACCTGCTGTCAGGTGTAGGAAGGGAATTCCAGCCTAGCCCTGGAGTAGCTGGAACCTGAAAAGAACAGACTCAGCAGCTTCCTGGCAAGGAGGGATAGATTTCTGTGCAGAAGCTAATTAAAATAAACTGAAATATGAAAAAGTCAGTGCTCAACAATTTTTGTTTCAGGGAGAGTGTTTATTAAGATCAGCTCAAATCCAGAGTCCATCTATCCAAACAAGAGTATATGAATGCAGTTACCCAGGTCTTTGGCTGTCATGTTCAGAGGTCTCTCTCACTTGTAGGAGACATGGCCTTCTCTCCTTGCACAGACACACAAAAGCCTGACAAGTTTTTAATCTGGCTAATTTTTGAAAAACAGCTTTGTGCTTTTTGTTTCCCTTTGAAATCAAGCTCTATTTCTAAACCTGAGGGCCGTTTAATTTTCTTTAGTTTTGATGTATGTGCAGCTCCTGTACTGATAGTTTTGAGGGTTTATAAAGGACCATTTTTGTTTCCTCAGAAACTTGCCTTTGGCAAGAGACACTGTTGCTAAGTGGTCCCCAAGCAGTGTTTTGGGTCTTTTTCTCATTTTAGCAATTAATCTGAATTTTGCCATAGGGCATACCCAGTATTTCTGCTCGGTGGATGCTCCTCACAATTCAGAATATGTCATGATAGGTCCTGTGTGATACAGAAGGAAAAGGTTGAGAGCAAAAGATTTTGTGGGATGGAGGTGAAGTGTGGAGCACTGAAATCGAGAGAGAATATTTAAATGTCTCACTTAAACTGTCAGGCAAAGTAGATATGCAGTGAATGCATATGTTCTGAGAATATCAAATCTGCTCATGTGCTACCTTCAAAGAGATACTTTGAAATAGGAATTGCAGCTGAAATTAATTCTGTATGGCACTTTCCCTATCTTCTGGAATTGGCATCAAATTTGCCTCAGAACAAGACAAAAACTAGGCAGACACATAGAGAGCTTCTGGAAATGGTAAAATTCTCACTGGAGTTGTGGAACAGCAAAACTAGTAATAAGATTTGGTGTATTCTTTAATTTTAATACTTCTGTCTACTCTATCTGGAAGTCACTTAATTAAAAAAGAAAGAAAGGAACACCACCAAGGCGTTTATTAATTTTGGGGTAAGCTGTGTGAAATCTGTCAGTCTGAGTTCACCATATCCCTGAGATTCATTTTCTTTGGATTTGAAAATAAACCTTAAACCTCAAGGATGAAATGCCACTATGGCTCATTTCATTACTTCCAGCAGACAATAAACCAGCCCAGAATTAGCATTCCCCCCACAGCCCTGCCCCTTTCCCCAGTAGCCTTCCGTGGAGCCAGGCTTGTGAGCAGAGGTGTCTCCCATTTCTGTAGCTCTCTGGCTGGTTTAGCCCTCTTATGCCCAGGAAGGATCTACAGATCTTTGCACTCGCTCTCTGGCTGGTCCCTGGTAATTCCATGAATGCAAATGCAGAGATGTACCTGGGATATTAATCCTCCTGCATTTTAATAAGAAAGGCATGCTATTCCTAAACCTCCCTCCTCCCCAGAGCACTCTCTCTGCCACCTGAAGGTGCAACTTGTTTGATTTTGTTTTCCTCTCTCTGCGGTCGGGCTGTTGAAACAATAAGCTTTGTGTTTTTTCTCTCGGACTGAAGGACAAAATTAATTGGCTTTGAAGTTTCCAAATCTGTGTTTCTGAAGAAGAGATTTGCAGTGGGTGACTGCGAAAAGGAGCCTCTGTGGAAGCCAAAACGCTCTGGAACCAGAGCAGCGCTGGCTGGGTCAGACGCCTGCTCTAAAATCCTCTGTTAACACTTGACGCAAAATTGAAATTGGAATGATTTCCATGTCTCTGATGGAACTGGCTCCTCTCACTGCTGTTCAAGCATCTGTGCAGATGATGGTTTTGTCCTGGTATCTCTTAGAAAGTACTCTGGAATCTACGAGTATTTATTTGCTTATTACCATCTTGAGGAACCAAAATGAGCGAAGAAACTCCAACACCACTGAATTCTCCAAAAAGCCTTACCCGCAGTGTCTGTGCTCAGACAGCATGTGCTGGCTCCTTTGTGGCAGGAGCCGCCCAACTCTGGTGATACAGAAACCTCTGCTACACATCAGGCAAATTCCTTCCCTGTAACCCTACGTAAGTTGGGAACTTGTAAAAACCAAAGATTCGCAATAATTTTTGAGAAAGTGATATTAAGTTTGTCTTTCTTCAGTAAACTTTTAATCAGTAGGCAATAGGAGTAATGGGAAGGGACTCATTCTCTTGATCCCAGAGCTAGGGGGTTCTTGCTGGTGTGTTGTCTGGTGGTCCCAAACTTCGAAATCCTGATTTGCTAAAGGATAAATTTGAAATTCTTGAATGAATGTGTGTTGTAGTTGACTACTTTCTACTTGGCCTCTAAACTCTTGGAATGGCAAAGTCTGGGCTCTGCTGGATACCATTCCCGAGATCCCGGACTGAATTCCATACTTGGGGACCCTGGAGAAAATAGCTTTCAAATTGCTGTTGGAGACTTGCAAAGGGGTGTGAGTGATTATGGGATTCCATTGTGAAGAGCATCATTAATGGCATCACTTCTGTGGCGTAGTGGAACATTCCCCAGTAAAAGCCTGTGGGAAGTAGGTTTGCCTTCCCCAGGAGTAGAATGAATTCTGACAGGAATGCACAGCAAATAACCTCACACTTTCCTTTTGGCCACTCCAAATACAAAGCACGTTCCTTCTTTCTTGCTCGCTCCACTTTATGCAATGCTAATATATAGGATGAAAACAGCATATGAAAGACTGAAAAGCAACAGTTAAAAATTAACACTTACTCAGGTAACATTACTAAAATTAAAAAGAAACCGTGCATATTTATCAACTTTTGGGACAAGGAAAAGGGTTTATTTATGACAAGTTGGAGATTGGTGCAGTGGTGACACTCCTGTACGGTGTCAGGGTTGGTAAAATACCCTAAGTCAGGTCTGAGATGTTCAATTCAAGCCTATCCATACTGAAAGGCAAACTGTCTTGCTACTGATTAGCAGCTCTTGTAGTTTTGTTTTTGTTTTTTAAGACAAATTAGTCAGTACATGTAAAATTCTCACTCGCTATGCTGTAATAATTTTAATTTATGGCTTGAAAATACAAGGTTCCTCTGCATTTGAGTTTCTAGAATAAAACTTTTTAAAACAATTGCCTTCCAATAATGTGCAAAGGCAAAGTAGACTGAATAAGGTAGGATTTCGAATTGCAAAATGGGAAGAGATGTCCAGAGTCTGTGGTGTTTCACAACCTAAATGTGATAATTGCTAGATGCAGGTTAGTTGAAAATGTTTCTAATATTTGATTTGTCTTTTGCATGAAAGAATTTCAAAATTTATAATGTTTTAGACAATATTAATTGATGTGGAAGAAATCTGTGTAAAACCTGTTAAATGAGCTGAGAACGAAATGACTCCAAGCTACTTTGGGGATGGTAAATAGTTAAGACATCTCAGTAGAGAAAACTATGTAATTTTTCAAGGTTTAGTCTTTACACATAAACAATATTTGAATATGGCAGTTGCCACACAGAACTCAAGAATTTAATTCTGCCCTAAAAGGTAGCTGAGCAGCTGTTTTTGTGCAGTATTAGCAGAATACCTGCAGCAAACAATCAGCTGTCTTCCAGTGCTAAGATCTCCTTATTTATCCTTTTAATTGTTGAACTTGAAACAAAACACCATCCATTTCAAAGAAGTGATACTTCCAAATAAATTTTAGCTCTAGATGTATTAAACCCCAAAGAGAAAAATACTCCAACCCTAACCTGAGGTTTATTTCTTAATTTCTGTGGCTAAGTAATGTGATGCAAAACGAGTGGCTTTGCTCTGTGTGTTTCAGGGAAGGTGATTGTCCTACCAAGGTTATTAGAGAATTATACATTTCACCTTTCAAGTGTTATCTGGCACTGCCTCTATGGCTTATCATTAGCATACCCTTTGATACTTCCATGGTATCAGGAAAAACATAAACATAGAACAAAAAAGACAAGGCACTCACAGACAACAATATTGTTACTATGTTGGCTCACTTAGAGTGGTAAATTTTTCTTTACTTTTTCTGCAGTCTTTTAAAATGGAGATAAAATTGTTTTAAGAACAGTGCAAACTTGTATCACAATATAAATTATTTGGGAAATGAGCCCAAGCCAGTACAGTCTGCATAAATGAAAGTGTTATCTGTGAAACTGCTTGTAAGGATGGGACGGAAAATGGTCAGAAATAATAATATTGGGAGTTTCTATTAACTTCTAACCTAGCTATCTTCTTCAAAATCATTATTTAAGATGGGTTTGCTCCATTGATTCAGAAGTAGGTTTAAAGACAAAGTAGCTGCCTGGTGAAATTCTATGGGACAATAATTTTCTTCCTTTAGAGGTCACCCCCTCTGTATGGGGCTGGAGTTTCAGGTTTCCCTGACTGTTTCTTTGCAGATGTTAAAACATAATACATACAACAGATGTATAAAAAGTAAAATTAGGACATTGTGTTATTCTTCCATTCACCTTGCCTCAGCAGATAGTTAAGAGTGATGGTGGTCAGTACAACTTTTGTACCAAAATGGAATACCCATATTTATACATAGGAGCGTTCCGTTGTGGTACTTACTATACTATTTTACTGCTCTACAAGGGCTTATCCTTTGTTTTGCTGTTTCTGTTAATGAGGAACTGAAATATTTTCCTAGATATATCAGTGGACATCCCTGGGGTTCAATGCCCGCTTTTGGAAATCCTTACTGAATGTCTGAAGAAGAAAGCAATATCCCAACTTTCAAAAATTGAGGATTTAATTGCCATTTGCATGGTCTGTTACACATTTGTGTAATAAAATTGACCTTGCAAGTTTTATTAGTGTATGACTTAGCCATCATTCATACTTCTTAAAGATTCATGGGAAACATCTTACGCATTTTTATTTGAATATCCTTTGGCAAATAGTTCAGACACCTATTGGAAAAAGACTTAACTTGAGCAGAGTAAGCAGCATATGCAAAACAACCCCTCCAAATCCCAAAACAACAATAATCTCCCCCTCCCTCCACCCTCAAAAAAATGTCTCCCAAAATTCAACACCAAAAGGAATTCAGAGTTGAGGCTGCCAAGATGACACTGTTGTGCACCCCTAAGCCCAGCCTTTATACCCAAGAGTTCTAAACAAATGTTTTTCTTTAGTTCCTCAGTCAGTTGAAAACGATCAAGGCCGAGGATATTGCAGACATTAAGCCTGACCACCAGGACACGATTTTGAAAAGACTGGAAATGGCACATTCTTCAGCAAGCCGTGTAATACGTGCAGTGGGAACATGGCAGTCCCCGCATGGAAGTCCTGCTGACAGGAGCAAAATCGTTTTTAAGCAGCATGTACTGTTATCCTGCTCCAAAGAGCTGTGAATTGTGTGATGTGGAAGCCTGGAAGCCTGTACCATATCCCTCTTCCATCTGTGCAGGATGGCTATGGTGCCAGACAGGTAGTAGACTCTGCTGTGCTCTGCTACCCTTCATCTGCTTTCATGACTCCCACTAGTAAAAGCAGAATTACACTGCTGAAATTCAGTTAAATCAATGAAATTCCATATGGCACAGGGTTAGTCACTTGTTTTCAATGCAGTCTTTAAAGGGAGTAAGCTTTTAATTTTGATGATATTTAGGTTCTCAAAATCAGGACTAGAGTGCTGTTCGAGTTCCTGGTTTTAATAGATGGTGTATGTTTAATATAATCAAAAAGCTACTAGCAACAAAAAACCAATTCCCCCCCCCCCAAACATTTGTAGAAGATATGTTTTTAACATGCTGGAAATGTTAAACTGTTTTTGAAAACAGCGTTTTAAGCTAAAGTTTCAAAGTTCTATTCTTCAATGTAAGACAAGTTGACTGTGAAATGAGATTATTTTTGTTAAATTTTTAATGCAGCATATATGTCTTTTTAACGTTTGAAAAATTTCCCCAAACTCAAACCAACCAAATGCCCCTACAAAGCGTTTGACTGCCTTTCCTCCTCTTGTTCTTGAGAATTCAGTGCCAAGATTACTCACACCTGGTGCTTTTGTTTCTCCTCAGTATTCTGATTGCCTCTTGAAGCTCTTCACAATTTCATTCTTCTACAAATGGCTCAGCTGCCTGGAAAAAGGCCGATTGCTTTTGTGAATTTCAGCATTGAGAAGCTCAGTAAAATACTCTTTTGATCTTTCTATAATTGTTTTAACAAAAATATATCTGCATTTCTGGGTTCATTTAACTTTGATTTCTTCATGTATTGAAGTTGCAAATTAATCTTGCTCTATCAGTGTTATCTTCCTTCATCTTCTCAGCTGTTCTGTGTGAGTTCTGGCTTTTACATTATCTGGTGAGAAAAAAAACTTGGATAATTTTTCCCCCCATGCTGCTGATTTACAAGCTTTTCTCAGACCCTCTATTGTCCTGTTTTGGCCCTTCCTTTGTCCTCTGTATTACTGATTACTTTTGGATCTCTCAGCATATTTCATATTCGAGGCATGTTTCATTTGCTATGAGTATTTTCTGGAACTTCTAAGGACTTTTCCAATGCCTTAAACCACTCTTGAATTATTCCCCATGAGTTTCTGTCCATGTTTTAAGAGAATTCTACCTTTATGCTTTTGCATTTCTCAGATGGAATCCAAACCTTCCATACATTGTGTTATTTATTTATTTCAGCAATTCTTTTGCCTTGCTCTGTCAAGATGGTAGCTGTGAGGCACTGATGGCTTTTTGCATCGTGTTCATTGCCCAATATAAAAGTCTCTCTGCTGAGTCCCTGAGAGTGCACCCCTTGTGCTGTGTGATGGAATCTGGTTTTTCCCATTTTTATTTCAGCTACTACAGAAGCCCCAAGGCTCAAAACATAATGAAAAACCCTTGTTTCCAAGGTCAAGCATTGAAAAAGTAAAAAATACGAGTTAAGGTTAGCAGTAGATTATTTATATTCTGATACAGTTTTTAATTATGTAATAATTTTTCTTTAGGCCTTCTGACTTAATGAATACAGCAGACTTAGTCAAAGGTTAAATCAGTGCTGCATGGGGAAAAAATTGTGCATTAAAAAATAATATTTTTATATTTAAACAAATGAATTTTCCTATGTAATATTCAACTTTGTGTGCCAGGGCTATCTACTCAGAGTGTCTTCCAGAAAAAACAACCCTAGGTCTGATTTCTCCCATTCTGTGCTAAGAAACTTTATATACAACAATCCTAAAAGTAGGAATTTTTGCAGGTTGGCCTCAGTTAAACCAAATGTTTCGCTCTTCACCTTGCTGGATATAAGATGCTAAAATAACACAAGAAAGATGTTCACTAGAATAGTGTAATTTACGTAAAACTGGGGGTTTTTTTTGTTACAGACTGTTGCCAAAAGGTGGCAGTCTTTGTCCCCAAAATCCTGTGCTCTCTAGGAAATATTATGCATGGCAAACACAATTTATTCGTAGCTACAGCAGATAATAAAAATTACTTTTTAAGTAGACATAGAGGGTAAAACCTCCTATATTTGAAAGTTGAAGGGTGCCATAGCTACAGTTATGTTTTATTTTGACAGTGGAATGTTAAATAACAAAGCTTGGAAGGGAGCAGTGATGGGGAAAGAGCACCTCACAAGTAGACTGCTAATGAGCAAGAACTGCTCAGGTCTCAGTTTTGGTTAGTGCCTGAAGTACTTCAGCTTTTGGAGATGCTGTTAGGATCTGATGCTTTAGATCAGTAGGTTGCTGTGCTTATCAGTCAACCCGATGAAATGAACAGAAACAATGCACGCCCATTAAAATTCATGTTCAAGTTGTTGATTTGTCTTTACAAGTGATTCCGTTAGATCCAAGCAGAGCATGGATTGGTTTCTTATAAATTAACCTAAAAAAGGCAGTTGGTGATAAATGACAGCCTTGCTAATGATGAAAAAAAAATTTGGCTATAAATTTTGTGTTTTCAATAGTAGTTCTTTTGTTTTTGTTGTTGTGGTTTTGGTTTTTTTAAATAATGATAGTATCAAGAAAAAAGACTTTATTAATTTCAGAAAGAGATGAATCTTGCAGTGATATTTAATCACCTTTATCCATATCTATGAAGACATTAAAAACCTGTGATATGATGCTAAATCATGGAGTAGAAAGTAACCAAAAATGTACAAGGAGAGAATTATTCCTGTCTTTATGGTCACAGGTAAAACTGGCATCCCATTTCTGGGGACAGCTCAGGGCAGTGCTGCCACAGACAAGTGCACACACCATCTTTGTGTCACAGTCACAGCTGAGGGCACACATTTCCATCCCTGGCTGCCTTGTCCAGGGCCTGTTGTCTTTCATCCAGTGTCTGCAGCAAATCCTGCTCCTGCCAGGCCTTGCAGTGAGCACAAGTGGGCTTCCAATGCAAAACGTCTTTAAGGATTCATAAAGAAAGAGCAAACCTTGGAAAAATGCTCTGCATTCTGGTGTGTTTTACTGGAAGCTCCTCACAGAGTAAAGTGCTGAACAGGTGCCTGCAGAGCCTGCTCAGCCTGTGGGAGAGGATGGGCTTTTTGGTAGGGCTCTGTCAGACCTGTGGTAAAGCAAGGGCTTCCTCTACTTAGCTGAGAAATACCGGAGTAGTCCAGAAAGCTTGGGAAAGTTAGGAATATCTATTATACTATTGAGTTAAAAGTGAGGAAAACTAAGATATTTCAGGAGAACGTACCAGTGTTATATGTTGAATTCAAACGTGTGGCAGGCAAATTTCTTGTGACCAATTGAAGAGCATGGAAAGAGTGTAAACTGAGCTGCAACTTGTGTTTATTATATATGCTATATCTTTTTATACTCTCTGTATAATTTTCTGAATCTTTCTCCTAAGGTTTTTCACTCCATAGTTATCTTAAACCTTCTGCCAATGGTTACAGTAGACCACTGAAACATTTTCAGACGAAAGAAGTCATTGCTCTGTCTTTTTTGTAAATGTTTATGACTATTTATTGGTTCTTACATTATTGAGGTCTTATATAATTTATATGAAATGTGTGAGATATCAGAAACAGAAAAAATCCAGTTGGTGAGAACTCATTCTGAACCATTTAAGTGTTACACAGAAGTGTCCTCCATTTCAATTTGCCCTTTATTTCTTCAAGGGCCTACGATGAAAGCCTAATTACCGAGCATGTTTGACTCATCTTTGAGTCCTGGTATAGTGAAAACAATAATTATAATGGTTTGGTCACAGAAAATAGATTTCATTTCATCGTCTTTTCAGTAGAAATGTAAAATGGTTTGGGTTGGAAGGGACACAGAAGATTGTCTTGTTCTACCCCCTGCCATGGTCAGGGACACCTTCCACTATCTCAGGTTGCTCCAAGCCCTGTCCAACCTGGCCTTGGACACTTCCAGGGATGGGGCAGCCACAGCTTCTCTGGACAACCTGTGCCAGGGCCTCACCACCCTCACAGGGAAATAGTTCTTCCTAATATCTAATCTAAACTTGCTGCCTTTCAGTTTAATGCATTACCTGCTATCCCATCACTACATGCCCTTGCACACAATCCTTCTCCAGGTCTCCTGCAGCCCCTGTAGGTGCTTTACCATTACATACTTTTCATGACAGATATTGCAAATCACTTTGTTCAGTTTATTACTTTGGAATGAGTTGTAACTGTTAAAAGGGCACGAAAGACTCTATTTAAAAGCTAAATCTAATATATAAGTCTGTGAGAGGTTGCCCAACAGATTTAATAGCCAATAGATGATGGATTTTGCAATCTAACACTGCACAAATACACCAGGTCTATCACAAGCCCCTTTCAGTGGTGCCAGTGGGGTTTCACGAAGGTATGGGCCAAGGCTGGCCCTGTGTCTTTGTTTAAGGTGTGTCCTGCTCTCACCCCACAAACCCTGGGCTGGAGGAACGACCACTCCTTCTCACCCCTGCCTGTGGCCATGCCAAGGACAGATTTATTGCAGTGTACAAAGTCAAGGTGTTCACAGAGGCCCCAGCCTGCAAAGTGCAGGCAGTTTCATGGAATAAGGATTTAATAAAAGGGAAACCTCCCTCCATATGGAACCACAGAGTTATCTGAGATCTTCCCATTCTCCTGTTATTTCTGTGATTCCCCTTCATTAGTGTGTGAGTTTTAAATTGAATGACCATGGAAGGTAAGGAGCATCAACAGCTACAGATGTTTATGGCCTCATGGTTTGTTTGTGGAAAAGAATTGTTTTGCACAGGTTTCTCAGGATCAGAGTTGGCTGAGATTTAAAATTGCTTGTAGCAGCAGTAATGACCTCAGTGGGTTGGTTTTTTTTCCTTGTTAGGACTTTGCAGGGTTTTTTTTTGGTTTGCTGGTTGTAGATAAATGGATGGTGGGAGAACCTGTGGTGGTGGGCAAAGGATTTCAGCCAGTAAAGGAAGCCAGCAGTGTGGGGTGGTTCACAATTCTCCTATAATCCAAGATAAATGGAAAATTATTGTTATAATTTACTCACTGTCTCTGCAAACCGAAGTTAATAGCTTTTGTTGGCTTGGTTGGACTCACTGGTTGTTACCTGCAGGTGTTGGTTAGCTCTGTGAACAATCTTATTGTTCCCCAGGTGCATTTTATAAGTACTTTGAGAGTCAAGAGGAAAAAAAAATTAATAAGAAAAATGGGAGTATTCTATGAAATGAGTTCCCTAGGTCATACCAAAATCTAGAGGTGTGTCAAGCTTAATGGAAACGATGTGCTGCGTTGCATATTTTACTTTGTTTTCCAAATAAATCTGCATACGATAATTAAATGGTGAATGTTTCAGTTGATAAAAACTAATTAAGAGGTGAAAGTATAGCAATCTTTTAGTCACTGGGAGAATACAAGTTACAAGACTCTTCTTAATAAGGAACAAAACACCCACTGGATTTGAACTCATTACCTTTACAAAGCAAAGCAGATAAGGTTTTGACTGTGCAATGCAGCCTTTCCTTTGGGTTTGGGAATTTGCAATTTTCCATTAATTACAAGGCAAGTTTAATATTGCTAATATAGATTGAAAAATACTATTATTACAAAAAATATTTATTAAAAAATAATAAATGAATAGATGGGATGGAGTCTGTACCTGAATACAGACCTGTCAGTCTGTGTTTAAACGTGACTTTGTTAAGGTGATATTCCTATACTCTCTGGGACTTCAGCATTAATGCACAGAGTACCAGCAAAACCTTCTAGGTACATGGAACTGATGTCCAAATACTAAGTTTGGACAAATGTCCAGACCAGACAGTTTTTCCAAAATGTCCAAAACCGGAGTTTCAACATAGCCTTTTTTTCTTTTTTGTACCAGACCAGCCAGAATATACATAAAATATGAAAAGACTAAATTATCACTTAGTTTGAAAGTTGATTTTGTAATTATTTCCAGCATTCTCCAGAACTATAGAGTATGGTTCAGGAGACCAAAGACGGCTTGGAATTTTATCTTTGAACTTCATCTTTTTACTAGAGAGAAACCGGGGGAATGCATTGGTTTACTCTTTTAAACATAATACTGATGTTCTTTTCATTAAAACTCTGTAGCACTTCTGTGCTTGGGAACGAGTTCTTGAAATTGGCAGGGCTCTGGGGCCTTGACAATTTTCTTTGAAATTCTGTTCCAGCTGGATGAAGTTTTTAGCATTTGGAAACTCCACACATGGAGGCATATGGCCATTAGAAATGTATCACAGCAAGACTGTCTGCAAGTGAAATCTTTGAAAGTTCTTTGCACTGTGAATTTTCAGCACAGGGTTGAACAAGACTTTCCCCCAACTTGATCATTACTTTCTTATTGCTCGAGCCAGCAGCAGGCAGGGGAAACAGTGTCTTTCTCTCCTGAGGCACTGTCAGTGGGTCCATGTGCCTTCCGGACCCAGGAGAGAGATTTCATCTCTCTGTGCTCGTGTTAGGGCACTGGAAAATGGGAGGGTCAGCAGCCAAGGGTCTGTTGATGGGTTTAGGAGAGAATGAGGAAGGTACGGCCACAAGGAGAGCAGAGGTTGGAGAATAATGAGATGGTCTAAAGAGAAAAAAGGAACAGAATTGGACTGGCTAGTGCAAGATATTCTAGATGTGCCTAATGAGAGTGCAAAGGGAATAGGGACAATTGGAAATGGAAGTTGGCAGAGTGAGGAATTGATAGGGGCCTAGAAAAGACTGGTCACGAACATGCTTGGCAGTGTGAACACCAAAGCTGTTATGAAGAAGAAGAAAGAATAATTGGTAGGTACTACAGAAGAAGTGGAGAGTAGTATGAAAAACTTTAACAGTGGAGTTTGGGACACCTAATATGACATTAATGAGCTCAGGATATGGAGAGAGGAGTAGGAAATAGGAGTAGGTCTGAGGCTGTGCTCATTAAGGAAAGGAATAGGACTAAGCCATGGCTATGTTTGCAGGCAGAATTTGGTACATTCCAGTATTGAATCCATGCCTGTTTCACCTGAGATGTAACACTGGGTTTCTAAGTCTTGGGTTAACGCTTGCAAAACCCGGTACTGATACATTTAGAAATGGATATCAACTGCCTTCTTCACATCTTCACAATAATGCTCTATTGGCTTCAATATCTATCCTAGAGAATTCTGTTTACAAGAGGAAATTGGGAAGGTTTTACTTGAAAACTCGGAGTTTCATTTTCCTTTCAGTTTTTTTAAATTTTCCCTTTCAGTTGATCTATTGGCAACTGACATCCTTACCCTGTGAGAATTAAAAACCAGTCCAATGGACATTGCATTTCTTGGTTTCAAAGGAAAGACAAGGCTCTGTGCCTTATGATCGAGTGCAGGGCTAGAAAATGGAAGTAAGTCCGTGCAACTCTGGAACCGACCTTTGTTTTGAGTAATAAATCTTGAGGGGTTTTTCTGTGCTGTTGTGTGACAGTAATTTGTTGGAAACTGAAAGGAGGACAGTATATCATGATGAGTTTGGTGGAACTAGACCACAAATTGCAAGCTGAATTTGAATTAACTTGGGAGATTGAGCCTTATTGCAGAGGTGAAGAAAGAGCTGAGTGAGAGAACAAAGCAAAGACAATTGATTTCACTTGATGCGTCTGAATGTAAACAGAACGGAAACACCTTGACCCATCCCAGGACTGCTGTCAGGGCAAAGTGTTGCTTCAAGTGTCCTTTCCCCTATTGAGTGAACATGGGAATATTTCCATTTCTCTTTAGCTCATTTGTGTTGCACATATGGTGTGGGATTCATCTCCCTTAACTTCAGTCATATAAAGTTAAACATCTAGTGAAGAAAAGAGCGAAGGAAAAGTTCCAAAGGTCTTTCTGTATCTTATGAGCTATTTTAGAGTGGGACATGCAGCACCTTTGGAGTTTTCTGTCTCTACATATAAAGGATGTTGAGGAAACTTCAGTGGAGACATGATTGACTTGGAAATAGATGAGGTTAGGTGAGATAAATCCTAGCAATGGAGAATTTTGCATTAAAAGAATTTGCATGAAAACAGTTATCCCAAATCTTTCTCAAGCAAGATCTGCCAAGCATCCAGCAATGGTGCTGAGAGCTGTCAGAGCTGAGGGAAAGCTATTTTTGCTCAGCCATGTACATCCTCACTGTCCTCAAATGCAGAAGAGAGAGTCTGGCATTATCCAAGCAGGAGAGCGATTGTGAGAGGCAGGTAAAGAGCATGACCTGTGGCACCCTAAAAGTGTGAAAAAGATTAATAAATCAGATGTTTTAATATAGCAATTTCAGCATAGTGGAGGGGAAAAAGGATCATAATGACACAAGTTACTGTTGACAATATATTTAAAGGTGTGTGTAAACAGGTGGGTCTTTGGACTCATACACAGGCCTGTTTCCCTTGCTTTTGGAAGGAGTTTTACAAAGTAACATTTTGATTAGATTTTTAAATTTGTGTGTGGTGGTTTGACACTGGCCAAATGCCAGGTACCCACAACAGTCTGTCTCTCACCCTCTTTCTAGCAGGGCAGAGAAGAGAAGAGGAAAAAAATTAATGAGGCTTCATGAGTTGAGATAAGGACCACAAAAAACTCCCAAGGGCAAAACAGGCACAACTTAAAGGTACAAAGTGAATTTATTACTAAGCAGAATTAGAGGAGGATAGTGAGAAGTAAAATAAGCCTTTTAAAACATCCTCTTCCCCCCAGTCCCTCCCTCCTTCCCACCAACAGCACAAGGGAATAGGGCATGGGAGGTTGGTCACTCGAGTTCTTCTATTGCTCAGGGAGAGGAGTCCTTTCTCCTGTGAGGCTGTGGGGTCCCTCCCACGGGAGACGGTTCTCTGTGAACATATCCAGTGTGGCTCCAAAATCTCATGAGCAGCAGCACTGCCGAAACTACTGCAATGTGAGTCCCTCCCACGGGCACACAGTCCTCTCAACTGCTGCGGCGTGGGTCACTCGTCTATGGGATGCAGTCCTCCAAGGACAGGCTGTTCCAGCCTGGAAGCAGGACCCCTTCTCTCCAGCTGTGTCTCCCACTGGATCACAGCCTCCTCCAGGCATCCACCCGCTCTGGCCGTGGGCACCTCCCCATGGGCTGTGGGTGGGTCTCTGCATCCCCCGTGGGCCCCACGAGCTGTGGGTGGGTCTCTGCATCCCCCGTGGGCCCCACGGGCTGTGGGTGGATCTCTGCATCCCCCGTGGGCCCCATGGGCTGCAGGGGCACAGCTGCTTCACCGTGGTCCTCACCACAGCCTGCAGAGGAACCTTGGCTCCGGCACCTGGAGCATCTCCTGCCCCTCGTTCTCCACTCCCCTTGGGGTACTCATCTTGTTTTCCCTCACATGTTCTCACTCCTCTCTTCTGGCTACGCGCAAAACTGCATGAACTTTGTTTTGATGTACTTCGTAAATCTGTCATCACAGAGGTGTTACCAACCTCTCTAACTGGCCCAGCTTTGGCCAGCAGCATGTCCTTCTTCAGAGCAACCAGGGATTGGCTCTGTCGGACATGGTGGAAGCTTCCAGCAGCTTCTCACAGAAGCCACCTCCGTGGCCCCCCTGCTACCCAAAACCAGGCCTTGCCAAACAACACAGTGTGGAAGAGATCAATGCACTGGTTGTGAATCATTCGCTGAAAGGAAAACAAATTGTAATGCCGTGTTGCAAGTGACATTAAGAGGATATATAAAGGTATTGCCAGAGAATTACACAACCTTGGGTGGATACGTGGTTGGTGCAAAATGCTGAAGAGTCTTGCTCTTGGCCCTGAGGCAGGAGAGGTGGCTGAAGGAGCTGGTTGTTGCTGTACCCCAGCCAGGCAAATCACATTTTAAATATCCCTGGAACAGCTCTAAGTTGTGTCTGCATCTGAACTGATTCCTTGATGTCTGGGACAGACGGAATTAAAAGTATGGAATAAAACCCTATTTAGCACATCATTCTGCTCTGTGCTAGACATAATAACATGGTAGGAGCAGATTTGATAATCTGCATATTTTATATCTGATATATTGGCTTTGTGCAGCCTTTGAGCACTGAAGAACTTGGTACGAGACAAAATGTGTTATCTTCTTCATATGGAGTCTTCCTTCCATGCCCTGGCAATCTCCAGATGCCATAATTAAATATAGTGTTGGCCTAGTTAAGTAGAAATGCATCTAATTACTCCAGGATTGTCTCAGACACTGTTATGCAACGCGTGAATTTCATGTACTTTAATCCATTTACAGTTTCATTTCTGTTTGTCCAGCGCTGTGCCAAGCTGAACTCTTGTTGCTTCAAAAAACCAGCTAGCACTCTAACAACAATCAACCTGAATATCTGCCAGTTTTGAATGAATATAAGTGGATAATTGAAGTTATTTGTGATAATTGAAGTTATTTGTGATAATTGCGTATGCTAAGCTTTTAATTTATTTTTATCCTTTATTTATAATTCCTGCTTTGATTGTGCTTTGCTGCACTTGGTGGCTGAGTATTGTCTAGCTGGGTTGCAGTGGAATTTGAGCATAGAGCAGTCAGTTTTTGTATGGCATTAGTTGCAAGATTGATGTCTATCTTAAGCCATAAACACTAGCAACTCTGATATCAAGAGAAGAGGTACTAAACAATTTTCAGTGCATCTTAGTCACAGCAACAGCAATTTTAGTGATAAAATTTCCTAGAAAATACCTCACAGCTGAGGAGAACAACTCAGGGTATAAAATACGCTGCAGGGCTTTCTGAAAAGAGGAAACTCCTGTGTGTTTGTGTGTCCCCATCCTCAAGGATTAAACCAGCCGAACTGCCACTCTGGTGTCATTGCCCTGTTGAAAGGCTCGTGTGTTCCTGAGAGGGGCAAATATTCCTCCAAGGTCAGCATCTGTGTCTGATGCTTCTTCATGGGTTATTGCAAACACGTGCAAAGCTGTTTGTGATAAAACACCGAGATTGGGAAGCCAGTTTGGAGTTTGTACATCAGGGCATTCATCGCTGCCTGATGTGATACTGGGTTTGGGAGGTAAGGGTGAGACTGAGGAACAACATCAAAATCTCTCTCTTGGCTTCTTTACCTTCTCGGCTAAATGAGATGTGAAAGGAGCAAAGCCCAGAACTCTGAGGGAAGTAAGGAGGACCTGCAGCAGAATTAGCACCATGCCAGAATATTACCTAAGCTCACTTAATGCTAATAAATCTTGTTCTTTCTCAAAACAGCCCGACCTTTTCAGAAGTTTTCAAAGCACCTGCAGCCTTGCAGATTTCCTGGAGAGGAAAACCCCTTTTTCACATCTGAAATGAACCCCAAAATGGGGAAGTCATAGGAAGGTGCCTGGGTAATGTTTTTAGAGTTTAGTGATCTATTGCTGAGTGCTCCCACATGCACGGCGTAGGCTTCTCGTGGAGAAGCCAGTGAAGAAAATTGCTCTGATGATTGAAACACAATCTCGTTTCTCTCCCAGGAATACTTTCAACTGCTGAACTATGTTTAAATAGTTATCTGGCAGCACTTTAGGAAATATTTTTGGCATATTCACAGCTCAATTACTGTGAATTTTGATTGGAAATTAGACAAGCAAATCAATAGTGAAGTTATTAAAATTGCACTGAATGTTTCACCTGAAGAAGGATAACTATTGATAGTTGTAAATATTTTCTGTATACAGAAAACTGATGGTTCAGTATACAGAATTCTGCTGGTTTTTGGTTGGTAACATACCAGAAACCTTGCTGCAAAGTGTGAAAGAAATAAGGTTTTAAAAACAGGCTTAGGTTTTCCTTTCTTGTTATCTGCTGGTTTTCTTAACAAAGTTCGGTGTATTTGATTGAGATAGAAATCTTGGTTACATTTCCATACATAGGAGTCAGAGAGGCCTGTTAAAGTTATGCAAATTATTATTACTTTTTTCTTCAAAAACATATTTCAAATCAACCTTGACGTTATATTCATGTTTTTTTTAGGAACCTCAAACAGATATGATGCCATGGGAAATGATGAGAAAGTTTGTTAGGGTTCAGGGCTATTTTTTGCTATTGGTTGAATGCATGTGATGCTGGAATATAAGAGCAGCCTACAAGTTTATCTATATTTCTTTAATGACTGTGATATCCCAGTGCATTTTTAAAATGGAATGTTATTATTTTGATATTATGGAATATAAACTATTTATGTTATGGACTGAGATGATACCAGTACCTACCTGGCACCAGTTATAATTAAATTAGAGCAGTCTTCTCTCCTTTTTTGTGATTTGTAGCAGTTTGGTTTGCAGAAGAGCAGTTTTGAGAAACATTTCTGGTTTTATGTGTTGCAGTTGGTTTATCTTAGAAAAATAGAAAGGAAACAATGAAATAGAATTTTTTTTAAGATTTCATAGCTGAAAAGAGAGAAGGGCATAACTTCAGTCAGCATTTATGGATAAAGATTAGTAATCCTCCACAGTTCTGGAGTTCAGAAACTGTTTCAGATTTGGTTATGCGTATGAATTTAATCTAACTTCAAAATGGGATTCTAATGAAGAAGAATCATTGAAAAGTAATCTGAAACCCTTAAAAAGTGCATGAAAAGAGAAAATATCTCAGAAGCTGAAATAACTACCCTGTCCTCTGGTTGTTTGTGTGATATTTTTTTTTTCTTGAAATTGTTATTTGCATCTTTTTTTTTCACCTTTCTTTCAATTTCTGTTCCTTTCCCCCTTTTTTTCAGATTCTTTTTCCCCCTCATCCATTCTGGTTCACCTTTCCTTTGCTCTATCTATAAGAACCTAAATTAAAGATAATTTATCTGGGAATATCAATTCACTGAAATTATAATATCATTTGTCAAGAAAATGGCCCTGTTCAGAGATAGCTCAGTGATTTATTAAAAAAAAATAAAAAAGAAGAAAAAATTACTTGTAAGGTAACTATTTGTTTTTCATCTCTCTCAGCTTTTTCTATGTAACTTGTGATATCAGTACCACTGAATATACCAAACATTGACCTTATGTTTTGGTGACCATTTTGAGGTTTTTTTGTGGATATGTTGTTTGTTCGTCTTCTGCTTCATGCCCTGTTTTTATCCATGTTGCCTTGTGATATTTTGGGTCAGGCGGTTCATCTTTCTCATGTTTATGTGTATTGGGAAGGCTCTAAGGATTAGTTCCTTGACTGGGGGAACCTCAGTTGAGCTGTGCCTTAGAACATTAAAATTGTTTTATCTGAAGGTTATGTGCTCCCCTTGACCTGCCTGTTCATGTGCACACAGACACTTTTCCACATTTAGGCCTAAATTCTTCTAAAAACAATCTTGAGTGGTACAACTGCACCAATTCTCACCCTATGTTCATAATCCATTCCATGTAAATGCGTGCAGATAACTCACAATTCCCTTCAGGATAACCACAGCTTGGGAAGCATTTACTTGCTACAGCAAGGATTTGAGACTATGGTTACTCAAATGAAAATATATTGGCATTTGTATTAAGAGTGGTCGTTATAAACTATGAAGCTAAAATTGCGAATCATGCTAATGTTGAGAATCATTGCTAGATAACTGCTCAGTCATTAAAATATTTTAAAAGGGATTTTTTGCCTCCATATAAAAATGTTGCAGAATTACATGTGGTTTTTATATTTTTGCCTGCAGAGTGTTAAGGAATTTCTTCCATCATGCTTCATCCCTTTGGGGACTTCTTTAAAAAAAAAAAAATCCAACCAAAAAACTCCCCCAAAACACAACAAAACCCCATGGAACATTTGCATTCAATTTCTTCATTCCAATACAATTTGTGTATATCCACTAATATGTCATTTTGTGGAGTTGGTCTTATTATTGGCTTCCCTTTTCTGTAGCTCTCCCAGATTTCTCATGGTCTCCTTCATAATGGTGTTGAGCTACATAAAGCAAACTGTGGTTAAGGACTGATAGATAGAAAATGCAACATATGCTTGTGCTGTTTCCATTTCATATACCAAAAGTTTAATTTTTTATTTTGCCCTTTGTGAGGGCAAATCACAAAGTGTTTTTACATATTTTTTTCTACAGCTTCAAGAAAAAATTCCTATCAGTAGACACTTCTTTGTCATTGAGTTTCTTGTAGAGAATGTTGCTGAAATGTACATTAAAAAAAAAAGTAACAACTGAAATCTTAATGAATAATTCAATAAAATACAAAGCAGTACTTTTCATTTCTGAGCTGCCCTTGTTACCAGATGTTTCTACTATTACCCATCTTATGCTTCTCTAGTTATTTCTTACATGTGGGGATAAATCTTAGTTTAAATTTATTTCGCTGAGGCAAAAATGTAATTGAAACACATTGGGATCAATACAAACTCTATAAGAAGCCATGAATTATTTTTCTAGCCCACTAGGTACTAATATCTAATATCACTGGTATCTCATGAAATACTATAATAATTTTTCTTTTGGTGAGCAAGTAAATATTTCAGCACAGAGAGGAAAAACATGGTTCTCTTTTCCTTGTGTTCTTTTCTGTGTGAAGAATTTTTTTGATCCTTCTTTCACTTTTTTTTCTCAAACTCATCAGTCATGAACTTTTGTATCAGGTGAGCATGGACTAGTAATATACCTGTGGCTTTATAATAAAGGAAAGTACATCTGCAGGAATGCATTGAATTAGAGCAGTTATTTTACATAAAAGGCCTTTTTCATACTTGAAAAATGGGGGCTATATTGGTAAAATCCTTTCAGCAGGTCACTAACGTTCTAAATAAAGATGGGCTTATGAGAACCTCCAAATGTGCATGGATTTGCTTCAGTTGCTCTAAGGCTTCCCCCTCAGAAGAGAAAATTTGTGTTACTTCCCGTTTTAGATTCTGAAGACAAAAACTTTTGTGGCTCAAATGAACATTCATTAACGTTTCACATTGTAAGGTCTGTTCTTGGTACTGTTCAAGCAGTAAGGGAGTAGAGGGAACAATGACACAGAAGTTCACTGTTTCATTTGGAATGTTTTTCCACGGATTCCTCTCCTGCAGCGGGTTGGGATGCGTTGTTGTTGCTGTTGGGTTCTTTACCCCTGTACGTGGGAAGGCGAGCTCGGACTTTTTGCCAGTTCAGTTCTGGTTTGATTTGCCCAGTGTTGGAACCAGTTCAGTTCAGATCCAGTTTCGGCCAAAAGGGTTTGCTGTGACCAGCTGGGTTTTCATGGGACGAGATGTTCAAAGCTGGAACCAGTCAAATGTCAGGGAGGTACTCCCAGCACAGGGCTCTAGGAAGGTGGCCTTTTACTTCTCTGTACCAGCTGAGGTATCAGGAGAATTTCTAGTTTTTAATCACCTGTTTGAACTTTGTAATTGTGCACCAGAGAAAAGGTGTGGAGAGCCTCCCCACGGGGTGTGCAGGGAGGGGGCAGAAGCCCAGCAAAGGCCCCGGGGTTTTTGGGGCTGGTGCTTGCCGTGGGGGAGCGGGAGATGGGATGGAGCAGCCAGGGAAGGCTGGGACTCGCTCCGCTCTGCAGAGCCCGGCGAGCACAAACCCTCCCTGCAGCCACCGCCGCTCTGCTTTAACTGTCAGCGTCCTGCCCAACCATTCGTTCTGCATTGGCAACCAGAAATATTTTTCTTGGTTCGGTTTCCATTATAGCTCAAACTGTATAGCAATCAATATGAATTCCGATTCCATTTTGATTTATATCCAAAGACTTGATAAATGTGCAAACTGTTATGAAAAGGGAGAAAAAAAATGTGTGCACGGCTGCCCGCTCTGCGTATCGTTAATGAGAGTCTGGACCTCGCTTTGTGATGTAAAAGATTTGAAAATATCTACGTGTACCAGTGTCTGATAGAGCAAAGAAAATAAAAGATACAGAGTATTCTTTGCTTGATTTTGGGTTGTACATATATGAATGCTCAGGTAGATTCAATGAAAACTAAAAGGAGTCCCCACCATGGGTAAAATACGTTGAAGTATAAAGAACCCTGAGTAAAACCTTAGAAAAGGTATAATGTCATTTCACAACAGAATATCTGCAGCAAACCCCTCTATGAATTAAATGTTTCAGGTAGCTGTGTTTTGGTGCAATTGTGGTTTTTTCCTGTCAGATGATAATGGTGAGGAAAAATAACTACTACAGGGAGTTCTGGATATTGTTAAGAGGGCAAAAATACTACTGAATTGCTGTCATTCAGTAAATGTTACTTCTATAATTGCAGAAAAATCTCGTGATAATGTACCATGTTAATTTAGTATTTCAATCTGCTCAGTAAACAAACCCAGTCTCTCTTTTTCTAATCATTTATGGGTGATGTGTAATTTAGAAATTCCGTTTTATGTCAGTTTTTTGTAATCAAGTGCATTGTTAGGAAATACCTCCTATTTACTGTTAAGGAAGATTTGAAAAGGGCTCCTGTGTGCAAAATAAAATCCAGTGTGAAAGAAACTTTATTTTTGTTCTCTCAAAAATCATTTCAGAATGGGAATTGCAGGAAGCTGAGCACTGGTGGAAAAAGTGACCTTTTCATTTCTTTATTAGTAGTTGAGCTGTTTTGAGAGTTTTGTACCGCCAACAGTAGGTACTGAGGGTTTAAATAATTTGGTCCTTTTTTTTAAAAAAAATCTGGACCATTTATTTCTACTCAGTGAAGTATAAGAGTGGGTAAATTACACAATGCTCAAACAATCTCTCTTTTTATACCAGGTTGTAAAATTGTTATCCATTATTTCAAAACCACACCTTTTTGTTTTTCAGCGTCTTGTTGAAGCTGCAGAAGATGCTTACCTGAAACACGAATTTGATGCTGACTTGCAGGTAGTACATAATTACTTTCTTGAATCTTTGTCATCAGAGTTTGTGTAACAGTTTAAACAATAGCTTGCTTGAAGAGCTGATGTAGAAAGCCAAGCACATGAGTAATAGAAGGATGCTGATTACAAAAAAATGGAATTACTGAAGGCTGGCTCGGTATTTTGAGAGGTTATGCACTCAGTGTTTGTGTGTTGGGACACCAAGCAGGTGGATTTTACTCTTGCAGAGATTTCATTTAAATTCCCTTGCTTATCTGTGTAGGTCAATTTCTTGAACACAGCAATTAGCCTCGCGTTGTGTCGCTGCAGTGTGCTGGTGACGAATTGCTCTGCAGAGAGTCCAATTTGCAGATGGGGTGGGACCCACAGGGATGGGATTAGTATGACCTTGATTTGTGCAAGTGGTTTGTGTTTGGATCTGTGTCTAGAGCAGATGCTGCTTTTTCTCTTTCCTAGGAGCCCTCAGAGCTGCTCCACTGCTGTGTGTTGCCTTTAGGAATAGCATAGGAGGGAGCAGCACCGTGTTAGCTCACAGTTAAAAATGTTTAAAAGAAAAGTCTTTGCCTAAAAGAGACACATAATTAAAAAAAATGTTAATTTAGAAACCAGGTAATTTAACCTGACACTGAAAGCTTAACAGAAAGTCTTGATGCTTAGATGAGTAAATACCTCCTTACCTTTAATTGAATTCCTATATCCATGGTTTCTTGAATGCTGAGTTAGGTGGAGTTTTGTCTACTTTGCCTCTACCTAATTTTAATTTTAAAACCTTCTGTGAATGTTTGCCATAAGTCTATTTAAATTTTGGGCTTAAAGCATTAAAGGAAACAGAGACTTTTTCCACAGACGTTTTCCAATACGTGTATCTAAGAAATGAACAGATCTGTTAAGTTCTGTTTTCAGATTTAGCCGTGGTTGCTTCCAGTAATCACAAACCACTTTATTTTAATGAAAATATGATGCAAATTACTGATTTCTGTGCACAAATGAAGAAAAAATAGAGTCAACTTAGAGCCAAGCATTAAAAAATTGAGTTCAGAAGGCTGTGATACTGAGATTTGTCAGCCCAGGTTGGAGTAAGGATAAAATGAGCACACTGAAAATGATAATTCACATTATTGTTGTATATTCGAGGAGTGCTGGGTTCTGTATTCAAATGCTTCAGAGTTCTGTTACACTCCAGCCTTGCAGAGGTGTCCTGAGTTTCATTCTGTTGAACTTTACGTCTTGGAGAAATAGGAACTATTATCTGAATAAATCAGAAACACACTTTATAAGAGATGTTTTAGAGGGCTACAGCAAATACTTCTTCACTGCAGGATAGTTCTTACTTTGACAAAGTCCTTCATTTGCCGAGGCTCTGGCAATATTAACACTTTCAGGAAGCCAGTTAAAAGCCATTTGTGTCAGCAGCATTAACAGGACAATCAAATCTTTGTGTGGAGCTCTGTTGTTTATTGCTGTCACGGTCCATTAAAGCTAATCAATTGTTAATCCTGGTTCCAGCGACCCCTTTGCAACCCTTGCTGGGTGATTGTTGTTCTTTATCAAAAATCTCATAATACCATCTGCTCAATATAAAGTAATGGCCAGGATGATTTGATAGTGTACATTCAAGTGGAGGGGGACAGAAAGCTTATATAATGCAGAGTGTATACAATTCTCCTATCAAAGAGGAATTTTTTGGCATTTGTATTGCTTTGGCCGACATGTGGAAGACAGGATTAAATGCTTTGAATTAGTGATATGTGATACAGCACCAGCCTGTGCTCTTTGTGCTCAGATATTCTAGAAATTCAGAAAGCAAATAAAGTGGTTTTTTTCTTTTTATGTGTCCAACATCACCTTCTGTGTCTTGAGGACAGCATAGACAATATTGTTTTAGTACATAAAAATGATAAAAGGGAGAAATAAAATTGTATTAATATTTCTATTGACTGTAGAAAAGCACCAACTTAAAGAAAATAATAACGGCAAGAGTTCACCTTTTAGACTGCTGGTATTCTCTTCAGCAATGCTGAAACTGTATTATTACTTGGTTAGACTAGACCTGATCCCTTCTGGGCATTTTTCTTAGTAACATTATTCGTTTTGTCCTTAGTTATTCCATAGGTATTCTAATCAATATGCTGTAATTCTGTGTCATGGTCTAAGCACTCAACTGTCTATCCCTGGACTGAATCTATTGACACCACCAACCCTGTAGTTATAAACATAAATAAAATGCCCACAGAACTGAAGGGAATAAATCAAAAAGGGTGATGTGATGTTTAACTCATCAGCATTATACATTGCATGTTTGAGTAATGGCCAAGCTATGAATCAGTGGAAGGAGACTTTAAAGATTTACCCTGCAATATTTGGGGTTTGGGAGATTCTTTTTTTTTTTTTTTGTTAGGGATGTGAGGCTATGAGGAAATAACGATCTAAATGCTACTTATATTTGGGTCTCAGTCCAGGGTTTTCTTACCTCACGGGTATGAGTGCAAGTCATTCTGTGTTATTAAATACTATTTTCGAGTTTATAAGTGGAATTTCTTTAGCCATGCCTAATGTATTTGGGCATGTAAAATAAGTTACCATTTGTATTGCTCCAGCAAGTTGCCCAAGATATTCACAGGTGTAAAGAATTGCTCCTCTTCCTTTATATAGGAATGTCTCTGTGCTCACCTTTGTTTAAAATGAAACCATTTCTCTGATTTTGTGACTTTAACATGATGAAAAATGCCCAGCATAGAGGTCAACTGCCAAACTCATATACCCAGCAAGAGTACTGGACGCTGCAGGTTTTGAAGTGATTCTACAATCACCCTTTAGTTTTCTTGGCTTAGCTGTTGGCCAGAGAAAAAAATTTTGGAGAAAGATAATAAAGAGGGTAACTTCTGATAGGAGATGATCTATTACAAAAATTAAAATAATTTATAATTAGTATTAACTGAAATTTGGCCTCCTGATCTTTTGCTGCCTCTGTGCTTGGGTGTGTGTTTCCTAAGATGTGAACTGCCTTGTTATGGTTCACAGAAACACTGTGGGGGATTTGGTGTTCAGAGCCCTGGAAGAGGCTCCGAAGTGGAAAACTCTTCCCTGGATCTGTCATGTACCTAAGAATTTCTTGCATATGCAGCTGATACAACCACACGGGTGTTTAGAGGCTCTCTCCCCCCACCACATTGCATCAAACTGCTGGAAACTGGACACACTTTGAAGGGTAAACATGCACCCAGGTGACAGGCGGCTGCTGCTCTCCTCCTGCAGTGGGTGGTGAGGTGGGGAAGCACCCTCAGGCTGCAGCCCCGGGGCTGGGGTGGCTGCTGAGCCCTCACGGAGCCATCCATGTGACCACGACTGAGCTCTGTGCACACAAACCTGTGCTGTCACCATCCCGACACAGGGAGGGAAGGATCCCTCTCACAGGGCTCGACTGTTTCTGCGTTTTCATAATCTCAGGAGGTGGATGCTCAGCAGTGGGGCTGGTGCTGGAGTTCTTAATGCAGCAGTAAAAATAACCTGTGCTTTGTTTCTTACAAACTTAAAAAAACCCCAACATTAATTTTAGAATAAAGATTTATAATACTTAGTTGCTATCCAGTTTTCCTGCTTCTGACCCCAATGACAGGAGGAAGTCACATAAAATTTTGTCATGACTACTTGTTCATTTGCTGACTGATTTCACTACAAATACACATCTGCAGGGTAGTTCTTTTATTTTCTCTGTGTTAATTAAGTTCATTAGTTCATTTGCTTTACGTTCCTGCTGAGTTTTCTCTGCATGTGTGTGATGTGATGATAAAAAAGCAAGGTTATTTCTTTCTGTAGAATCAAAGCTGGTGCACAGTTGATGCACCAGAATTACAAGGTTTTATTTTTCTGATTGTTGTAGTTTTACATCCTGTATAAGGTAGGAGAGATTCAAGTGCCAGTGTGTTAAGATGGTTGACCTTATTTCAGTTTTATGTCCGAAGACTACAGGAGGATTAATCAAATAATTTTTAGGAAAAGATTTGTTTCTTTTAAGAATACTCTTAAAAGTTAATTTAGTGGGATAAAAAAGGAATTCTGGTGTAAGGCTGTTTTTCATTATTCATTTTTCTAAGATCTATAACATATGGCTGAGCCTTAAGGAAAAGTTTTACAAAACTGTACCAGAGTTAGGTACCTGTCTGCCAGATTTTTCTGTCTGTTAATTCCAAATTGCATTTCGTGTCCTTGAAAAATCACATCCTTACTCTCAGACTGTGTGTGTTGGCTATGTAAAAAATCTTGTGAAATCAGCAGATGGAGAGTTAAGGGGTTTCCAGTGGTTCACACATGTGAACAATGTACTTTTTTATATGTATTTTGAAAATCTACAAAAAGTAAGACTTCAAATGTTTAGGAGAAAGCACAAATAGTAAAAGAGGGCCGAGGAATACAATTCATCCAGTTTATGTGCTTTACAGCTTCTGGGCCTAATCCTCCCACTGTTAATATTACTCAGTAGTTTATTGTTCAAGGGGAGCTACCTGACTTTTACTAATTGTCAAATTTAGCTGCTAGAAATGGAGCTTAAATATAGATATAAAATCATAACCTAAATTGCTGCTACTTTTAAAAAAAATTGACCTAAATATATATCTAGTATAATGATACCAGGCAAAAATTTATAATGATGGATTATTAAATGCTTAGGGATTTAATCAAAATTTAAACAAATAGATGGTAATTACATTGACATCAGGTACTGGAAAATACAAGGACAAAAGATAATTGAGAACAGCTATTCCTCATAATCTTATTAAACTCCTATTCTAACACATGCATTACTTTTATGTTGGTATTTCAGACAAGTCTGTTTGCATATTTATTATCTCACTAACATTGCATGAGGCACATGATAACTGGATTTACAGTCTGTTTTTCTGGCTGTTAGAATAAAGTCCACAAGTGTGAAGTCAGCTCTGGAAGGGTCCTGAACATCCACAATGGGAAAGGGAAGCCTGTTGGGCTTCAAGCACTCGTAACCAAGGATTGAAGTGACTTTTTGAAAAGTGCATTTAAAATAGCAGTGCTGCATCTGAAATTTGATGTGTGTCATGGATTATTTATCCAAGCTGCTTATTTCCTAAATCAGAAATCAGTCTCTCTAAACTCCAAGCCTGGAAACAGCCTAAATTCCTGGTTAGACTTTCTTTGCAATGTTTTGTAGGCCCAAGTGCTCTCAGCTCTGTTTGGGTGGGATGTGGAGCTGGAGTTTGCAGTAATGCAGGAGGAAGAAGAGATCCTTAGCTCACACCAGTCTAAGCTGTAAACTTCCAGTGGCCCTGCACAACTCCTGCAGAAGTAGTTACAGAGCACTACAGTTTATTCATCTGTAAAATGTGGCTCTGGAGCTCTTTCCTGAGCTGCCTCGCACAGGATCTGCTCTCAAGGGATTTGTCTCCATCCTGCTTTGACACTCGGGGTCTCTGTGGTTTTGTTCATCCAGCTGGAGGCATAGTTTGGATACAGCCAGGATGTAGAAATGCTGCCAGGACATGCAGAGGTGTGGCTCTTATTCTGAATAGCTGGAACTTTTCAATAATGATCAAAAGATAAGGGAGATCAAGGAAAGATAGTGAGCGTAGAATTCAGAATGTCCTTCAAAACTGCCTGCATCACCAAAGAGCCAAACTCTTCGGAATTGCAGTGCAGTCAGAGGGCTAAAAGGAAGGAAAAAGTGCACAGAAACTGGAGTGTCTAGTGAGCTAATGAACTACAAGGCACGAGACACCACATTTAAACCATAAAACCAGACGTTTTTATTTGGTGTTAGTTTTTCCTTTGGTATTTTTTTCTTTAATAAAATACTTCATTTTTTTTTCCCTGAAAGAGATGAAAGGTTCGTTTTTGCAGTTCTTAGTTTTGTATTATTCTTATTGATTTCTGTGAGCTCAAATTAAGGACTTCCCAACTGCTCTAATACTGCAACAAATTGATTTTCAGATTTTTAGCCCTTTCATTGGAGAGCATTTTAGCTTGTCTCCTCTTTCCTAATTATTTGTTGAGGTTGGAAAGAGGAAAACTGAAATGGCTATGAGGCTCTTGAGACATCAGAGATGTAACTGGTTAAAAAATGCAGCAGAATTCATGCACATCAAGGTAATCTTCAGAGGAAGACTTCCACTTGGCCTTCACTCTGCATGCACGGCAGGGATTAAGTATCAGAAAGAGAGCACAGAGAAAGAGGGGCTGTGCACCTTTTTGGTTGTTTTAATTTCAAAGCTTTTGTGTTTTTTGCCTCTGTGGCAAGTGAAGGGAAAAAGAGAACCAAGGTTCTGTGGAGCCAGGCTAGCAACATTTTAGCTCATCTTCTAATGATGAATGACTTCATTATTTTTTGCACTTTACAGTTTTGTATTTTGGGATTTATTGAGCACTGAGGGAATAATGTTTTAAGACAATTATGATCAGTGGATAATTTCTATTACTTTTCCTCCTTCCACACATTTATCTTTCTAAGAACTATGTTCTCTTACTACAAACAATTCACATGTAAATAGCTAGAGTGATTTTATTTTTGTTTGTTCATAACTTCTGTTGACAAGGAGTGACTTTGAGCACAGAAAAAAGCAGAGTTTAACTTGCTGCCTCAGAAGCAGAGATGCAGAAGAGATGATTTCTCAACAATTTTGTAATTTTAGCGCTGTTTTGCTTTATATAAGGGGCCCATCCAAAAAGAACAGTAATTCTCTGCCTGGCTGGTTCAATAGCTGTCCTGTCTACACAGGGCTTGACAGCAGAGGAACTGGCAGCTCTGGTCTGAATTTGTTGCTGCAAATAATGTGCTCTGCTTCTGAGGAAGTTTGGCCCAGCTTTCTGGAGATTGGTTCTCACTGCAGTTACAGGACTCGTCCTGTTGGTTCCCTTAAGCCAGAAGTAGTTTCCAGACATTTCTGGATTTATTCTTGCCAGCCTCTCCTGTAGCAGCAGTGTGTGAGGTGTGTGCTGAAGAACACTCTATAAATTCAGTTCTACCCATCGAATGTGGACACAGTGCTTTTTGCCTGGTGATACCTGCTGCAAATAATTACAGAAATCTGAAACCTGGGTTTGTCAAAGAGCTGTATGACTGGGCTGATAATGTTGTTTTCCTGAGATTTTACCTTTTGTATTTATTTGGCCCTTTAGTATGTTTGCTTGCTACCAGAAATGAGAAGGAAATAGCTTTCTCATCCCATGAGTGTTTTCAAAATTTCAAGTTCTCTGATTAAACATTGAGATACCCCAAAGGTTTTCCTGAGAAAGAGAAACCTCTGCTTTGGAACAGCTCATAATCACATAGGTGGGGCTCTCAGGATATGAGAAACCTGTTCAAGTTGCTTCTCTAGTGAATATTAAATTATTTGTATTATGTGAAATAATTCAGCAGAAGAGTTAGTGAGACACGCAGCTCAGAAAAGCCTGATGGATGGGGCAGTCGTTTTGGATCTCAGAGGCTCTAGTCTGAGTGTCTCTCCTACTTGATTTGGAGGATAGCTTTGAACTGCAGTATAAATCTTTCTTTTCCTCTCTGGCACAATTGTGCAAAAAAGAAAAGTGTTTTCCAAAACTAAGAAGATTAACAGGTCACATCTAACAGCACCAGCAAGATGGAACAGAAAGTATTTACATACAGATAGTACCAATACAGTTTTTTCTTTCCCATTCTCAAGTTGTTAAGTATTTCCAGGTTGTTTTCTTAAAGCTCTTTTTATGCATCTTATAAGAATTAGAGACATATTTAAAAGAACTAAAAGCTTGGATTCTTGCATATTCACACAAACTCATGGGTTTTATAAATAAAACAGAAGTTCTATTTAGAAAAGTGATAAAACAATTCAGTGTTTGCAACATGGAATTCTTTCATATATTGGTTTTGCAAGGCAATTCTCTAACTTATTCCCATAGAAGAGACAGAGGAATAACCAAGAGTTGTTCAGATAAGGGGATAATGATGTACTGGAAGAAACCAGTTATATGAATACAGATATGTTTATTTTCAAGCAGGTAATAGGGAGAAAAAGAAAAAAGAGAGAGAGAGAGTATGAAATAAACGTTTAGCAGAAAATCAATAACAATACTTAATGCAGCCTTAGAGTGAAATTTGTCATATCAAACTGAGAGTGAGTGTAAGCCTGCAAGAACTTTACCTGAGACTCCAAAACAATTTGCTCTTTCAAAATGCCCAGCACTCCTTCCAAGGTTGCCCAAACCTGAATAGCTTCTGCCAGTGCTTTTGCCTTTCCACCCTGTCAGAGTAGCACCATGCATGCCACAGTTTACAAGTGAGCAGTTGGAGGCTTTCCTGCATTTCAAAGCAGACTCTCCTTTGGAAAGGGGGGCCCCCACCCGACCCCAGGCCCCTGCCCTGGGCAGGGATGGACCAGTAGGCAGAACAGGTTAAACGGGACAAACTTTGTTTTGTGAAAGGAAGGATGTGGAGGATGCAGAAGCAAGTAGAAACAGTGAAAAAAAAAGGTTAGGTGTGAGAAGACTGTAAAGTGCAGGGAAGAAGGTTGGAGAAGGAGAAATGCCTAAATAATGTGCAAAGGCAAAGCTGTTAAGTGTTAATATCTTAGTGTTTCAGGAGTACTGACAGTAACCTTTTTGCAAGTCTCTCCAAGAGCCATTAATTTGCTTATAGAGAGGCTAAAATGGAGAAACCATTTTCAGCTACTTATAAAAAACCTTTGGAGGGAGAAGAAGAGTAGGTAACATTCAAATAAAATTTGAAAACAGGTTTCAGAGAAGTCAGGCAAAACAAGCATGCACAGGGAATGAGGGAGAAACGCTGCACAGATGAGGAAAAAAGATCACAATGTTATTGAAAAACATACACTCCTTGAGATTGCTGTAAACCTTAGAGAACTTGGCTTATCGTTGTCAGAGCAGACAGAGATGATGTGTTTAATAACGTGTCTCTCGTGGATGTTTATGGGCCTATCAATTTCCAATTCTAACTAACCAGGAAAGCAGCTAAAGAGCCAGAGAAATGACATACAAGGTGAAGTTAGAGTTGCCAGTGCTTAACGTTTGGCATATTGGTGACAGCAAGCAGGAATTTGACATTGAAATTCACTTCGTAGTAGGCAGTTGCTTGACTTCTTTCCTTCAGACTTGTGGCCTCGAAAGTAGTGGACATCCCTCTCTCACAGAAAAAAAAATAATAAAGCTTGCCACCTTCTGGAAACGCTTTTTAATTAGCTTTTAGCTTTGTGCTGCAGACAAGGTCAGCAGAACTCTGAGCCCTGTGCCTTTGCCCTGCCCTCAGCCCTGAGCAGGGTTCACACTGGGAGTCAGATTTACTCCTGCCTTCCCAGTCCTGTCAAGAACTCTGAGAATGTTTTAACAAAATGACTCTCCTTGGTTTAAGTGATGCCAAAGGCAAGTGACAGATCTGAGGAGTCTGATCCTATCAAGATTCATTTTGAAAAATGCTGCTCTGGCTTAGCTTTCCGTTATCCATGGATATTCAGTACATATCAGACAGCACAAGGAAGAGGTGATGTACAGGGATTGTTGTTTTCTGATTTGTTAAGTCTTCTGCAAAGGTACCCACAGTCTGTCATCAAAGCTGAGACGTGTGTTCTGCCAGGATCATGTGATTTCTGAGTTCTCTGGAAAGTATATTTTAAAAGAAACTGCTTGAAACCTCTATTTAATTCTGTGTATACTTGTACTTATATCAGAAACTAAATGTAGGTACAGAATGTTGAAAGTGCAAGATGCTGAGGTGCTTAGGGGAACAGGCAGTGCTGGAGTTAATGCTTTTATTTATAAGGCTCATTGGTCAATGATACTGAGCTCTCCTCCAGGAAAAAAAGATCCTTAATTCACTCTTACAAAATTCAATGCCCTATTGTTCTCACTTTTCTGAAGTCACTGTTTATAACATTGCTCTCCTCTCCCCTCTGAGGAATAATATAATTTATTGGAGCAGTTCATTCATAGTCTATGTGATATCTATCTTTTGGGACAGAGATACCTTTTGCATGATGTACACACTGTTAACTTCAAACTCTTCCTGTTTGCTTTATGTGCAAGGCTTCGTAATCAGGGATATTTATGCATCCCGGTACCCAGTTGTGCTGTGCTTGCTGTTTTCTGCTCTTCATAGAAAATTAAACTTTTTTTCTTTTTGGCTCACACCTACCTGAAAAGCAAAAGATTTGAGAATATTACCCAATGGATTTATGATTGCTAGGCAGATAGCCAGTAATAAGCAGTGATATCTGATACTACAGCCCAGACATTCTCTGCTTTTTTCCACCTTTTTCCTATTATCTCTAGGTTTAATAAACTATAAATGGGAGACATAAATGGCAGACCATCTTTTCTCTTTTTGTGCCTTTTTTTTTTCTTTGGAGGTGCTTGGTGATGAGATTAAGTTAAGGGTTATATATTCTTCCAGCCTAGTATTTAGGAATAGGCAAATTATTGAAAAGGGTGGAAGTGATCTAGGCTTATTCATTTTTGTGGGAGAGCAGCTTTTTTTGCTACACAACAGTCATTTTAAATGGGAATAACAGTATTACAGATAAAGATTTAATGAATATATATGAGAAAGGCATGATAGGAGTCACTGAGCGGTTCAGGGCTTTAGATGAGGTCACGTTTCTGACTTGTGTAGTATGAAAGTGAGTAAATCTTAGATGATCATAGTCAAAATACTTCCAGGGTATTGTACATACTGCTTATTGTAGGAAAAAAAATTATTTTCTTGCCTTGGGCTTATAAGAAAGATATTGAGTGAAAACCAGCTGCATTTGTACCTTAACGTTTGCATTGCTTGTATTGTTTCTTTGTTTCTGGATCTCACGTAATTGCTGACTATGAAATTAAAATACCAAGCTCATTATTTCAATCCTGAAATAGAACTTGCTTTAGACTTATGCTTTTGTCTCTAATTGTAGTGTCCATGTGTTGAGCTTCATTAACTTGAAACAGAAGGAGCCCCACTTTTGTGTTAAAGTTAATTAAACCTGGTAATGGTTATTGTCTGAAAATTTTCTGGGTTCAAGTAGGTTATTTTGCCTCTGTCTCTATTTTCATGCATCATTTCATCAGTTGCAGTTTGTCAATTCATAATATGCAGGACTTGCCTGGACTCAGTGAACTATGGGGTTCCTTAATCATAAAAATACACTTACATGTTTAATTAATGGATAGTTGGAAGCTTCTACTTGGGAAATAGTCACTGGTGACTTTTAAACTCAGATTTTTTAAAAAATTATTTGGAAAAAAAAAAGCAATTATTTTTCCATGAATAATAGGTGACAGCACAAAACGCAATAGAGCGATGTCAAGGGCCACAGTTAATGACTTTCAGATCTTTTTAATAAAAAAAATTGAAGATTTCAAAATTTGACAAATCTATCATGTGTAAAACCTTCAGACATAGAAATACAACCTTCTGAGCTATAGTCCACATAGACTTGTGACCATGACTGATAGTATGAAATAAATATGCATATTTAAATACATGTATAGTTTAGTATTTATGCTGTAATCATTTTGTTCAAAGTTCTGCAATTCAACCCTAAGGATAGTGTATGATGTGCACATCTTTGTCATTGGTTTTGTGGGTTATGCTGTGGGAGATGTCCTCCTTAAAAAATACCCAAAAAGACCTTCCTGGTGAAAGACCATGTCTAAGATCAGGCCATGGGTTTTGCTCAACAAACGTCAATGGCTAAGAACATGAACAGATGAAATAAAAAATTGAAGATGTACTTGCTTATGGGAAATGTTTGGGAAAAAAGTCTTGAAAAATCCTTTTTCTTCCTTGAAAAATCATATGGCCAAGTTTAAACAAGTTTTGCTTGTGATTCATTAAAAAAAGAAAAGACCCCAATATTTAAATAGTAGTAATTTTATTTAATGTTACTTTTTGTGCATTTTATATTTCAGATTTAAACCATCAGCTGTTTAGCTAAAGCTTTTGGACCATTCAATTGAGCTGTAAAAAACCCCAAAGATTTGAAATTTTATTCTGCATTCAGTTAGTGTTTTGAAATGAGGAGCATGTGTTCGGAGAAATATTGCTGTGCAACTAAAAGGTGCCAATCAGAGATATTAGTGAAAAGTTTATTGGCTATTCTGTGCTGTGTGAAGCTTCTGCTGACAAAGTCAGCTTGAGAGCTTTCAGCATCGTATGCAAACCACAATTTTGCAGCAAAGATGAGATGAGTAGAGGCGGCTGTGTTGTGTTGGAAGGGACTGTGGAGGTTTTGGGTATAGGGCTGGCAAAGGCCCAGCTGGTTGACAGCAAGGTGAGGAGATTGGGTACAATTTTTAGGGCTTGTGGAAGCTTATGCTGGATTTGTGACCTTTTTTTTTTTTGGCAGGGTGTATGGAAGTGTGATGAGGTAAAATGGTCTGGGCAGAGGCCATCTGAGGTTCTGAAAAGCTGTGGGAGGTCTTGGAGGCTGCGAGGTCTTTCCAAGGCTTTCTGCCCAGCCCGGTGGCCTTGCTGCCCTTGCACAGCTCTGAGCTGCTCCCCATGGTCTCCTCTCTTTCAGTCCCACTCCCTTTCTCACCAGGGGGCCTGACGCAATTCCCCCCTCTCCTGCTTCAAATTCTGCCCCCATGGCAGCAGCAGCAGCAGAGGGCTGGGGGAGGCAGACTGGGGACCTGCTCTGCGAAAGTGCTACCCTAACTCATCCTCACTCCCTTGCCCCTGGAGCACAGCCTCTGCCCTGGACTCTCTGGCCTGTGTTGCACACAGCCCTGGCTGTTGGTTGATCATATCTTACACAGGACCTGTCAGAGCAGGCCAAGAACACTTCAGATTCCTGTGTCTCTTTCGTCATCACAACTGTCACGTCTCCTAATGCATTCATTTAGTAGCTGGGGACCCAGCTGTTTCCTACAAACTCTTGGGAAAGTAATAGTCCCATGAAGTATCACGGTGTTGGTGCCACAGATTAATGAGGTGGTAGAGATGTTCAAAGTTAAGGTTAAATCTCTCAGTAAAGGGGCAAGTCCTACATTGCCTTTTGAAAATTCCCCTCGTTTTCACTGAAATTCCCATGCAGGTAAATATCTATGAGGTAGCTCTCGAAAACTCAGATGATTATTTTTCTCCTAGAAAGACCTAAATTTCCAGGTTTTAACTGCATGTAAAATGTCAATCACATGAAAAAGTATAGTAAGGAGGTGAAATACAGGATGGTATTGTTATGAGAAATTACACAATTTCTATGTCCTCTCCCCTGCCCTACTCTGCTTCATCTCTTAGAATTGCAATTTTCTGCAGATTTTATGGGACCTATATTCATTGGGATCTATTACAGGTTATAGAATGAGAAATCTCTTAAAGATTAATTGAAATTCAGAAAATAAGAATGTGTAGTATGTGATATAAAACCACTTGAATCCTAAAATATTTTTTCATTTTTGATCTAAGTTCTGCACTGAACTCCTTACAATAGCAGCCCCAACAGTATCCACAATTAATCCCATAGATAAATGAAATTTCTTTTAAAAAATTTCCTTCCTTGGTAAATACTTTGCCATATATTTCCTCCAAATAATTCCCAGTCCTTGACCTTTTTACATTCTGGCAACACTGGCGTTCCTATGACGCAGGGGTTGCTGGGCTTGTGGAGAAATAGAACAACACAGATTTTCACCTCGTCTTCCTGTTTTCCCTCTGTGTGTGAGAAGACAAAACTGAGAGGTGGGATTGTTGTCAAGGCCAGTTTGGGTGGATCCAGTTTTATTTTAGCTGGGTGGCTCACCTGTGTAACCCAGAAGAGGCCCTGGTGTGTCGGGGTAAATCAAGAGAAAGAACGGAGGAGATACAAAGGATATGGGATACAAAACTGCCTCATTTGCTGCCTTGCCCTTACTCCTCAGACTGCAGCTCAGCTCTTTTTTTGACTGAGAAAGCATTTCTGCAGTGCCAAATCCTCCTCGCATCCTGAGGATGTGCCTGATGGTTTCATCAGCTCCGGCCATGGTTGCCTGGCTCCTGGGAGCGCTCAGCCGTGTGCAGGCTCCTCTGCTCTGGTCTGCAGTTAAGCCCTGACATTCACTGGTGAATTTGGGGAGCGTTGCCTCAGTCTGTGTGTGAGGGAACTCCAGAAGGACAATATAAAAACTGTGTTTTCTGATTTGGACTTTACCGTGCCGTAAACATATACACACAAATATATAAGGATGACTACAGCAAATGCAATCTTGCACATTGGCTGGAAAATACATGCTCCAGGCCCAGATTTAATGGGAACTTTCATATTCCATCCTTGGAATATAAAGCCAGCATTTTTGTCTATTTTGACTTTTGCATTAATAAAATGAGGTCAGGAAATCTGTTAAAGTTTATCTTTGAAAATGTTTTCAACCCAGTCACCTTGTTTTAAAAATCATTTCCATTTGTTATCTGCACATTTAAGTAGATTGTGTTTCCTCGTGATTGAGTCTCTGAAGGAAAGCACTAACAGATTCCTGTAATTGATTATACTTTAATGATACATAATGGCAAGTTCTGTTTTCCATTATTGTTATCCTACACTCTGAACTGTAACTGCTGCGACACCAGAATGTATATTGATATACAATTGATTTAGTAACATTTTACCAGTTGAAACGTCCTGCATTAACTAAAACCATGTCTCCACTTCTTCAGCAAAAGCAGCCATTCACACACCCAGGGCAGGTATTGTACAGATCTCTGCAGATGGTCCCTTCCTCCAGCTCATTGCAGTTGGCACAGGACAGCACTGCTGGGGAGCACTGCAATCACCGTCTCTGCGTTCCATGGGCGATTGCAGATGGAAGTTGGCTGTTCTTACATTTCCAATGTTTCGCTAATTACATTTTTTTTTTCTTTTTGATTGTCCTTTTTCCACAAGCGATCCACTGCTTCTCCCTCCCACTCCCATCCCTGCAAACCCTTGATGGCCAATAAGGTGTTTGATGATCTGAAAGTGCTGCTTATCTTCCTGACCGGTATTACCTAATTATTTATGGATGTCCTCTGACTGTATAAATCTCCTCCCTTGTGTTGAGATGGAAAACTGGAGAGCAGGGATTACTTTCCATGCCTGCATGTGATGGTGTGTGCGTTTGAGAGGACAGTGACTCCCACTCCTGTCTGCTCTTTGCTCACACAAATAAATAGTGCAGTTCTGTTGCCACTTAGCTGGGCTGTAACCCTTGGACACATGGCCTGTCCTAACAGAAAGGTCACAGGGAAGTTCTGGTGAGTGATCCAGAACACAGAGCTGGCTTACGTGGGAAAAACAGATTTTGCAAAGCTAATTTAAATGTTGCGTGTTGCAGGTGTTGCAAAAAGCCATAGAGCTGTTTTCTTCTCAATAATCACCGAATATGGAAACTTAATAGCTAGAACATTATAATGATGTAGAATTGGTGATGTATATTCAAAACACTGGATAGAATCCCACAGTGTAGTCAGACAAGGTACTGACTGAGGCTCTGCTTTTGCCTTGATTTTTGCCTTTCTTTACTGAGAAGAGGATGTTACTTAAAGTTTGCAATTCTGGCAAGTTGTGCCAACAAATTTCATTCATTGTATTGCTAATCAGCAGCTATATTATCAAAATCCTTTGTTTTCCAGGAATTTAAATCTAAGCTTTCCCATAGCATTCACCACATTAAGCCAGTATGACCTTTCATAATGAAAATTCAGGGAAAAAAAAGCCAAAAAACTGCTCTTTGGACTTGGTGAATGTCAATGTCTGTCAGAATCAAAGCAATTTCTAAAAATCTGCAAGAATTTTGTATTTCAGTTTTAAAAATGAAATCCTGGCTTTAAATTTCACTTTAAATTCTGAAAACTAAAAAAAAAAGTTCACTTCTAAAGTAAATAGACGCTTTGGTAAGTTGAGCTCGAACTCAATGACCTGCCACCACACACAGATTTTGGTTTATTTTCTGTTACATACATTTTGTAATGTTTTAAATTACATCATTGCATATATATGTATTAACATTCAACACTAGGATTCTGTTAAATATAGGTTAAATATTAGTTTAATGGCTTTGTGTCTGACACTGATTACAATTCAAATCCTCCTTGCATGCTGTTCTGCTGATAGTAATAGCAGCATTTGTAATGTTCAGTCATTGCCATCCAAGTCATAAACAGTAATATCAATTAAGATATACTTATGCTTGTGTGGTTACTCTGTGCAGGGATTAATAGAGAAATTATTTTTACTATCAGAAAACCATTTCAAAGAGATAAGAACTGCAAATGCAAAGCAGATTAGGTTACTTAAATGGCCTTTTCAGTGGTGATATTTGAGTGTTTGTAGTGTCTCACAGCAGTTTTGGAATATAATACACAATTTAATTTCCTGTATATTTGTGTTGTAGAGGAACAGTTCTTGGACTGTGAAGGAAAATTTATGCTCTAGTGCAATGTATTCTCAGCTCAAGCCCACATTGCAAAAGAAACCTCTACACATTTCTTTAATTTAAGAAACATGAGTTCTTAATTAGTTATACATAGACAATGGTAGATTTTTCCAACTGCAAAATTATTAATAATACGTAATTAAAATGGAACCTGGATCAAAAACTCATCAAGTCTCCCTAATGCCATAATACTGTACCCATTTCCTAGGCAAGTGATCCTCCCCCAGGGGATCTGAATGACTCTCTGGAAATACATTCCTGCAAATACATTGTCTACTATCATGTGAAACTTTCAGAATTTTCAGTTGGGGAACTTCCTTTCAATATTTTCATGTTAAAAATGTGTAACTCATAAGAGTATTAAGTAAATTTTGGCAAATATGGCCAAACATGTATGCCAGATATGAACATACTCTTTTAATATGCTTTGTAGTTGGAAGTCAGGGGTGAGTAAACAATGGCACATGAAGGACAAACCACTATTAGCTCTATAGCTTTACTAAACATTTTATTAAAGTGTACAATTTATTCCTGCCAGATTAAAACAAAAATCCCATCTACTTGCCTCTAAGCAAAGTTGCTAACAGAGCACCGATAAACTGAGAATAAAATCTCTTTACGCCTTTATGTGTTAACCTCCCCACCTCTGCCATTCCCCCATTTTGCTATCAAGAACTCACCAGATACTCAGTTACAGCCCAGAGGGTTGGAATGAACACCACAGAAAAGCAGGTCCGGGCCATATCCCAGCTGTTCAGTGGGAACAAGCACCGTAATGTTGGGAGCCACTAGATGCCACTCTTGTCTCATCCCAGTACAAGTCTGAGAGTATTTATGGTTGTTTAAAAAAACCCAACTGTGCCCTCCCACCCCCAAAGTCCCTTTAAAGATGTTCCTTTGGTATTTCAGATATTTTGCCTTTTATTTTTTTCTTAATTAACGTTGCAATATGACCCTATTGTTTACAGTTTTCCTTCCGTCCGCTGTAACGCTACACTTGTTTATAAATATTTCAAAGCTATCCCTAGACAATATTTTGTTGCTGGACTCTTGCAAAGCTGAGCTGTGTTGTGCTATGCATCATTTTTCTCTTTGGGTGGGATTCACAAACTTCTGACATAAGTATTCATCTATGTTTGATTGATTTCACAGCCACTTATGGTGTAAGAAGCTCTAAATCTAATTTTTTTTTTTTAACTCTCCAAAGAACTTCACCTTTGCATTTTTTTTCCTATGTCAGATACAGTAGGAAACTCTTGGACTTGTTGTATATTCAGATTTTGCCATTGATGACCTCTTTGCTGCATTTCTCATGGCATTTCCAGGCGAGTTGCCTGACTGTAGATTCCCCAATTTTCAGATATTCTTAGCGATGCAGCTGACGAAGAATAAGTGTAAAAATGTTCACGTTATGTAAGAAAATACAGGAAAAGTTAAAAAAATAGAGTAATCCCCACAAGATTCAGCATAACAAAACTGCAGTGTTCTATCTGCACAGTAGTAAACTTAAGTTCTTTTGTTGGTAAGACTGAAACTGTTCGTTTGTGTGAATTTGATATAGACATTGTGATTTTAATACTATTTTCCATATATAATCAAATATTCTTTTTCAGTTTTAAATGTATATATGAGAGGACTTCTATGTACTGTAAACTACTTGTATGGCAGCCAAAGCTGATGAAGTCACTTGCTCAAAAGATGAACTGTATATATTTTGTAAGTAACCTGCAAAGGCTTGTGAATAACATGGCTGAATAATGATGAAAGATTACAGGCATATAAAGACCTCCTGCACATTCAATTAAGTTAGATTTAGATTTATCTGGGTATTTTCTTGCACATGTGGGATGCTGTGAATTAATAGAAAAATGCAGTGGGATAGATCCATTGAGAAAGCCTTTTGTACCCTGTTTAGTTTCTTAGAGGTGAGGATTGTTGTTGGGGCTCTGTGGAGAGAAATGTGATTTTGGAGCATCAAAAAGTGAGAATACAGGGAAAAGATGTTAGTGCATAAAAATCTGTCAGTAAAAAGGAGACTGGATTATTTTAATAAAGTTGAGCTACCTTTATTGAGCATTTATAGACTATATGCAAATAGAAACTATTAGTCTGTTCTTTTTTAAGAAAAAACCCAAAACTATTAATGGTTTATGGAATTAACAACCACGCTACATGCAGACCAAAGTCCAGAGCCGAGGTTGCCTGTGGAACCTTAACTTTATTGCTTCCATATCTCTGAATAAGAACTGTGCAACTTGAAAGTTCCCTTTTTGTCATTTGCAGTGGAATGATTTAATTTATTTAAGTTTCTGTGATGAACACTTAATGCCTTACACATGTAAGGAAGGGTACAGTCCGTGACTCAGCGCCTGAGTCTGTAACTGCAGCCTGTCTGCACTGCTGCACTGAGGAAGCTTTTTGTGGTCATTAGCAAAGGCTGACCCCTCTGTTTGTATACAATGTCTTGACCATGCAATTGTTGAAGGGCGAGTTTAGGGATGTGGGTAAATTAGTCTGTAATTTTTATTAACCCACTTGGGACTGTAGCAGTTGTTTATTAAAGGTCACTCTGTAGATCTGTTCTCCTCTACTATCAGATCTTTCCTTTGTAATCTCTTCCCAATAAGCTCCCCATTACTTCCCTTTCCTATGAATATTTAAGTGGTGGTGGTGAAAAGAGAGTCTTTGTACTTTGCTTTTCCGAAGCACGTCCTCATGTGGTGTACCTGGAGAATATAAACCCTTTACAGGACTAGATTGGCTCACAGAAAGGGGAGGAAGCCTTGAGTTTCCTCCTACCCAAGGGGCAATGGCTGGCAGTTCCCTTTGGCAAGAGTAATTCCATGCCCTTGTCAAGGATTTGCAGAGCCACTTTTGCTCAAGAGCCACCCTCTGAAGCGGCAGCAGCTCCTAGGACGTGCACACACCCTCCCATCCCACAGCAGCTCCCTCACACCACATCCATCTCACCCCTTGTGCTTCCTGAGAAGTGTCCATCTCCCGTGTGAGCCCTGCTCCCCACAGTGTCCGTCCCCACCTCTCCCAGCAGCCAGAGCACAAGGACAGCACACCCTTTATGTCTGCTGTTGTCACTAAAAAAGAGAAGTGTGAGTACCCAGTACAGTTTTGCTCTCTGTGGTGATCTTCAAGTGATGTCTCCTCACCCTGATGTGGGCAAGTTGCCAATGGCAGGAAACTTCTTGTCTGGCAATAAATGCTCTTGGCTTGTTCCACCTTTGGAGTAGCTACAAAGGAGAAGGGGCAGACTGGTATGGGGCTTCTGATCCTGTAATTCCATCCCAACTCCTGCAATATTTCTGGCAGTGTGGAGGAGAGCAGGCACAGGCTGGGCCTGGAAGCAGAATGAGTTTTCTGCTCCAATGGGGGTTGCACCTGGATGTGCAGCAGGGGCCTCGCCAGCACTGGGCTGTTCCTCGTGGGAAACCTCGGGCACAGCTTGGAGGGAGCACCAGGGTGGGAGAGGACTGGGCCATACAGGGATAAAAGGATGTCTGTTGTCATCGTGGGGGCTCTGGACATACTTTCCCCCCTAATTAACTAGGGTTTTTTCCCTCTCTTCCAATATTAAGTCAGGATGTTTTCCTCAGATGTAGAAGGGCAGACATTTTGAAGGAAATTAGTTTTAATCTAATAAAGTCTGTTCCAAGACAGAATTTGCAGTAAGCATAACCTTTTATAAATAAAGCTGAATATAGTACAAAACACTGAATTTAAGAGAAGAAGGGAGAGTACGTTACCAAATGGGGTTTTTTTGAGTAAATACTGGGACAAGGAGGTTTATTCCCCCTTTAGTGCAGGTGTAAAACTTGGAGGCCAGTAAGTGCCAGATAAATATGGATTAAAAATATAAACAAGTGTGGTTAAGAGACAGATTTCATGTTCAGAGTTTTTACACCTCTTCATATGTTGAACCTCATTAAAAATAGTTGCTACAGAATGACAACAATATAATAATTGATGAGCTTATGGATAGAATCAATTATATAGGTTTTTTAGCTGACAAAAATAATAACTTTGATAGAAAAGGATTAGGGAGAATTTATATTAAAATCAACACAAATATACTTGTTATCAGAGTAGGAAGTTGTGATCAGAATTAGGAATATGTTATGGGAACTTTTAGTATTATGATATCTCATTTATAATTTGTTTATTCATGGGGGTTTTTTTCTGTTTCCGAGAAGAATGCTTCTTTTTAGGGAATCACAGAGCAGCAAACCGCAGAAGAAATGGGTAGCTCAGGACAGCTTCATGGGAGCCTTGTAACTTACTGTTGGGCAAAATGATCAGAGAAACCTGAGTCCAGTTTTTCTGTGGCATCCTTTGTGGTGCTGTAAGGTGCTGCCCCAGGGCCATGAGGAAGCTGTTGGCTGGGGGTTGATAGCAGGTGATCTGTATGGGATAAGAACCATACTGTGCCTCTGGGGTTATAGGCTCTCCTCATAATATTTCTAATTAACTCGGGCGCAGTACTGTGTAGGCAAGGTAAGACAGCTTCCAGCTCACTTTGTTCAGTCTCTGAATTAAGAGAGGTTCTGCCCTGGGCTGTGCTGCACAGCAGAGTTGTATTTAATCACAGCAGAGGTCACACCAAATTTAAAGCCAAATGTACAGTTTTGAGAATGAGAATTAAATATTTAAGTCACCCAGGCGTTTATTTTTTTCATTTCACTTATCTTTTCAGGAGGCATGTGGAATTTTGGGCAGAGTGAGACTAAAGTCATAATCCCTTTTACCATGTTTTATTCCCTTTATCACTTTTTTTCCTCTGTCATTTTGCTTTCACTTAATTTTAATATTAGTATGGTAAAATACACACCGAGTTCAGAGACTGAATATACATGAGGAATGTGTTTACTTACCTGCAATAAGCAAGAATAACACCAGTGAGGCATGTGCTTGCCAGCACTCTGCAAACCTGGTGTTAGAATTTTGTGGAACCATGCCAAGCTTTGATGGACTTCAACTATCATTACAAGCTAAATTTCCATGAGATTTTTGCGAAAGTTCACAGAACTCTTCAAGAAATTTTGAGCCTCGTGGTGGTAGTCTAAAGATTGATTTACTGTTGTGTATCAAACTCTAAAATGGTTTGGGTTTCATGTTTTCAGCATTACAATAAACTTGGAAGCTCTGATCCTGACGCATAGCTCAGTGCAAAATCCAGAGTGAGCCAGAGTGGAAATCAAAACTGATTCTTCTCAAACCATGCAGATGAAACCTGCAGATTTTTTTCTTAGAAGTCTGTACTATGTGCTTTTCAAAGGACTGATAATAGCTTGTTCTTATTTTACAAATATAGGCAGATAAGAGTTGGCAAACATTCTTGTGAGAAAGAGAATGAAGGAAAATAGGTATGAAGAAGCTGTGAGCCAACCAACCCCAGAACCATACTGTGAAACGATATGACTAAAATGTGCATGGTAAATAGTGTGACATTGAAAAAGGAAACATTCAGTATTGCAGCCAGAGGAGAAAAATGCCAGCTCCCAAAATTGAGTGCTGGCAGTATGTTCAGAGAGTCGAATAGGCATATGCTTGATTGCAGTTTGGGTGGAGAGAAAGGAGATTCACAGAGCTCTATTTCAGTTCTTTCTGTGTTTTCCCACACTGTGAATTAATCACATCTAATACTAATTATATACTTGCAACATTCTGAATTCCTGCATAAACTATGGAAAAATGTGGAGATGTTTCCAAGACTGGAGCAGCTCTAACAATGAATTCCTGTATGTGCTTTTGCAACTGTTTGCTGTGCGTCATATTCCAACCCAGTTATGTTCTGCAGATTTACTCTTCTGTGCTTTGGTGGTGATTTACACTCCTAGAAAAGCAGTTGGGTGAATCCATGTCTCAGAAATGTGGAAGCTTAATATAAATAAATTAAACACAGGCGCTTGATTTCAGTGAATCACAGCCTTTTGACGTTTATAATTTCAACACATTATTGTCCCCAGCTACTCAACCCCTGTGACTCATGGTGGTGCTTCAGCTCTTGGCTTGATAGAAAGTGTAAAACGTAAGGTTGGGGTTTATTCTAGGATGCTAAAAGATCTGGATCCACACAAGTGGGACAAATCCATACTTAACCACCAGCATGGTAGGAAACTGTCTCATCATTCTGAATTAATGATGCCCTGATTATCTTGCCTGCAACCTTTAGGTCAAATGAAGAATTTTCTCCAGGCTTTGAGATACAGGCAGGTGCAATTATTTTGTTGCTGTTAAAAATAGAAGCACGGCCTGACTACAGTGGTGAAAATATTTCAGGAGGTAAATCTGAGAGAGTGAAATTCTTTGTGTGGTCAGTGTTGCTCTTGACGGTGTTGTGCAAGTTACTGTGTGAAGGTTTCCTCCAAAGGAACCCGTTGGGGAGCTGAAGTGGTGTGATCAGGAGGTGCAGGTGCTGCACTCAGGAATGGCAAATGTGAACAGCTCTGTGTCATTGTGGCCCGTGGGAGACTCGGGCAGGGACTCTGGAGTGCTGCTCAGGTGGGACACGTTAAACAGAGCATCTGAGGGCACAGAAGTGCCAGTGATGCTTTGAGGGGCTGGTAATGCTGTGGGGAGCTTTTCCTCAGGCAGTTTCAGTTCTGCAGGTATGGCAAATGTGATAATTCCCATCTTGCAGCTCAAGAATCAAGACTGATCTCTCCCATGAGATATACATGAAGCTGATTTTTGGGGTTTTTCCCTGCATTTTTAACAAAGTGATTAAAGAACAGTATCTAATAAAAAATCAGATAAGTTTCAGCAAGATTTTGTTGTAGAAATATGTAGATAAGCTTGGCTTTTCTGATTTGAAGTAAAAGAATTTGCTTTTGATGGGAGGCAAAATTGAAGTGGGAGGAAAGATATGGAATTTCAGAAACAGGATTAAAATTTCCCAACTTCATTAACCTACTAAATTGCAGTTAATAGCAGAGACTCAATCAGTGAGACTCCAGTGAGGCTGGTGTAAGAATGAGAAGTAAGAATTTTAAAATTTTTATCTGATTAGCTCAATATTTTACTTCTAACAGATAGGTACATTTACTGCTTCAGTTTGCTCTGCATTTCTTATAAACTAGATTTAAGAAAAGTAGAAAGAAATAAAGAATGAATAGAAAAAGAAAAAACAAAGGGTGAAACTCTTCACCTGTCACCTTAGAACACTTCAGCAGGTCTTCTGGGACGCTGGGCAGCAGTGGTGGGGTGTACAAAGGCTGTCGTTGGAAATACTGTAAAGGTTTGAGAAACAAGAATATCAGAGCTAATTGCAAAAAACATCAGAGAACTGATCTTGCTGCTTTCCATGGAGCTGGCTGTATTTTGAGGGCTGTTTTTTGTTATTTATTAATATTTGCCCGACAGATTCCTGCCCTTCAGTAATTACTGTGAGGCTGAGGTAGGAGAAACCCCAACTTAACCCTTGAACTTTGTGTGGAGGATGCCAGTGTTGTGCATTAATACTTTGAGCTGGGAGCACAAGAAAATGTATTGAATTTGTGGGTCATGAACTCCCAGCACTCTGATCTCTTTCTGAATGTCCTTAGTGCAGGCCAGGCAGGTGATTTGCTCTTTGGCCACTGCTCACAGGAGTGCCTGGGAGCTGAGCTCTGCCAGAACTCTGCTGTGGAGAAGCACTAAAAACCAGACTTATTTCACCTTCTCTGGCACAGTCGTACACAGGGTTTGGGGAGCGGGTATTAAAATGTGCATGCAGATGCAAACCCTCCTAATTCTTCTGTGCATAAAGGTGGTATTGTGTCAGATCAACTTCTTAGTCATGTATGTGCTGCAAGATAAAGGGACAGCTATTGTTGTCAGCTGCAGCTGACCCACCGTTCACATCAGTCTCTGCATAGCTGTAACAGAGATGAGAAGCTTTTTTGAATTGAATATGTCTCATTTCCTTCAAGTATTTATGGCTTGTCACTGTCTAACTGAACCCAAGATGCTGACAAATATGCAAGTCATTTGTAAAGCAGTTAAAATACAGGATATATATAAGTAGAGACATTCTTCTGATTAGAAAATAATCTTGTATTAATAATAAGTCTTCCTGTTGTAAAATTCTTTCTAAATACAGTAATATTCCGAATGGGAATTAGAGATATTTCAGGGATGACATTTCATTATTTCCAATCAGCTTTACTATAAACAAACCCTGCACATTTTCAGTGTCAGCATATAGCTCAGGTAGAACTAAGCTCATACTTGTGCTCCGAGTACCTGCATGTTTGCTGGGGATTTATCCATGGCATATTTCTGTTTTAGGTTGATGTGTGTTACATTAGGCATTCTGAATGGTATCCATTAGCATAAGCCCTTCTGTCTCTGAAAATATTTTTGTCATTAAAAAGTTTATAAGTCTTTTTTAGGTCTCTATGTTTGTTTAAACTACAGATCAGTAAATGGCTCGGATGTGTGTTACATTTCAGGGTTTCTCCATGATATGTTGTATGTATTGTTCAGATCCTTGTGTGGTCCAGTCATGCCATATATTATTTCAACAAAATAGCTAATGACAAGCTATTGCTTAGTGAAGTGCTTTCATGGCACCTTATTTAGGAGGGAGGATCTTTTTCCTGGCAGTTGGAGGCTCTCGTAACAATATCTACTGTAATTTCTCCCTTGGAATCTACACAGAGTAAGTCATCTGTGCAGTAAACTTATGTCTGGGAAGCCTGAATTAATAACCTCTGGGTCAGCTTCACGAATTTCTCATTATTCCAAATACCTTTTCCTGTTGGCTAAGCCTTTTGTTCAAGATGACACTGAATTGCAGTGGTTATAGATGGCTTATGACCTGGAAAAGGCTATTGGCAATACAGGTACGTTTTGTCACAGATGTAAAATGAAGCAAGCATGGAAGTAAAAGATATTAAATGTCGTAATTATCCGTGAAAATAGCCATTACAAACAGTAAATATGTTTATATTTTTATGAATATTGGTTTAGCCATGGCAATAAGCTCAGAGACAACATATTCAAAACTGATAAATCTTTTTTATAAGGGAGTATATTATATTAGCACTAATCTTTATTTCTGCAATAAATGTTTAAGGTAATGGAGGATTTTCCTGCCAATCATAATTAACAAATTTCTATAATATTTTTACATTCAGCTCTTCTCCTTCAGTGTAGACAAATGCAGTGGAATTTATATATCTGTATATCATGTTTTCCATTAAGAAGATCATAACAATTTAGAAAAAATTGCTATTTGTCCTTAAAAGTGTCATTCTTCAGATGACGTTCTCGTAATAAAAGATACAGAATCTGGTAAGAATGAGGAGTTCATGTTTTTTGTTAGATAAGCATTTCAGACTCATTTGTGACTGAATTATACTGTATTCACTCTTGTTATTTTCCATTTATCCTTTACCAGAGAGACAGGAAGGGAGCAGTGATATAGGAAATTAGGATGTTTAGAGAGAGTAACTAAAGAGAGCTACAAAATGTTTTTTAAACTGTTTAGATGGCTGAGAGGCCCCATGTGTGTGATCTTTCCTGCTGAGCTGAGGAAATGCATAAATACAAGATGCACCCAGTCTGGTCTGCCACTGTCTGCTGGGGACTTCCTCAGCTCTCAGCAGATGCTGCATGCAAAGCCCATCCTAGGAATGTTTCTTGGATGCTTCAGAGTCTTTGGGAGATGTTATCTCCCTCGCTTCTTGAACCTAAACTTCCAGTGCTTGTAAACAAGACAGAGCAACAAGCTGGATTGTGGGGTAGATGTTTATAAAAGTTATCCCATTCCCCGATGGGTTTCAAACTAGAAATTTGCCTCTGGCTGCCTTAGTTTGCCAGATCAGCTTTTCTAAAAGTGTTTATCTGTTTTAATTTAGCAGAGATAAAATTGCCACACCAACTAGAGGTGGAACATGGGAACGGTGGTAGTGTTTCTGAAAATCTCAGTCATTCCCTCAGTTGCACTCACAGAGTCTCACCCTATGCTCTGGTTTGACCATAACTCTGAAGTTGTGTGTAGGATTCCAATAGCAACACAGTCCACAGCTCAGTGAGTGTCCCAGTAAATTGTTCTGTGAGTACCTGAGGATTTAATATAGTGAAGAAATAGTTGTCCAGACTCCAGATAGCTTCATGATGTTGCTCTGACAAGCTCAGTTTACGTAATATGTTCTTCTATTGCTGCTGTTATATTTATCATTGTTGGCCTGTCTTTGTTTGATGTGAAAAATAGTTAGAAGTTGAAAACATAAAAGAGATTGTTCTCGCATTTCATAAACTTAACTCTTGGGCTCTACCACTCAGTTATTTGCACAAGTTCAGGATGGGAATAGTATGCACATGTTCATTTTACCCACACAGATATTTTGCAATATCCAAGTTCTTAACTTGCCCCTCTTTCCACCTTCCCTTGTCTCCCAGCTCTCTCCCAGAGCAAATAAAAACACATATTTGATGTAAACCTGCCTTAGCTGGTTTATGTGGATTCTGAGTTTCTGTATCTAGGACTCATGTTTGCTGAATGGAATAAAGAAAAAACTTAGTGTGTGACATGAAGAAGTATTTTCTTTGTGGTTTTTTTTTTTTTTTTTAAACTTTATTCATACAATCAGTACAAAGCAAAATTGTAAAGAATCAGAACTGCATGTGCATACTCTGTGATACTCTGTGAGATGTTTTTAAATGCTTCAAACTTATTTTATGACTAAAATAGATACCATTGTCTTTCCCCCCTTGCTCTAGAGATGTGTTTCTTTTATTAAATTAACTCGTCGTCATGGTTTTGTTATTTCAACTGTGGGCTTAGCTGACAAAATTTCTATACTGCTTGAGAGAGTCATTAATCATTTGAAGAGGATTTGTATATGTTCAGTTGCTCAACATCTCATCTCTCACTTTACTCCCAAATAAATTCAATAATGTTGCACGTGTTCTTTTGCTTTCCTTTTTGTAGTCAATAATATTAATTTAACCTCCTGTGTGTTGGTGGGTGGCTGGGAGTAACAAAACAAAGATGGGATTGTAGTGAGCACCATGAAATTCTGTTCTAGTTCTTCACTATTTAATTATTTTGATTATCCCCTGTTGGTCTGAAAAAAGTAAATCTGGTAAAGTACATGTTTAATTCATCATTCAGAACCACGGTTAGTGTTCAAATGTTGACTGCTGCATATGAACTGCTTGTTACTTTCTGTGTTTTTGGGATTATTAACCCCCAGCCCAGCACAAGGTTGTGTATAGGCTGTGCTGTCCCTGAGCAGGTCGTGCTGAGGAGGCTGCACAGCCCTTGCTGAGCGCAGAGCAGCAATATATGCGGATTTAGACTGAAGAGTCTGGGTTAAAGTTGCTTCTCATGGGAGACAGAGAAGATGCAGAGCTCGAGAAATATTTTTTTCTTCCTGCTTGGAAGTAGGAACGAGGCACTTAGGGCATATGATTGTGGAAAGGCACAGAGAAGTCACATAACGTCTCCAGCGATAATTAGAAGCAGCCTTGAGGTTGTCATCAACCTGAATGTGTCAGATGAGCTGAACATGCACAGAATGACACAGATTTCACTTTAAAAGGTTTCATCTTATCTGTTTGTGAGATAGTTTGCTTTTCTGTCTCTATAGCACATTTTAAACTGTATGGATGGTGTTTTTTTAATGTTCTATATTGAACACCATTCACTGGTTACCTTGTGGTAAAATGAAAAACATCAGACTATATTATTAGTGCATTGATTTTGGAGCAAGTCTGACATTTTGCTCTTCTCTTTTACAGAATTGTTTTGCAGAAATTGTTGATCCTGCTTGTTCATTAGCTTGGTATTAGCCGTAGGGCTTTCAAGAGAAATGAAGAAATCCTGTGGTTCTAGCTAGTAATAAAAATGGTATTAAAATGAATTAAAATCTTGCACATTTTTTTGCATCTGTAATGATACACATATGGTATAATTTGTTTAGAAAGGTCAGCCCCATAAAACTGGTTTGGGGAATATTTGAGTTAGTGGCATTTAGAAGAAAGATATCCTGGCAACCTGTTGGCATGTGTTTTGCTCTAAGCATTCTGCATCTGTGATTAGGGTACACCTATATCAGTGGGATACTACTTCTAACCTAAAAATAAAATGAGACCTAGTAAATGTTTTTAATGGTCTGAAAATATTATGAATCTAATCATGGCTTACTGTGTAATGTTTTATCTCAGTTTTTCTAGTTTGAAAAGAGAGGGTCAACCCTACTGCGGGATGGAAATAATTGCAAGCTTGATACAAGTGTGTTCAAAAATGTTTTAACATCCTCAAGCCTTCATAAGTATCTATCAGGCTTCCCTTGTTTTCTTTGATCTTGCACAGTTTGTTCTTTTGGAGTGAAAAGTTTTAGGCCAATTGCTGCTACTTCCAAAGTGTTGTTTAAATAAAGCCCAATGAACCACTCATGTTTATTAGCGAGAAAACCAAGCCACTTGTTGTAGCGTGTTTCTGAATTGGAAGCAGTAAGTGTGGATCTCTCTTCCTTGTCCATCAGGAATGGGAAGAAGCATCCTTAGCTGAGGTGCAGAGCCAAGGGAGCTCTGCCTGTGCCGAGGCCAAAGTGGAAGAGCAAGAGGGAGCTGAGCAGGGGCTGCCCCAGCCCCAGAGGTGTTCCTGTCATGCTCACACAGCAGTAGGTGCAGGAGATGAGGAGCCTTATCAAAGGGCCGCTCTACCATACTGGTAGATTTTCCAGGTTGGGGATTTTTGCCTCTTCACCCTTTTCCCAGTGTTTGAGTGTAACTGAGCTGCAGGCTTTGCCTGCTGATTAACTGAGCCACAGGCTTTCTGGGATTGGGGGTAATTTTGTGTGTTTGAAATGCTCAACCTTCACAAATGCGCAGACTCTACAATTATTGTGTTCTGGTCCAAGACGATTCACTTAAATCATGAAAGTCTTGTTTAAAGAGTTGCTTGTTTAAAGTCTTGTTTAAAGTTGCTCTAGAAATTTCCAGTAAATTTATTCCATAGTTTGCTGCATCTCTAGGAGCATGATCCCTGACTCTGAACTCACTTCATCCATGCAGCTGAAATCTTTTTAACTTACACCCATCGGGAGAAGGGAAAAATTACAATATCACCGGAGCAGGGATTTGTTTTGTTCTTTAGCAGAAAGTATTCCTTGGAAGTTTCTTATGTGTATGAAAATGAACACACTGAACATTTGCTCTTCTAGACCCAATAGAAATGTTAGGTATCCAGCAAGGCTTGTCAAGATGTCCAAAACATTAAACTAAAAGCCTGTTACATAAGTGTTTTCTTCTTCCTTGATTTATTTACTAAATTTGATTGACCAAAGAGTTTTTGTTCAGTCTTGTGACAAAGAAGAGACTCTTGAGAACTTTTGCATCTAAAAGAAAATATTTTTGAAGTTATTTTTCTGGAAAGGAAAAGGGCGCTTCATCTGAAACCTGTAACCTAAATGTTTTTAACTGATGTTTTTGAACTTTAATGGGTGATTTAAAATGGCCATCATAATTACTTTCCACGTTCAGTGAATCAGTTAATCCTTACAAGTCTGAGACCTTGATGTGTTGTCAATTTACTGCTGTAATAGATTTTATACTATAATGAAGTATTATTTATTTATCCTCTTTTACGGCAATTTTAATAGGGTAATCATATTGGGAAGGAATGCATAGCCTGGGGAAAGGTCATCTTAATTTGATTGTGTAGAAAACAGATCAGTTGTTTTTTCAAGGATGCAAGTAATATTTCTGTACTACTTCCATAATTAAAGAGAGACTGATGACAACTTTTCAAATCCCAGATGTTTTTTGAGCCTTGCTGCTGAATAGAGACATAAAAGAGGGGGGGAAAGTGCTGGATGTTCCCACAGAGGAGCAAGGAGGAACCTTCAGAGAATAATTGGAAATGATAAAGATTGGATCTTACAACAAGAGATGCTGTTTTCTCAAACTTAAAAGCTTTTTAAAATTCAGAAGATTTTATTGAATGAGGCAGTTTGCATTTATGACCTTGTATACTTATTTACTAAACAGACCAAGTTATTGAGTACAAGAGCTTTAATCATATGCTTCAAAACATAAATTCTCCTTGCTGGGCAACTGTCAGAAGAGATTTTTTTGAGCCTGAGAAACAGATCTGCGTTCAGGTGTTTGCCTCTTCTTTAACACAAGTACCAGAATGGGATCCACTGTCTCCAATGTGTTCTTAGCAGGACAGCCTCCCTCAGAGTGGATAACTTTGCTCATTTTGCTTTTCACATATCATGAACCTTTCTGTTCTCCTTAGAGATGTGTCCTATTATTTAGTCTTGAGAAAAGAAAACATTTTCTCTTTCTGGTTTAAACTCTGATGATAATAGCTATTTTGCTGCAACTGTCATGGGTGTTCCAAATCTTGTGCATTTCTGGCTGTTTGTGCTATTTCATGCTAGGTTTTGGTTTCCCCTTAATTTTCCATGTTATTTGCTGCTACTTCATTTTCTCTCTGATGCTCTGGCATTTTGAGGCTCAGTGCAAATGCCATAAACTTTCCTTAATTTAATATCTCTCAGATACATTTAACTTTCTCTTTAGATGAGCTGCAAAGTTACAGAAACACTGCGAAAATAGTTCTTGAGTAGTTAAGAATTACCAGTATAATCCAAATATCGCTCTAATGCAGGTCCGTTAGTGCAATCATTCCCATTTACACCTTACTGGTCCTCATAGCTCTGTCAATGAGACTTTTTTTTTTTGCTGTCCTGGTAACAATAATTTGTATGATTTAGAAAAAAAAAATCAAACTAAAATTGTGGCTTGCATTCTTTCATGCTGTTAAAACCCAAAATAGTTCATTTTAAAATGCAGTGAAAAAAACTGATACATGTTTACTCTTATGTGCCAAGTACTCTGTAAGTTGCAAAGGCAGTTTGCATTAGAATGTATCTTTTAAGCTGAATAGTAAACATTTGTTTAAATAAATATGCTGTTTACAGTGTTAACAAATACTTTATAAAATATTTAAGCTTCACTAGACATCTATTTCCAGAATGACAAATCTAAAAGGCAGTATAGAGCATCAGTATTGTACCACACTTTGTACAATACTGCAGTTATGCAAGATGTGTGCAATACTTTTAAATATTACATCTAAATTATTGAAGTTTTGTTTCAGACAAGTGTCCGTGGTAATGAAGGTGATTGTTTAGCTGAGACGTTATGCTAAAATAAGTGGCTAAGCTGGAGTAGAGGACTTTGAAGTTTCCTTCTTACCTTGCAGTTCTTGCCTCTAGCCTACCCCCATGGTTCTCATTGCAGGCCACAAAGTTTGCACTTCCCCAGTTTTTCTATTCTGTATTTTGAACAAATGAATTTTTGTCATAATTAACATCCACCTTTGGCAGCCATCCTAAGTGATCCACAGCACACGCTTTCTTGTTGTTGCTGAAGGTATCTTTTGTTTTAAACCAAACTTGCCTTTGTCTGTCAGCATGAATGATGCTGTAAAGCAATTTTGTGATCAGTTCTGTAACAGCCCCATAAGTCTCTGTCTCCTGTGATTACGGGGTATGGCAGAGCAGCCCAGGGTTCTGCAGACTGGCAGCAATAGCATTCCTTGGGGTGTCTCAAACATGGTCAGCTCCTTGCTGGGGCAGAATGGTCCAGTGCTTGTTCTGCTGGGAACTGATCCCTTGATATTGGCTTGCACTAGGAGGAATTTCTTTACAGGGATAAAACTGAAAACTGAGATTCCTGTTCATCTTATTGTCTTATGATACAATGTGGGCTTTGAAAAGTCAGATCAAACATGCAGAGTGATGCAGATACTGCAGAGGAATGTACAAGCGAAAACCCCCAGTGTATTTACTTGAGCAAATCGAAATGCACAGAAGTATACAAGTTGATGTTTAGTTCCAAAGATTCATATAACAGCTGACATGGAGGAGATTTCCTCACTCACCTGCAGGTCTCTAGCTAAGGTTGAGTAAACTCATGTGTTGGACAAGTCACAGTAGAGCTGAGTCTGCTCCTAACCTGGATAATTATCTTGTTATTTATTAGACTAATAACTTTCCAGCGTGTTATATCGTGTGCACTCAGAACTCACCTAGGTAGGGTTATGTCAAAGACTGACCTCCATTGACAAGATTAAATTGAAGTCATTTTCTCTAAGAGCTTAGGCAGAGTATTTGTGTTGTCAGCAAACAGAACTTTATCCTCCTTCCCTTGGGCTTTATCTCAAATGCAGTGTCAGAATGCCAGATGGATTTACTTTAATATTTTTTCTCCAATTTTTAATATTCTTTCTATCACCTTTCAGCTGTCACACTCAATAATTTCTTTGGAAAGGAAGAGCCCAAAAGAAGCCATTGTATAACAGCTTTGCTTAAATGCTGATCTGTTTCAGTAGTATTTTTGAGCTGCATATATTACCTGATGTTTAATCCTTAGAATTGCTGGATTGTCTAAATATGCTATTTATGTAGGCTTCTCACTTGCAAAAAAATCCTCAGCAAACCAAAGCCAATCTCCTCCTCTCCCCAGATAAAGGAGAAAAAAACACCCCAAAACTAAACAGGAAAATATTAATTTTCTACAATAACATAAGGACTACTTTATGATACAATATGCTTTAAAAAACCCCCAAACATAAATCATATTGTTGTGTATACACTGGTAGAACTGAGAAGAGAAAATACAGACTCAGACCAATAAATCAATGAATAGTAAATCAACTGAAGAAACAATCAGTCCTAAATATCCTTAATTGTAAAATAAGTGGTTTATTTTTTTCTTTTCTTT